>JAOWBW010000970.1:0-510931 GCA_026119855.1 Campanula takesimana | reverse complement strand
GCATATTGATAAAGCATGACTAATTGAGTAAAGTTAATTCATAATGTTGATTATGATGAAACTTTGTCACCCGTAGTCATGCTAATGTTATTAGAATTCTAATTGTCATGTCTTCATATTTCGAATATGTATATGACAGATGGATGTCAAAATACTATTCCTTAATAGGAACTTACTTTAGGATGTGTTTGATAACAACCTAAAAGTTTGATTGATCCATAAAATTCTAATAAAATATGCAAGTTACAGAAATTCATGAGATGGATTGAAGCAAACTACTTGGAGTGAAATTTCATTTTTATGTAGTATTCAAAGAGTTTGAATTCATCAAAGATGAGACTTGTGATTACAATAATTTAGTGGGAGTGTAATATTATTCCTAGTCATATATATGTGGTTGACATATAATTTATTCTGAAAGAGTTTCTAAATGAAAGACTTGGATAAAGTCACCTATATCCTTGGAATTTAGATTTATGGAGATAAATCTAAAACATTGATTGGTTTAAGTCAAAGTACTAATAAAGACAAGATAGTGAAAAGTTCACTATGCAAGACTCTTGGTGTTGGTCTCAAAGGGGTAACAAGGGTATAAAATAGCTAGAGGGGGGGGGGGTGAATAGCTGCTTTGAAATTCTTTTCGTACCCTTGATAAACTCAATTACAAATGCGCACTTTATCAAATAAGCGTTATGAAATGCGCCTAAGTGAGTGAGTGAAATTCACAGCAGAATTTAGTAAAATAAATAGACGCAAAGATGATAAAGAGGGCGCAACACACACTCTAAGTATTTTGGCTCAAAGTGAGTGAAAGATGAAACTAAGGCAAATGTGAAACAAACACAACACAATTCAATCCAATCAATCTACAATGATTAAACAAGCAAATAGTGAGAAAAGATATAAACTTGAAAGTAAATGACAATAAGTAAATACGCGCTAATTGGAGAGGTTCGATCGGGAAATGATCTACGACCTCTACCAAGATGGTTAGTCTTGGATTTCTAATGGAGATCTTATAATATGAGTGAGTATTACAAATTACAACTTTTGAGCTCAATACTAATTCAAGATCTATTATCTATAAAAGAACAAATCCTAGACAAAATCAGTGTATCTCTTAAAGAAAGATCTAAATGATCAAACTTAAAGAGGTGCGTGTGTGTTCTTAGTATCAAGGCTCTTTATATCTATGAGATTGAGAGCATAAGAAAACTAAAGTGTTTTTTCTTGAGGATATGGGCTAAGTATGAAGGTATGAAGGTGTTCTTGAGAAATCTGAGAATTCAATGAGCAATCTTCAAATCTTCAACAAATGCTTGAGGGAGAAATTCAGAATAGCTTAGCAACTTCAAACGTTTGAAGTTATGAGGTATTTATAGGTGAGCCCCAAAAACTAGCTGTTGGAAATCCCTTGTGGATAAGATAAAGGACAGATATGCTGGAGCTCATTGTGTGGAGCACGTGTCCTATTATAGCCGTTAGACACATAACAACAATATAACCGTTGTGGACAGGTGTCCTTAAATCTGAGTGCATACGTGTTATTTATCCACCGTTGGATCTTTGGCGTAGTTTAAATTTCTTCAAGTCTTCAATAAATCACCAAGTGTTGAATCACTATAAATGAGGCACGAAATCCAAAGGGGCGCATAACAAATGCGCGCGCTTGATAGGCACATGGGCGCAATGCTGAGAGGCGCATAGGCGCGTGGCTTGGCTATTGCTTGTGATTTTCTTGAATCTTGATATTCTTGCCCTATTCCTAAGCCTATTCTATTCAAAATGGACTACCTAAAAATGAAGTATAAATACTTTTTACATAGGGGTCTAAAGTCCATGAAATAAAAATTAGGTGATGGATCAATCAAATCTAATCAATCCTATACATTGAAAACTGAGATATAAGTGGGCATACCCAACACTTGGAGAGGTTACTTGCGAAAGTCTAATGGCATTAATCTTTGCAAGATTTAGTCTTACTGGAAGACTAATGACCAAGAGTACATGATTAGGATTCCATATGCTTCGACAATTGGATTTATCATGTAAGCCATGTTAATATACTAAGATCGGATGTCTCATATACTTGGAGTATGATGAGATAATACCAATCGGATCCTAGTGAAAGTCACTAGTTAAGAAACACTCTTATGTTATCTAAAAGGAACTAAATGATGCGTTCTTGATCTTTGATGGAATGAAAGATGATCTTGTAATATTACATAGATGCATTCTTACAAACCAATAAAGATAAATATTGCAGTATAAATACATGTTTACGTCTAATAATGGTGTTAGAAGAGTTTTAAATGGACCATTACTATTCTACAAAAGGTTGAGTATCTAGTGCCATGAGATGAAACTAGAAAATTGTTAAGATTAAGATTCTAATTAGTAAACTAGAAATCGTTTCTAGTGTCACTAATTTAATGGACCTTCATTGTGAAATAATTTTTATTGCACAAATCAAGGAACTAGTGTCTTATCTAAACATATACTCAGACGTTTCTATCTTACTCGAGAAATCGTCAAAGATGGGGGATGTCAAAATATGCAAAATACCTTATGGTGATAACAAGGATAATCATCCTACACAAACTCGCTTACAATTATGATGGAGATCATAACTAAGCTCAATGGGTATTGGATACACTTTGATGGGCCTAGTGCAAGTGGGAGATTATTGGATATAATTCCCTAGGCCCTTGAGAAAGGCCTATGCGTTATATCATAGCTTCGTTGTTATAGAGATAACAAACCCAATCATTATATCTTTTGCATGTTTATTATAATGATCATTATCCCTAGCACTTATGAAGGGTTAGCATAAGTTTAATGGATAATCATATGATGATTATAGAGCATAGGATGTAGATTAAACTTGTGGGTACATGTTGGAGAACAAGTACTGGATAGACCCGTTATGAGATTTATGTCATGGTCAAATGTCATAATTAAATCTCATAATAGTTATATCATTTATCCTTAGACATGAGATTATCATAGTCTTCCACATGATGAACATTATGTTTGACGTACTCAAATACCCCTAATCGGGTGGTTATAAAGGCTACGATTGGCATAGTCAGATTCTTGTAGGGAAGAATGATAAGTCAAGATGAGATTTGTCCCTCTCTCAAGAGAGATATCTGCTTGGCCACTCGATGAGTGAGATTGATAATAGTGTACGACCGTACCCAAATGAATTGATGTGATCCATGATTATCAAAATACTATAATCAATGAAGCAAAATAATTCCTACGAAGAAATCGTTTCTTCATCAAGCCTTGGGTCTAGCAATCCAGATCAAGAAGGTTTTCTTGATATCCGTTCGACATGTGGATAGCGATGGAGGGTGTTTCCTTTAGCACCTTAAAGTCCATGTTCATGGATGCGATCTTCAAGGGTATGTTTCTTTCATTTTGTATATAATTTAATCAACATGCACGGATCCGGGCTCTTGGGTGTTTGATTTTATCTGTTTATTCCGCTGCGCATGATGCATTTAAACCCAACAAAGGTTGCATTTTGTTCCTAGTCTACATTTTTTGGGCATTCTGGTTCCTGATGGTGGGAAGCGTGCGCCTCTATCCTTCTTGGCCTAAGGCACGCGCGTCTCTCATCAGAGACCAGAATCGCCCGCTTCTCACATTTTCTTCCTATTCTTCTTTTTCTGTGCTAATCATCTTTGCAGGGGTTCCAAAAAATGTTCAGGACCAGAGCAATCCCCTGAGTCCAAGTGTCTGACAGGTTTACCCAGAAGCGGGCGCCTCCCAGATACTTTGCGCACAACGCGCGCATCCCATGATACAGGCCAGAGACGCGCGCTTCTGGGCGGTTTTCCAGAACAGGAACATGTTTCTAAAACAGAGTAGAATAGTGGGGTGTGGGCACAGTTGCCTGCATCAGGACTGATTTGGACCATTTAACTGTTTTATTTCGTGTTTTTAATCGGTCACATGGGTGATTCGAAAGTTGTAAATTACGTGCTTATTTGCTATTCTTTTATTTTTTTTAAATAAAAATAAAAAATATTTTGTCACATGTTGGACCTTACACTACGTGCACAAAATTCCTATCAATTGCTCACTATCGAGTCGCACAAGTTCATAATCCAAAACCCATCGAGGCCCGTCCTAAAGAGTTTCAAGCTCCACCCAACCTTGACTCTCTCGAAGCAGTAAACCTCAGCCCGTGGCGTAGTTCGTGACTACATGCCGGGGGTGACCTTAAGCCTCTCTTTAACCGAGCACAAGCCAACACAACTCTAGTTAAGGTCTAATACTCTGTGACCAAGTGTAGATACCCCGGGAGAGCCCACTACTTGGCTAGAGCGGTGAAAGGATCCTAGGATGTCTAACTTATTTTAATTTGTAGAGTCGCCACCTATGTTATTGAGGGAACATAAGAAAAACTTAAAGAAATAGCCTAAAATTATATACAAAACCAGAGATTCGGGAAGAGAAGGGTTCGGGAGTTAGATGACGGAGTAGGGAGTACTTAAACACCCACTCCGCCCCGCTTATGCGGGTCTTGCTACTAAAAGTGTTCTAATATAAAAAGTCCTTCAATTTATTAATATTAAAAGTGTGCTTACAATTACATAGTAAAGAAAAAGGGAGTTGCAAAGGGAAATAAAATGGAATTATTTTATATATTAGTTTATGCTAAAGATTACATTAAGAGAATAATAATGAATTAAACTAGAGTTTAGAATGTAGGGAGATAACCCTTAACCAACTTTAATGTAATAAAGTGATCTTTAGGTCATGTCCCATTTGATGGGGATTGCATACATTAAGAAGACATGTAAAATAGAAGAAGAAAGGATAAAGTACCTTTTAGAAAATAAGAACTTCAAATCTTGACTTGGAGATGGAGTTGTTTGTAGAGAAATTGTTGTGCAACAATTTGTGTAGAGTTTTTGTAGAGAAATGTGTTTGAGAGAATTCGTGTAGAGTTTAGGTTCAAGTCTCAAAATTGGGTCCCTTTCTAAGGTAAAAAGAAGAGGTTTTTATAGGTGAAAAAGAGAGGCAAATTTGGTCTTTCAACCAATAAGAAAATAAAAAAAATTAAATAATAAAGAGAAAATCAAATAACAATAAAAAGAAATATTTTGTTTTAAAGAAAAGGCTAGAATAATGGGATTGGGAGTTACAAGCCTAGGGGGGGGGGGTGAATGTGGAGGTAAAAAGAGGTCTTTTTGTATCAAGAAGAGATGTTGTAAATAAGAAAAGGGAGGGAAAAATGGTGCAATCCGTTACTGCCAAAGTGGGAAGCGCGCGAGTCCGGCTTTTGGGGCGGGACGCGCGCATGGCTCACTGGCAGTGCCGGAGGCGCCCGAGGGTAAAAATGATAGTATGACTCTAAAAGTTAACTCTGTTATGCAGTTTAGTCCAAAACTAACGGAATCAGTTAGGAACTTAAGCGAAGAACAGAAATTAACGAAAATAAGTTAAATAAAAATACTATGTATGCAATCGGGGTGAGAGGTCCAAGGTAGGGTGTCTACAGAGCCCCTCGGTGAAGTGGATTGCAAAGTAAAACGCGTCGACGAAAGAAAAACAACCGCCGAGGACATCGACAAAATAGAAAGAAAAGAAAAGGAAGCAAAGACTTAATGAAAGCAAGAATTTGAAATTGTGAAAGATAGATGTGTGCTCCCTGTGTGAGCGACTTTTGTTGATTGATGAGGTGGCATGATCCGTTTGTAAATCTGCCGGCTGAATCTGTTAGTGAATCCGCTTGATGAACCCGTTAGTGAATCCATTGGATGAGTCCGTTAGTGAACTTTATTGACAAATCCGTTAGTGAATCCGCTTGATGAATCCGTTGGTGAATCCATTGAATGAGTCAGTTAGTGAACCCTTGTTGACGAATCCGTTAGTGAATCCGCTTGATGAATCCGTTGGTGAATCCATTGAATGAGTCCGTTAGTGAACCCTTGTTGACGAATCCGTTAGTGAATCCGCTTGATAAATCCGTTGGTGAATCCATTGAATGAGTCCGTTAGTGAACCCTTGTTGACGAATCCGTTAGTGAATCATACGAGATTTCCAGACACCAAACTCATTGACGTTCAACAACGGAATGGTAGTGATGTTGAACAACTGCATGATTTTTCCTGCCATGGTATCGGCAATACAAGCTGCAAAGCTTGGAAATTTCTTTCAAAATTCCAAGCTCTGATACCAATTGTTAGGCCCAATTGGTAGGAAAATAGGCTAGAGGGGGGGGGGGGTGAATAGCCTTTTTAAAACTTTTCAAGAAACACTTTTATAAATGCAAAGTCACTTTTATAAATGCAAAGTCACTTAACTTATCAGTTGCAAACTATTATCAGTAAGTGCAGCGGAGAAGATATGACTAAGTTTTAACTCACACTTAAATCGGTAAGAATAGGTTTTCAGAGCTTAGATTAAACACAAAGTTGTTTCCAAAAGTTCAATTGCAGTTTCAAGAGATTGGTCAAAGGAAAATACAATGAATCAGTATGAACAGTTAGATCAGCTGGTGAGAGATTTTCAACCGCCAAGAATAAGTAGCTGACAAGAGACACAGAGATTTGAAGAGGTTCATAGTGTAAATACTGCTATGTCCGTCCTCTACCAAGTTTGGTCAGAACTTGGATTTGGGTTAAGAGTACTATTAGATATTTCTAGTCTATTACAAGCATGGCTTTGCCGGTATACAAAGACTAAGTTCTAGAAATTTCTAATGGATCGTAAAACAAATACTGACCAAGTGTTTTTGAGCGGCAAGTTCAAAAGAACTTATCTCACTCAGGTGGGTGTGTGAATAACTCAATCACAATATTCCTTATATAAGTCTAACTTGTGAATATTAACAAAGTGATGAGTTTGTGCACGAGTGTATGTCCTATTAATGTCTAATGATTATATGGACGAATTGTTGAGCTTCAATGAATGCTTTCAACAATCAACTCTCTTCAATGCACCAACCTTCTTCAATGCAGTAAGTCCTAAATTTATAAGAGGAGGAAATGTCTTAGCTTGTTAAGAAGGATAATATTTGAATTTCCAGCTGGGTAGGTGAGGAGAATTTAATGCGGTATCTTGAGCATTCATGGCGAAGATTTGTTGTACACGCATGCTTGTAAAATTCTGATGGTTAAAGACCCCTTTGTCTCAACCGGTTACCTGCAAAGCAAGTAGGACAGAGTATAGCTAAAGTAGCTATGTGTCAGACGGCGCGTATCACTACAGAGCAGGTAAACTACTTTTTGATAAACACAGTATGAAAGGACAGGGACAATCAGGCAAGGTTGACTTTAGATGGAACGATGTAACCTGACTGACAGTACATACGACTGTCTTTCTTTATCGGCATGTTGAGAATGGAGTTGATCGTCAACTTTGTGTAGCAAGTTGATCGCAACTTGTGGCATTGTTGAGAATAGAGTTGATCGGCAACTTGTTTACTGGTCTGCTGATTTGCTTCCTCTTGCTGGTTTTCCTTGTATGAAAGATGTAATACACATGTGCAGATCACAAGAATCCTAAGGGTACCTAAAGAGGTTCTAATAAAATTGGGGGATCCTAAGTGTAGACATGATTGGGATTAAGTAATTCTAGTGTCTAGGAATCCATTTGAACAACAATCTCCTCCTAATTACTTAAGTCCAATCACCTTAATACTAAGGACATCTCTTATATTAGGGAAAAGTTTTCACAGATATCTAGGTATAATCATTTCCTAGATAAGTCACACTAAATGTCTAAAGTAAAAGGTGGATTCACCAAAATAATGGTGAAGCCGGTTCAATGAATCGGCAGAAGTGTTGATCTGCAAAAAGGATTAGCATAGTATAATGCAGATAACACATGTAAATAAGAATAACATATTAGCACAATCAAATATCATTAGGCGAAAGAAATTTTTCTACGGAGGTCTTCATAAGATATCTACATCATAGGCTATGTCGACTCAAGAATCAGCAGCTGGATCTGAAGTTTTGGGATCTTCTGATGGAGTCGAGTCCTTTGGAGTAAATTCAGTCTTTTTCGCCTTCTACTTTGCTCTTTCCTCTTCCTTTTCTGCTTTTCTTTTCGCCTTGCTCTGTCTTCTTTGGTCACTCTCCAATCTTTCAGATAACATCTTGTTGTTCGCCTCAGTTCGCAATCTTTAACTTGGCTTGAAGAAGTTCATTCTGAATATCAGCAAGTTTTTCAACTGAAACCTCAAGTTTATTTCGGTATCATTGTGCTCGCAAGTAGAGTCTTCTGCTGAGTGATAAGAGAGCATTTATCTCTGACAGATTAATTACACGTTCAGTTCTGTCTTTCAGCAGATCTTTCATTGATTGTATACAGATGTCCTGATCCTGATAACCTCCTCTATCCTGATTGGACTTACGTATCTGCTTTGTAAGCTCCTTGGTGGATTGCTTGAACAAATCCATAATGGAATGGGAGAAATCAACCAAATCACCACGACTAGCAGTTCGTTCTTATTATAGTCATCTCCTTCTTCAAACAGATGGAAGTCATAATGCTGTTAAAGATGATAGGCTTGTCAACGTAAATCGGTGCAGCAAAGACTTTGGGATTTTTGAGAATAGAGAAAGAGTCAAAATCATATTTTCTAAGTCAGCATCCTCGATCTGTACATCATAAACAACAATCTGCATCTCATCATCAGAAATAACTATAGGCAATGGAGAAGATGGAAGAGGAGCTGGAGGTGGAGGCAAAGGAAGAACTTGATGGAGTACAGGATCCTCATCGGCAAGAACAATATCATCGCAGAGAGAATTCAGCAGGAATCGAAGTGGAGACAATATCGGCAGAAGGTGAATGGACAATCCCAGAGGATAGTTGGGATGGACAATCATATCCCTGTCTCCTGGCAGATGAAATATGCCGTTGTCTTCCATAGACATTAAGAGAGCAAGCTGAAACATCATATGCCTTCCAAAATCATGATCACTAACCTGGCATTCATCATCCTAGAGGTGTAAACCAAGTGATCGGCACGTTGCTTCTTCAAGAACATAGGCAATGTGATAGAGAGAGCAGCATTCTTTACTAAGTACAGCAGCCCACGAGGATCAGTGTGGCTTACTTCAAGAATATCAATGAGCTCATCGTCAATCATTAGGCATTTCCTCATCCAACCCTTCATTATAATGCAAACTTCCTTGGGAGATGGACCCGGAAGGTGAATTTTTGTCTCCAACCTTTAGCTTCCCAGGTAGGCAGTGCAAGGATCATAAACAGGTTTCTCTACCTTGAGCTTTGACACTCTAGGAGCTTTTCCCTTTCTTCCTTCTGAAGTCCAGTTTAATCCAGGGCATAAAGACCAAGCCTTCATCAGCAGATTCACCAGCAAGAAACTTATGCTTAGTGAAATGAGGATGTTCTTTGCCGAAAGGAGAGGTAATCCTCTGAAGTGTAGATCGGAAAGACTTGATAGGTTGATGAATAGGAAATAGCTGTTGGCCATAACTATTTGTAGTAATAGAGATGGCAAAAGTGTACCAGTTGGAACTCATCATTTCCTTGGCATGAATATCAAAATGTACTCAGGAGGTGGAGTAGAATCAGCTGCAGCAAGAAAGGTGGCTCTGCATTCATAGAACAGGCAATTCCACATATCAGCAGGATCTATTTCATCAGCACTATCATCATCATCAGCATCAGCACAATTTGAGCAGGTAGAGGAAGAGGGGTATCAGCAGACGGTAAGGTGAGCAGAGGTTGCAAAAGCACTTCTTCAAATTGCAAACTTGCAGCAATTTCAGCATCAAGATCAGTAACTCTTTCCTCAGTACCTCCTCCTAACTCAACAATCTCCACAATCAGTAGGTTCACAATCTGTAATCCAGGAGTTACCGTAACTAACTGAGTGTCTGAAGTTTCTCAGCAAGATGAGTATCGGCAGTTTGCTCATCAGTCTCATGTTCAGCAATTACTCCTCCTGAAACAGATATATCAACAACTACATCATCCAGTGGTTGAGTGTCCATAGTTTCCTCAATAGGTGCAGGTTGGTCGGCATAACCCTCAATCAGAGGTTGAGTGTCTGAAGTTTTCTCAACTTGAAATCCCAGAGTCTCTTTGACAGGTTCATCGGAACGTCCACCTTCATTACTACTTTCACTCACCAATACAGATTCAGCAAATACTTCAGCAGAAGAGGGAGCTTTAGTCATAATAATTCTAATCGGCATCTGGTCATTGCTGATTGTCTCAGAAGTAAAGGAGAGTTATCAGCAACTCTGTGAGCACAAACCAATTCTTCATACAAGTCACACATCATCATTATCAGCATCATCATCATCGTCATCATTGGTAACATCGGCAGCACCAATATTATTGCCAGAATGAGCATCGGCATCAGACACAGTCTTGTTTCTGCTAGGTGAAGAAGCCTGAGTGACTTGTTCGGCAAGAACTTCAGAAGCACGACGATCAGCATCTCGCTTCAGCAGAAATTCGTTTGACTGTTCAATTAAAGCCAAAGTGACCTTCTTGACTGATCGGTAGAAATGAGCATTGAGAGGACTATCAGCAGGAGCCTCATCATCATTGTACGTCAGCAAGTCTTCATCATTTTCCAGTCTGCCAATCTGATAAGGATCAAATTCAGTGAAATGGGAGAGCTGATTGAATGTTCTGGCATATATGATCCATACATCCTGAACCATCAAGTCTTGTCTAATTCGATCTTGAAATAGGTAGACCTGGTTCCAGTGAAGTGGTAGATAGTCAAAGTAACGACCAAAATTCAGCTTCAGTTCAGCTGCCTTCATCTGCTTGAACTTTGAGAGAGGGACGAACTTCTCATTCCACACATCAGTGCGATTCTCAATCCTTTGATAGTCAACATAATCAGCACTTTTCCCGATGGCACAGTGTCCTTCATTTCTTCATGAAACTGAAGTAGACGACGAACAAAAGGGGGCAAATGATAAAATAGGAAATACCCATTTCTTGGACAAGACCTTGTTAGTCAAAGACCAAGGGTTTTTGTAGAAAGTGTTGAAGGTGGGATTTCTGATGGGAGCGCATTTTCTCAGAGTTTGAGACTTAAGCTTCTCAATCACAGCTTCAATGCTTTTACCACCGGCAAAATCATCGATAAAATCTTCATCTGGAATTTCAACTTTGACAGAAGGATCGGTAGTGAGGGAAGCACCGGCAAGATGAGAAGGAGAAAATCTGATCAACTTAGCTCTTGGATCGGCAGAAGAAATAGGAGCAGAAGGAACTTCTTCGGCAACTGGCTTTTGCTTCTCCATCGGCAAGCCCGTCTCATCAGCAACTTTTTCCTTCTTGGATTTCTCCTTAACATCAGCCTTAACCAATTTTCTTTTCCTTGGAGCACCAGGAGTAAAGTCAGCAAGAACTCAATCGGTAGAAGGAGCAGGAGTAGAGACTGCAGAAATAGAAGCGACTGATGGGATTGTCTTGGCTCTTTTCCTTCTTTGAGCAATAGCAGGTGCAGGTGCAGCATTAACAACACTAGAGGCCTTCTTTTCTATCCTGTTCCAATCTTTGGCATCAAAAGATTTTAATTTGCTGAAGGCAATGCTGGATGGAAAACGATCTGCTTTGACTATGTTGATATTTCTTCTCAAGATCATACTAATCAGGAGATAATGACATCCTTTCCCAGGATTGGGTTTGTTTTTGCTTCTATCAGAAGACCATTTGTCAGCAGCAGTGGCAATGATCCTGAAAATGTAAGCACACCAGTTGAACTTGATCTGCAGAACAATGGCGGCCATAGCTTCAAATTGAACATCAGTTACATTGCTGTGAGAACCAGATCGGCAAATAAGGCATCTATCAACTATCTCAGCAAGAGCATAGTATTGGCGAGGATAATGAATCTTCAAATGATTTGTGCCACTGAGTCTTGGACCGGCTCCTCTCATAAGGTTCCATGCCCTGTCCAACTCCTCATCATCAACAAGAGTACTCAACCCTTCATTCCCAAGAGAGGGAAATACTTCAGAAATAGAAGAGGGAGTAAGAGATATTTGCACGCCTAAGACTTTGGAATTGACGGAGACGATGACTGACGAGTCGGCCGGAGAACGGACAACAACGGAGTTGGAGAAGAACTCTTTAACAAGATCCAAGAACACAGAATCAACTCCATATGGAGTAATGAAAGAGAGCGAAGACCCAATAAGAAGATTCTTCAAGAAACCCCCTCGTCGGCTTCGTCATTAAAGTAGTCGGAGTCAACATAACCTCCGTAGATATCTTTTTCGCCGGACATTTTCTGCAAGTTACTCAAAAATCTCACAATGTTAGAAACAAAGGTAAATCAAAACAAGGATGATTTGAAATGAGCAAAGTTTAAACATTATTAATTACCAGATTATGAAGATGTAAGTAAATAGGAAGTTGATTCAAGTAATCCGGTTAGAGGAGTGAGAGAGAGAGAGAGCAGTTAAAATGGCGGAGAAAGTTTGAAAGATATTGAAAGGGCGTTATATATGTTATGGGGGAGAGAGAGAATATGAGAAGACAAGAATAATTAGAAGTAACTGTAGCAGTTTACTCAGAGAACGTGCGCACGCACAAATTTAATGCGCACACAGAACGGAGAGAAATGAACAGTTAAAAGTAGAGAGAGAAGGGGTAAATCGTCATAACTAAAAAGTGATTGATGACCTGTTACCTTACTGATGTATCACAATAAATGGAAAACATCATGACACAATTTTGGGGTAGATCGGTACACACACGTGTCAAGAGAGTGTGACTGATTTGTACCTTTGATTTGACTGCTTACGTCATGTGTCAGGAATCTTATCTTTTTGCAGAGACGTGCTGATTTGATTCTTTTTAGATATCGGCAAGATAGTTTGGTCGGCAAGATATGATGATCGGCATGTTATTGTTAGCAATATTTTGTCGTCAAGATTTTCACACTTGCTGATGGGATCGACAAGACTAGCATAATCGGCAGAGTTAGCATAGTTTTAACCATAGAAATCAATCATACCTAGTTCACCTCTTAGGAATTCAAATCTTTTCTGGTCTAAGGGCTTTGTCAGTATGTCTGCTCTTTGGTAATCGGTAAGAACTTTGAGCAGCGCCACGTTTCCCTTTTCAACATGTTCCTTCAGAAAGTGATACTTGATATCTATGTGCTTGGTTTTTGAATGCATGACCGGATTGTTGGAAACTAAGATAGCAGATTGATTGTCACAATAGATGGGACAAATTTGAGATGGAACTTCATAGACAACAAGCTGCTGCTTCATCCAAAGGATCTGTGAACAGAAACTGCCGGCAGCTATGTACTCAGCTTCAGTAGTAGAAGTGGAAATTGATGCTTGCTTCTTACAGGACCAAGACACCAATCTATCACCAAGAAATTGGCAAGTTCCACTTGTACTCTTTCTTGTTACCCTGCAAGCTGTAAAGTCTGCATCTGAATAACCTATTAGATTAAAATATGAATCTCTAGCATACCATAATCCAAGGTTAGCAGTGCCACAAAGATATTTAATGATACGTTTAACAGCTTGCAGATGAGATTCCCTAGGGTCAGCTTGAAACCTGGCACAAACACAAACAGCAAACATAATATCTGGTCTACTGGTAGTAAGATAGAGGAGTGAGCCGATCATACCTCGGTAGACAGTCATATCTACTTTCTTACCAGACTCATCCTTATCTAAGTGAATGTTAGTGACCATGGGTGTGCTTTGAGAGTGAGCATTTTCAAAGCCAAACTTCTTAATTAATTCTTTTGCGTACTTGGCTTGACTGATGAATATTCCCTCATTGGATTGCTTGACTTGAAGTCCAAGGAAATATGTTAGTTCACCCATCATGCTCATCTCGAACTTCCTCTGCATTAGCTTCTCAAATCTCTTGCAAAGTGATTCATTAGTAGAGCCAAAAATAATGTCATCGACATATATTTGAACAAACAATGAATGACCCTTGTGCTTGGCAACAAATAAAGTAGTATCGATTTTACCTCGAGTGAAACCTAAGCCATCACTAAGTAAGAACTTAGAAAGGGTTTCATACCATGCCCTTGGAGCTTGCTTTAGGCCGTAGAGAGCTTTCTTCAGTCGGTAGACATGATTAGGCTTCTTGGAGTCTTCAAAACCTGGTGGTTATTCAACATACACAAGTTCTTGGAGTTCTCCATTCTGGAAGGCACTTTTCATGTCCATTTGATACAGTTTGAATTCTTTGAAGGCGGCATAGGCTAAGAAAAGTCTTATAGCTTCCAATCTTGCAACAGGAGCAAATGTCTCATCGTAGTCAATCCCTTCTTCTTATCGGTATCCTTTAGCAACTAACCTTGCTTTATTCCTTATGATCTTCCCTGCTTCATCCAATTTGTTTCTAAATACCCACTTTGTACCAATCACTTATTGAGATGATGGTCTTGGCACTAGTTCCCACACATTGCATCTTTCAAACTGATTTAGCTCCTCCTGCATAGCTTCCACCCAGCCAGGATCAGCAAGAGCTTCTTCAGTCTTCTTTGGTTCTATATTGGAAACCATAGCAGATGAGAAGAGACTCTCGGCGAATGCTCTACTAAGGTTTCTTGTCAATCTTGGTCCAAAGACATCACCAATCACATTTTCTAATGGATGATCACGAACTGTTCTAACTTCCCTTGGTACATATTGTCTGACTGTATCTTGTTGTAAAGATTCGAGAGGAGGGTCAAGATCAGCAGGTGGAGTAGGAGAATTAGAGTTTTGGGTGAGAGATGGATTAGATTGAGAGCTTGTTGGGAAGGGCCTTATAATAGAAATTGGTTGAGGGCTAGATCTGTTTTCAGTATGATCAGCAGAGTTTTCATCGGCAAATGGATTGTGAAATTCATCAGCAGATTTTGGTTCTGCCGATGAGGGGAAGTATTGAGCTTCAGTTGATTCTTCTACTGATATAACTGGATCAGCAGCTGGAACTTGTTCTGCATGGTTAGTATTGCTGGATTCACCTGTCTCATGAGCACTAGATTCATTAGTACTATTTGGAGCCTTGTCAGACTCTAGCAAATCAAATTCATCAAAGGTTACATGAACAGATTCAACAATTTTCAAAAGTTTCTTATTGAAAACTCGAAAGGCCTTACTGTGTTTAGCGTATCCAACAAAGATTCCTTCATCAGCTTTCTCATCAAATTTACCTCTGTGCTCTTTACCGTTGTAAAGCACGTAACATTTGCATCCGAATATTTTGAAGAATCCTATGTTAGGAATTCTGCCTCTCCAGAGTTCATAAGGAGTCTTGTTATGGAATTTTTTGATGAGAGATCTGTTCTGAGTGAAGTAGGCGGTATTGATGGCTTCAGCCCAAAAATATTTCGGCAGCCTGGCTTCAGCAATCATGGTCTTACCAGCTTCAATGAGAGTTCTGTTCTTTCTCTCAATGACACCATTTTGTTGTGGTGTTCTGGCAGCTGAGAAGTTGTGGTCTATGCCATGATCATCACAATACTGAGCAATACCATTGTTCTTGAATTTAGTGCTGTTGTCTGATCTCATACTGATGATATCACTCTCCTTCTGGGTCAGTAGTAGTCTAAATAACTTGGTACCAACAGCGTAAGTATCATCTTTGTTGCTGAAGGTTTCTACCCAAGTATATCTTGAATAGTCATCTACTACCACCAGAGTGTATCTACTTCCCCCAATACTTGCAGTAGTTGTGGGGCCAAATAGATCCATGTGTAGCAGTTGGAGGCACTTAGATGTAGACCTGCAGGGCTTGCTGTGGAAAGATGACTTGTGTTGTTTTCCGAGTTGGCAGACCTTGCATTTCTTTCCATGATCAGCAGACACTTGAGGCAGACCGGTAACCAGATTTGAACCGGCAAGCTTGGATAGATATTTGAAGTTCAAGTGACTGAGTCTCTTGTGCCATAGCCATGAGTTCTCACTGATGTTCTTAGCTACAAAACAAACATTAGTAACACCAGTAATAGTACATAAATCTACTGCATAAATGTTACCTTTACGTTTGGCAGTGAGAAGAGTTTCATTGGAAGCAATGTCTTTCATATAGTAACTGGAAGTAGTAAATACACATTGCATTCCTTTATCACAGAATTATGATATTGATAGAAGGTTGTGTTTCAGACCATCCACTAGAGAGACCTTCTGTACAGTGACTGCACCTCTCTTGATGGTACCAATACCGATGATTTTTTCTTTGGCATTATCACCGAAAACCACTTGGGGAACCTGATGCTTCTGAGATATCGGCAAGTAGATCTGCAAATCCTGTCATGTGTCTTGAATAGCCACTATCTAGAATCCACAAATCCTTGCTTGCACCAGTTGAGGCCATGAAGCATTTCTGAAATAAAACGGTATGCTTATGGTCCCCCTTATTCTTGGGTCAGAGGGTTAGTTCCTCTTTGGCAACCACATCTGGCCACCACTAGAGGATGTAACCTCAGTGGGTCCAGATAGGTTCTTCAAGAGGCATTCATGAGCCTTGTGACCATAATCAGAACAATTAGAACATCTCACTTGACTGATAGGCTGTGGAGTCGGTAGAACATCATTCTGTTTAGTCAGTACATCGGCAAAACTAGGGAATTGGGCAGGCATAAATTTAGTAGGTTTAAAGGTGCTAGTGTTGCCTTTCTTTCCATTCTGTTTACCTTTGGCAGTTACCTTTTTAGGTACTTGTCCATCGGCAGCAGAGGTGGTTAGACCGGCAGCACTTGCTCTGCTGATGTATTCGCCAAGAATACCATTATCGGCAGACTCAGTATCAGCAACCTTAACATATCTTTGTTTGTGCTTATCATTCCTTTTGTTCTGGTTCTTAGGATACTTCATTGCCACAGCACTGTATATTGGCTTAGCATCCTTATGCACTGAGTTAACAGGACTACATTCAACTTTCTCATCCTTTTTCTCGGTCGCACAAGTTTCAGTAGAGCTACTGCTGCTGGAATCAAATCCTAACCCAGATTGGTCCTTATATGACATTTGGGTCTATAGGATTGTTTCAACAGAAACTCTAGATTTTGTGTAAGAATCAACAATCCTTGAGAGATGATTGTTTATTTTCACAAGATCTTCGATCTGAGCTATCAATACTGCCACTTGACTTTTGAGATCTAGGTTTTCTTTCTTTAGAAGAACAGACTCAAGCTCGTGTACTTTAAGAACTGAAAGTTCAGACATAAGCGAGCTATTCTCGTTAGAAATTCTTTTGAAATCAGCAGCCATTACTTTATGAACGCTACTCAGCTTCTCATAATCAATAAAAAGTTCATCCATTGTCTCTACCATCTCAGCCTTAGATAATTCTAGAAGAGGGTCGGCTGAATCTTTTGAAGTAGAGAGAATGGGTTCAGGTGAGAAGTCAGGTAGGGAAGAGATGGGTTTCGAAAGGATTTTGGCAATATTGGGATGTTCGGTGAATGAGAATTTTCTTGTCATCGGCAAGGGTTTCGTTTTAGAAGCATTAAAGTGAGAAGAGTTATACTGTCCATAGAGTGAAGTTCCCACTTGATGAACCTTGTATCCTATTGGGTTTTCTGCTTTGATGCTTACTTCCTTGAAGTATGATTGAACTCTTCTAGTTGGTACTTCTTTGACTGGAGTCTTTGGCGGTGAGGGATCTCGGTAGATTGGAGTCGGCAAGGATGAAAGATCGGCATCATCTGAATCTAATGCAATGAAACTTACATCGGCATCTGCATCTTCATCGGCATCTTCGTCTGAATCGGTTTCACACCAGACCGGCAAGGCTTTTTCTGTGCTATCATCGGCAACATAACTTCGAGACTTTGGATATCTCTTGTTTACTGATTTCCTCACGTATTCATACTTTGGCTGAGGACATTTTGAAGCAAAGTGACCAGGTTTTCTGCAATTGAAGCAGACAAGATCACCTTTGCTGTTTTTGCCATCGGTAGCACTGGTACTTGGTTTGTTGTAGCTTGCTGATTTTTGAAATGGTGGTGTAAAGGATTTTTGTTGCTGGTGACTTTCTTTTTGCATCCTTTTGAAGTCTTTGAACCTCTTGTAGTTTCTGGCGAAGGCGGCAAATTCGTCTTCTTCCATTGTTTGTTATGAAGGTGTTTCTGAGGTTTTTGAACAGCAGGGTGTTTGATGGGGATCTATAGGAGGGAATTTGGTTGAAGGAAAGGATACATGAGATTGAGCTGATAGAGACAAGTTTTTGAAATTTTTATCGAGAACGTTAAGTTTTTGCAGTTCTCTCTCATACAAGAACAGACTAGACATAAGATTCTGAATAGAGGTCTTGTTTAAGTCTCTAACTTCTCTAACAACAGTAACCTTAGTATTATACTCATTTCCTAAAGAGCTTAGAAAATGAATATTAAGATCTTTTATAGTATACACTTTACCTAATGAAGCACATAAATTACTTACCTCGCAGAATCTGTCGTAGGCACTTCTGAGTGATTCACCATCTAGTTTCTTGAAAGATTCAAACTCAGCAATGCAGTCGTAGAGTCTATTGTCTTTCACCTGCTCATCTCCTTCGAAGTATGCAAGGAGTTTGTTCCAGCATTGTTGAGCCGTGGAGCACAAGTCAATAAGTTTATATTGCTTGTCGTCCAATCCACATGAGATAATGTGGCACGCCTTTCCATCTAGAGCAACTGAAAGTTTGTCTTCATCAGTCCATTCTTCTCTAGGTTTTTCAATCAAGGTTTCATCAACTTGAACATGCATTTCTTGTTCAGTGTCTTGATCAGCATAAGCAGTCAGCGGAGTGGAGGGAATTGGTCGGTAGGTGGTTGAGACCTTTAGAGGAATGATTGGACCACCTTCTATTACTTGCATTAACTGGTCATCGATTGAGTTCATATACTTTATCATACGAGATTTCCAGACACCAAACTCATTGACGTTCAACAACGGAATGGTAGTGATGTTGAACAACTGCATGATTTTTCCTGCCATGGTATCGGCAATACAAGCTGCAAAGCTTGGAAATTTCTTTCAAAATTCCAAGCTCTGATACCAATTGTTAGGCCCAATTGGTAGGAAAATAGGCTAGAGGGGGGGGGTGAATAGCCTTTTTAAAACTTTTCAAGAAACACTTTTATAAATGCAAAGTCACTTATCAGTTTGCAAACTATTATCAGTAAGCGCAGCGGAGAAGATATGACTAAGTTTTAACTCACACTTAAATCGGTAAGAAATAGTTTTCAGAGCTTAGATTAAACACAAAGTTGTTTCCAAAAGTTCAATGCAGTTTCAAGAGATTGGTCAAAGGAAAATACAATGAATCAGTATGAACAGTTAGATCAGCTGGTGAGAGATTTTCAACCGGCAAGAATAAAGTAGCTGACAAGAGACACAGAGATTTGGAGAGGTTCACAGTGTAAATACTGCTACGTCCTCTACCAAGTTTGGTCAGAACTTGGATTTGGGTTAAGAGTACTATTAGATATTTCTAGTCTATTACAAGCATGGCTTTGCCGGTATACAAAGACTAAGTTCTAGAAATTTCTAATGGATCGTAAAACAAATACTGACCAAGTGTTTTTGAGCGGCAAGTTCAAAAGAACTTATCTCACTCAGGTGGGTGTGTGAATAACTCAATCACAATATTCCTTATATAAGTCTAACTTGGGAATATTAACAAAGTGATTGTCCTATTAATGTCTAATGATTATATGGACGGAATGTTGAGCTTCAATGAATGCTTCAACAATCAACTCTCTTCAATGCACCAACCTTCTTCAATGCAGCAAGTCCTCTATTTATAAGAGGAGAAGATGTCTTAGCTTGTTGAAGAAGGATAATATTTGAATTTCCAGCTGGGTAGGTGAGGAGAATTTAATGCGGTATCTTGAGCATTAATGGCAAAGATTTGTTGTACACGCATGCTTGTAAAAGTCTGTGGGTAAAGACCCCTTTGTCTCAATTGGTTACCTGCAAAAGCAAGTAGAGACAGAGTATAGCTAAAAGTAGCTATGTGTCAGACGGCGCAGTAATCACTACAGAGCAGGTAAACTAGTTTTTGATAAAACAGTATGAAAGGACAGGGACAATCAGCAAGGTTGACTTTAAGATGGAAGGATGTAACCTGACTGACAGTACAGACTGTCTTTCTTTATCAGCATGTTGAGAATGGAGTTGGTCGGCAACTTTGTGTAGCAAGTTGATCGGCAACTTGTGGCATGTTAAGAATAGAGTTGATCGGCAACTTGTTTACTGGTCTGCTGATTTGCTTCCTCTTGCTGGTTTGCCTTGTATGAAGAGATGTAATACACCTGTGCAGATCACAAAGAATCCTAAGGGTACCTAAAGAGGTTCTAATAAAATTGGGGGATCCTAAGTGTAGACATGATTGGGATTAAGTAATTCTAGTGACTAGGAATCTATTTGAACAACACTGAATCCGTTAGTGAATCCATTTGCAGAACCTGTTTGTGAGTCCGTTGGTTGAATCCGTTTGTGAATCCGATTGACGAGTCCGTTTGTGAACCTGTTGCTGAATCCGTTAGTGAATCCATTTGCTGAACCCGTTTGTGAGCCCCTTAGTCGAACACGTTTGTGAATCCGATGGACGAGTCTGTTTGTGAACCCATTGGCTGAATCCGTTAGTGAATCCATTTGCTGAACCCGTTTGTGAGTCCCTTGGTCGAATCCGTTTAAGAATCCGATTGATAAGTCCGTTTGTGAACCTGTTGGTTGAATCCATTAGTGAATCCATTTGCTGAACCCGTTTATGAGTCCCTTGGTCAAATCCGTTTGTGAATCCGATGGCTGAGTCCGTTTGTGAACCCTTTGCTGAACCATTTGTGAGTCCATTTTTTCGAATCTGTTTGTGAATACGATGGCTGAGTCCATTTGTGAACCCTTTGCTGAATCCGTTAGTAAATCCATTTGTTGAACCCATTTGTGAGTCCCTTGGTCGAATCCGTTTGTGAATCCGATGGCTGAGTCCGTTTGTAAACCCTTTGCTGAACCCGTTTGTGAGTCCATTTTGTCGAATCCGTTTGTGAATACGATGGCTGAGTCCGTTTGTGAACCCTTTGCTGAATCCGTTTGTGAATCTATTGGTCGAATCCGTTTGTGAATCCAATGGCTGAGTCTGTTTGTGAACCCTTTGCTGAATCCGTTTGTGAATCCATTGGTCGAATCCATTTGTGAATCTGATGGCTGAGTCCGTTTGTGAACCCTTTGCTGAATCCGTTAGTGAATCCATTTGCTGAACCCATTTGTGAGTCCCTTGGTCGAATCCGTTTGTGAATCCGATGGCTGAGTCCGTTTGTAAACCCTTTGTTGAACCCGTTTGTGAGTCCATTTTGTCGAATCCGTTTGTGAATACGATGGCTGAGTCCGTTTGTGAACCATTTGCTGAATCCGTTTGTGAATCCATTGGTCGAATCCGTTTGTGAATCCAATAGCTGAGTCTGTTTGTGAACCCTTTGCTGAATCCGTTTGTGAATCCATTGGTCGAATCCATTTGTGAATCCGATGGCTGAGTCCGTTTGTGAACCCTTTACTGAATCCGTTTGTGAATCCATTGGTCGAATCCGTTTGTGAATCCGATGGTTGACTCCGTTTGTGAACCCATTGCTGAATCCGTTTGTGAATCCATTTGTCGAATTCTTGTACCTGTTATATGTATGCTTTTGCAGATATATGTGCTTGTGTAAGATGTGAAATAGAAATTGAGAGAAAATTGTGATTGTGGTGTGATGTTATTTGGGAAGCAGAGATTGCTTGAGAGAGATTTTTCGAGAATGGAGAAATTGCTTTTATGTGATGTATGATTTTTGAGGAAAGTATTAATGAATGATGTTCATACCTTCACTTACCATGGCCGCTTAATTTGGGATGGAGATGTTTTGGCTTTGATGAAGATGATGAACTGCTCTTGCTTTCGATGAAATGTTAGTGAGATGACATTCTGAATGATGGGTTGGTCGTGCCAAAGTCTTCCTACGTATCCCTTGAAGGGAATCAGACCAGCGTAGTTCAAGGATGATGGATAATGCTGGGGAAGAAGCTAGGAGCAAAATGAAACACATACCTTTCGCAAGTAAGGAGACAAAGAAAGTTTATTTGCAAGAAAAAGAAAAATAAAAATCTTTTTGTCGTTTTTTTTAGTTCGTGGGTGAACCATTTTAAGCATTGTGTGTTTGTAAAGCCAACCCAAGATCAAGTCATGTTCGATTGAAGTCCGGATTTCCTTGTTGCTTGCTTTCTGTCGTTGTCGCCACTGTGCCCAACGAAGATTGATGTCTAGCCCCAAGAGATTTGTTGATTATGGGACTTTAAAAGACTATTGATGCCGAGATAAGGGGTTGCTGATTGTAAAACGCCTTTGATGCCAAACTTTGAGTGACTCGTGAAGCCCCAAGATAAATCAGCTCTTGACCCGTTCAAATGAATCGTCTTTTGTTGTTGACGTGAGCAAGCCCCAAGAGAAGATTATTGATACCAAGCTTCGAGAGGTTGCCAAGCCCCAAATGTCATGTACTTGTTGTTTGCGAGCTTCAAGATGGTGGAATGTGAAGACCTTTCGATGTAAAGCCCCAAATTATCTTCGAATCGGCTTGGCATTGCACCGTTTGGTAGAACTCTTGATAGTGATCTCCTCCTTTCTCTTGCTTGGGGATGAATGGCCCTTTTTTGTGGTTGTTACCCAAGTGGTGGAAGGCCCATGTGTAGCAAGGTCTTCAGAAAATGTCTTGAGAGAGATTGCGGATGATAAGGTCTTGGCGTGATAAGGTCCCCAAATGGGTATGCTCTCTTGAGTCTTGTTGAACTAAAGACGGATCTTCGGATGAAACTAGTGCTTGAGGTGCAAGAGTCACACCTTTTGCTTTTGACCTTAGAGAACGGGGTGAATTGCAGACACATTGGGATTGGCCAAGGAATTTCCCGCTATAACCCTAGAGTTTAGCATATTGAGATTTCCTTCATAATCTCGTTGTAAGTTATAACAAGAATCATCAAATTCATTCATAACTTCGGAGCCTTCTTTTCGAACCAAAAGACTTTTTGACGTGAAGTACTAGGAGACCCTTTAAGCTTGGACCACTCCCCACATTTCATTGCTCGAGTACCCTTCGCCCAAATGATTGTTAATTGCGAAGCCCCAATATTGCCCTTTGCTTGGATTACTGTAATGCCGTAGCCCAAAGATTGTAGATTGCGAAGCCCCTTGAGACCTTTGGTGCTAAACTTATTGAGGAAGCTTCCAATGTTGCATATGACTTTGCTGGGGCCATTGTTGGGAGATGACGTGAATTGCTTCTCACTGAGGGAGACTTTCAAACTTGAGTGTATCCCCTAGAGTGCCATCACCGATTGCAAGTGGAGCAAGAAAAACATATCCTTGATTGGAGGAACAGACACGACCACACATGACATGAAGGCTTTTTGACATTCCTCTTGAGAGACTTTGAGGGTAGTCTCACACATCTTTCTTGAGCATAGCCCCTAGGGATCATTAACTGTCAAATGAAGCAGAAGAATCTCTCGTTCTTGAGTCACATAGCCCCTAGCGCGTCATCATTTGTCGAGCAAAGCTAGATCGTCCTCGTGCGGGGGAACAAACATAAGAGGACATGGCAAGAGCTACTCTATTATCGGGAAGCCTTTTGACATACTGTAGGGGCACATGCTTGGAGAAGCTTGAAAACTGAGTCACATGTTGTTGCCATTTTCTGCCCAAACCAATTGACTTACTGGGGACTATTTGTGCAACCTTGTACCCCACAATGATGGGCTCATTCTCGGATGGATCTCGGTTACCATGGGGCTTCTTTCACATGAACCCACAAAATAGATATTGCAAGAACAACCTCTCTTATGCCAATAACCCATAACGACCTTTGATTGTGCCATGTGTTTTCGAGCCTTTTGCGATTCTCAAGTTGACTCGGTGGGGAATTGACTTACTGAGGAGATCCAATGTAGAACTTGTCTTCTTTAGAGGCTGGGGATCTCCATTTATCTTTCCCTTCTCTCACTCACTCTTTTTTTTTTATGACACACCCTGTTTTTTGCCTAGACCGCCCTTTCGGGTTTTCAATCTAGCGGGCATCTCTTTTGCGTCTTCATTTTGACTCCATTAATGAGGAAGCGTGCATTGACTCTAGCTGAGGATGAGAGACATGTGATTTTGCGGCGGAGACCTTTTTGTCACTAATGATGAGTGGCATTGACTTGACTAGGGAAGTAGCCCCTAATATTGACATGTATTTTTATTTATTGAATGACTCACGAAGGCAAGTAAGTCATTAAGAGAGAAGAGAAGGAAAGCCCCAATTTGATTGCAAGAAACTGGGAACGTCGCTGAAAGATAAGAAGCCCCTAGACTCGACAAAGAACGTAAAGTGATTCCAAATCTAAGAAAGTTGTTCAATCTTTTTGGTGATTAATTCATTGGCAAATGACTCGTACAAAGATGTCTTGACAGGTTTGAGATGAAGGCCAATCACCATAACGCATTAGGGCTAAACATATCTTCTTTCTTGCATGAGACCGGACCCGCAGGTTGCCTACGTTCCTCCAGTGTAGAGGCTCAGGTCATCGTAGTTCTTGTCCATTCGAGGAATTGTTGCTTCGTCGTGATTTTTGTTGACGTCGCTTCGTCCTTGGAAAATGATATTGATCTTGTTGTGAACTTCTTTGATTGAGGGGGATTGTTTGGGTTTTTTTTTTTTTTTTTTTGTGCTCTAACTTTTGCCTAGGTTGTTTTGAAGATTCAACCTAGCGAGCATTTTTTTTTTTTTTTAATCCCCCTTTGAAAATTTTGCTTGATTTCTCCATGGTTGTTGCTCCATCTTGCTTTGGAAGTTGATGTCTTGGATTTGTCGTTGATGTTGTCGCCTTCGTCACGATGTTTAGACCCTAGGCGTTCAAGTGATGGCCTTCGTTCTAAAACTTGTTTAGACATCTTTTCATCATTTTGCCAAAAATTTAATTGAACAACTTGGAAGAGTGTATGAGGACAAGAACGACTTTTATTTGATACTTGACTCAAAATTTAACATGGGACGAAAGAAAACATTAATGCACACTTAAGAGGACTTTTTACTCTTTTTATTATTCCTATTACTAGGTAGAGAAAGAGAAACGGAGATCGTTATCGTCATCCTTGTCGTTGTAGTTCTCCTTGTGGCATGATCTCTGGTTGAAGCCCCATTTCAAAACCAAGCCTTTTCTTTGATGAGTTCTTGCATGTTGTCACTCTCTAACGGTTTTCCTTCATCCACAATAAATTCACCATTGTCGATCAAATCTTGGATGATGTTACGGAGGACAAAGCATTACTCGGTAAGATGGCCACTATGTTGGTGGTAGCCACAATATTTGTGATGGGCATGGTTGGCGTTGATCGTCTTGGGTTGGTACCCTTGTAAAGGCTTGATCTTTCTACTTGCCACCAAAGTTTCAAATGCTTTGGCTCAGATCATTCCTAGGAGAGGAGTGAAAACTCGGTTGTTGGCGGTACTTTTGTGGCTTTTGAGGGACGGGTCACTTGAGCATGCTTTACCATTGAACTTTGGTTTGTTGTCGGTGAGCTCTTGCAAACGGGCCTTAAGTTAGGAAACCTCTTCTTTGTGAATCCTCCTTTCGAGATCAAAACGGGCTTGCCACAAATCATCTTTACGGCGGACATTCTCGGCAAGTCTATCCATTTGTTCCCCCATGGCTCTTATTATGTTGAAAAGCCCTTCGTTGGATACGTAAATGTGCTCACCCTTGTCGTTGTTGCCGTTGGAAGCCATTGGACCTATTGGAAGAACACGGTTGATCTTAGGATGGCCCCACAAACACTTTTTGAATAAAATAAATTAGCCAACAAACAGGAAAAGACTCAACCACATAAGAAAATGATTTTTTTTTTATTTTATAAGTCGGAGGGACGGAGTCCCTTTTGGTGTTTCTAAGAAAATAGTGGAATCGTCACACTAGTATATAGACCTTCTCGCGGTCCCATATACTCATCGGATTCCACCACGTTTGTGATACCTACATGTGACGGGATTAAACTAAATTAATGTCATAAAGCATACATGTGGGGACAGATTTTTTATTTTCGTCCATAATAACCACTTGGGGATGGAGTTTTATTTCGTCCATAATAACCACTTGTTTCTTTTGGAAATGGCATGTATGATTTGATGACATTTGTTTAGGAAAATCTTGACACATGAAAACCGACTTGGTCACGGAGTGTTAGACCCTAACTAGAATTGTGTTAGCTTGTGCTCGACTAAAGAGAGGCTTAAGGTCACCCCCGACATGTAGTCATGAACTACGCCACGGGCTGAGGTTTACCGCTTCGAGAGAGTCAAGGTCAGGTGGAGCTTGAAACTCTCTAGGACGGGCCTCGACGGGTTTGGGGTTATGGACTTGTGCGACTCGATAGTGAGCAATTCATAGGAATATGTGCATGTAGTATGAGGTCAAGCCAAGTGACAAATATTTTTTTTTCAAAGAAATAAAAGACAAAATAAACACATATTTACAACTTTCGAATCACCCGTGTGACCGATAAAATAAACAGAAAATAAAAATTGTTTTATGCAGGCCCGGTGCCCACACACTGTCATTCTGTGCATTCTGTTCACTGTTCTGTTTTTGGAAAATTTCCCAGAAGCGAACGCGTTGGGCAGTGAGTGTGGGAGGCGCGCGCCTCCGAGCGAGCCGATGCGCCCTATTCTGGACAGTACCTGCAAACTCGTGGGTTCAAGGGATTGCCTTGACCCTAAATAAAAATTCTTTCCCCTGCAGAAACTTGTTAGCACAAAACATGTAATTTGAAGGACAAGTGAGAGGCGGGCGATTCTGGTGGTGAAGGTCGGAGGCGTGCGCCTTAGGTCAAGAAGGCCAGAGGCGCACGTTTCCCACCTTTTCCCACCAGAATGCCCAGAATGCAGAAATAAGAACACCAAAAGCAGAAATGCAAGTTTAACCCTCTAAGTATGTCCCCAGCGGAGTCGCCACTGTAGATACCCCGGGAGAGCCCACTACTTGGTTAGAGCGGTGGAAGGATCCTAGGATGTCTAACTTGTTTTAATTTGTAGAGTCGCCACCTATGCTATTGAGGGAACATAAGAAAAACCTAAAGAAATAGCCTAAAGTTATATACAAAACCAGAGATTCGGGAAGAGAAGGGTTCGAGGGTTAGATGACGGAGTGGGAAGTACTTAAAAACCCACTCCACCCCGCTTACACGGGTCTTGCTACTAAAAGTGTTATAATATAAAAAGTCCTTCAATTTATTAATATTAAAAGTGTGCTAACAATTACATAGTAAAGAAAATGGGAGTTGCAAAGGGAAATAAAATGAAATTATTTTATATATTAATTTATGCTAAAGATTATATTAGAGAATAATAATGAATTAAACTAGAGTTTAGAATGTAGGGAGATAACCCTTAACCAACTTTAATGTAATAAAGTGATCTTTAGGTCATGTCCCATTTGATGGGGATTGCATACATTAAGAAGACATGTAAAATAGAAGAAGAAAGGATAAAATACCTTTTAGAAAATAAGAACTTCAAATCTTGACTTGGAGATGGAGTTGTTTGTAGAGAAATTGTTGTGCAACAATTTGTGTAGAGTTTTTGTAGATAAATGTGTTTGAGAGAATTCGTGTAGAGTTTAGTTTCAAGTCTCAAAATTGGGTCCCTTTCTAAGGTAAAAATAAGAGGTTTTTTATAAGTGAAAAAGAGAGGCAAATTTGGTCTTTCAACCAATAAGAAAATAAAGAAAATTAAATAATAAAGTGAAAATCAAATAATAATAAAAAGAAATATTTTGTTTTAAAGAAAAGGCTAGAATAATGGGATTGGGAGTTACAAACCTAGGGGGGATGAATGTGGAGGTAAAAAGATGTCTTTTTGTATTAAGAAGAGATGTTGTAAATAAGAAAAGGGAGGGAAAAATGGTGTAATCCGTTACTGCCAAAGTGGGAAGCGCGCGAGTCCGGCTTTTGAGGCGGGACGCGCGCGCGGCTCACTGGCAGTGCCGGAGGCGCTCGCGGGTAAAAATGACAGAATGACCCTAAAAGTTAACTCTGTTATGCAGCTTAGTCCAAAACTAACGGAATCAGTTAGGAACTTAACCAAAGTAACAGAAATTAACGAAAATAAGTTAAATAAAAATACTATGTATGCAATCGGGGTGAGAGGTCCAAGGAGGGGTGTCTACACCAAGTCGGTTTTCATGTGCCGAGATTTCCCTAAACTAATGTTTTCAAAAACATACATGCCGTTTCCAAAAGAAATAAGTGGTTATCATGGACGAAATAAAACTCCGTCCCCAAGTGGTTATTATGGACGTAAATAAAAATCCGTCCCCGCATGTTTGCTTTACAACATTAATTTAGTTTAATCCCGACACGTGTAATATTCACAAACGTGGTGGAATCCGATGAGTATATGGGACCGCGAGAAGGTCTACATACTAGTGTGATAATTCAATTATTTTTAAAAAAAAACTCAAAAGGGATTCCGTCCCTCTGACTTATTAAAAAAAAATCTTTTTCTTTATGTGGTTTGAGTCGTTTGCCCACTCATAGACCTAAAGTGTTACTCAAGTCTGACAAGGGCCTCTTCTTCAATCTAGGTCCAATTGGTACTTACCGCATCTACCGAGATTTAGCAAACCGGCTAGTTTGTGAATTGATCACTCCAACAGCTCCGACAACATCAATGGCCGGCAACTCCAACAGCAACAACACCATGTCTCTTGAGCAACTCTCAGCTATGGTCCAAGCTCTCCAAGAGCAAGTCTCCACTCTCAATAAGGAGGTCCAAAATAAAGATGATATTTGGCAATCCCACATTGACAATCAAAGGGAGGCTCATGAAGCCGAAATGGACCAAATGGCCAAGCTCACCAAGCTTTCCAAGGGTAAAGACAAGGATGACAATGATATGCTAAATCGCACACCTACAAATTAAACCTGGACTAGGTTCTAAAAATATGTAGCTAGGGACAAGTCCAGAATCGATCCACGAAGAATGATTATTTATTTATGTAATTGTCAGTTGACAAGATTTGGGGAAAATATTTATTATAACTAATATCCTAAAACAATAATAAAATAATAGAGCTAAAACAATATTTAAGAAATACTTCAGATTTGATTCCGTCCCCAACTAATTAGTCAATTATCATTGATATCTCTTTTCACTTTTCACCCTATTCATCTGATCACAAAATTTATTTCAATCCCCGTTTCTTCTTTCAGAATAGTTACCAGCAGTGGCACACTCACTAGAAACCCTAATTAATAAATTAATCTAACTGGCACAGTCTAGATCTCAATATTAATTGATGAACGATTTAAGAAACTAAGATCAAGAATGCTTTCTATGATTATTTCACACAGATAATCATCTAATTTTACCCACTTCACAATTTACCATGACACATGCATAAACTATGAAGATGTTACTTGTGAATTTCCTACACTGGCACAGTAAATAGAAAATTCTAGCAAAAATCAATCACAAGGATAAATAGGGTGATCAAATCTATAAACCCTAGCAATCAATTTAGATTCAAGAACAAGTAAAATTATGAAGAGGAATTAAAAGTTGAAAAGAAAAATACCTCAAATTGATAAAAAGAGGTTCAAGAAATCAAACCCAATGCTTGGATTTAGTACTTCATCCAAAGCTTTGAAACCTCCATGGAAGAAAAATAAAAACCCTAAATCTAAAATTAATGTTGAAGTCTTCCATGAAAATAATAAAAGAACCCTAGTTTTTATACCTAGAGAAGTCCTAAACTAATAACGAATGAAAAGAATAAAAGAAAATAATGAAAATAGTGAAAAATAGGGTAAAATCTGGTCAAATCCTCGGACTCACGCGCCCACACGCGCTCCCCATCTCACCTGCCAACCGCCACGCGCTCGACACACGCCAGCACCGCCTAAAACGCGCCTACTTCATGCGCTTCTTCCTT
The DNA here is from genome assembly GCA_026119855.1 of Campanula takesimana. NCBI lineage: Eukaryota > Viridiplantae > Streptophyta > Magnoliopsida > Asterales > Campanulaceae > Campanula > Campanula takesimana. The sequence goes on along the minus strand of JAOWBW010000970.1, from coordinate 481,010 downwards.
CCGCTTCACGACTCGCGCGCTGCCTCAAGACTCATGCACGAATCCGCCAGGCGTGCTCACGAGTTGATCATACGTGCTGTATTTTGGGCCGTGAACTGGGCCTCTTGCAACTGGGCCTCTCCTTCTTCCCTTGCTAGCGAACTGGGCCTGGACGAGTTGGGCCGCCTCCTTGGTCTTCTTGTGTTGGAGATCCTCCCTTGGGCCGCCTTGTCTTGGGCCGTCCTCCTACATGCTTGGGCTTCTTTGTTTCTTCAATTTAATTCTTCAACCCAACATTCAATCCACTATTCATCTTCAATAATCTTAGGCTTTAAATTTAATTTCCATTTCGGAATTTCTCTTGAAATAAAATATTTAATTTGGGAAAAAATATAAAAAATACTAAAATAACCCCCAAATTACAATCAAACCCCAAAATTACATAATTACCCAAAATTACATAAAATCTAATCTAAATACATTAAAATAATCATTTTAAGCTCATAAAATCCTAGGAATAAAGTGTATAAAATCCGTCTCATCAGACAACGATGAGTCCGAATGGACCAAAGGCTTGTTTTAAAGCCCTTATGTTAGTGCCCGTACCAAGAAAATGGGGGAACCAAGAACCGAGAACAAGGATCACAAGATGGTTGATTCAATCATGGCTTACATAGATCAACGCTTCAACAGTCTCAACTTGGGGCTAAGCTCCGACACAAGCCTTTATCAGTCATCCATTCTCATGAGCACAATGGCTGCTCTCCCCGACAAGTTCAAGATGCCCGACATCAGCAAAGTCAAGGGCAACTCTTGCCCGATGGCACACATCGAGATTTACATATGGGTTATGGTTCCGAAAAAGGTCTCTCCGAAAGTGATGGCACAATGTTTCCCTCTTACTCTCGAGGGGGCCTCAAAGGATTGGTATGCAACTCTCCCACTCACAATCCGTCTTGATTGGGTTGCCGCCATGCTTAACTTCAAAAGTCAATACCAAGGCAACACCACTCACCGCCCGACAAAGAAAGAGCTCGAGAACACCACCCAAAGGGACAATGAGTCCTTTATTGATTTTACAAGGAGGTGGAATGACAAGCTTGGTAAAATATTCGAGAGGCCTAATACCAAGCAGCAAATGGACATCTTCCTCAAGTGTCTCAAGATGGATCTCCACACCCACCTAAGTGGGGCTTGCTACTCCGATTTTTCTCAAATGTATGAGGTCGGGGTCCGAATGGATGACTTGCTCAAGAAGATCAAGAAAACTGCTCCTAGATTATGATACAAGGCCGCCTCTAACTCAACAAAAGAGGCTTCAGTCAATGCCGTCACTACCGACAAGGGAAATTACAAAAAGGTTCCTCCACCACAAGGAAAGAAATTTCAAAATGATCGTGTCTACACTCCTCTCCAAGGCATGACTCACACCGAGGCCTTTGAAGTCCTCAAGGCCAAAGGGAAAATTACACCTCTGCAAGGGTACCAACCCAAGACGATCAACGCCAACCATGCCCATCACAAATGGTGTGGCTATCATCAACATAGTGGCCATCTTACCGAAGAATGATTTGTCCTCCGTAACATCATCCAAGATCTCATCGACAAAGAGGAATTCATAGTTCTTAGTGGGGGTGATGTCCATGTAATAGAGTTAGGCGAGTTTGAGGAGACCACTCATTCAATTCCCATTGTGAATGAGGGCTCCAATGATATGAATGAAATTGATAATTCTTGCTACGTTGTGACTTATGATGAGGTAATGAGGGAAGTCTTAGAGAATAGGAAAAAGAAGCAAGATGGGAATGTCAACATGCTAACTCGATCCAGACGGATCATAGCAAACAATCCCATCGCTTCTCTGACTAGCACCTATTCTCCAAGATCGCAAACTCGCGACACGTCTGAAGATCCTTTATTAGTTCAAATCAAGACGACTCAAGCAAATATATCCATTTGGGACCTCATTGCATCTTCAAAGAAGCATCGAGACCTTATCATCAGCAATCTCGACAACACATCAGTCTCTCATGACACAACTCCCGAAGACCTTACTGTTATGATAGGTCACATACATTTTGGCAATGTCATCACCTTTTGTCGACATGGACCTTCCACCTTTTGGGTCCGACCATAATGAGGCCATCTATCTCAAAGTAAGGGCAAGAGGGAGACCTATTTCAAGGGTTCTAGTCGACGGCGGTTCGGCACTCAACTTAATGCCTAGCCGAATCATGGGCATATATACTGAGGCTTAAAAGTTTAGATTGACAGCCTTCTACTCAAGTGATCCGAGGATACGACAGCACTGCCCGCACAGTCATGGGCATAGTAGAAATGGACATTGAATTTGGGAGCATGGTTATGTCTGTCCCGTTTCAAGTGCTCGATGTCCCCTCCTCATTCAATTTTCTCTTGGGCCGACCATGGATACACAGTTCTAATGCCATCCCTTCAACTCTCCATCAGTGTGTCAAGTTCCGAAATGGAGAAGAAATAGTGACCATCATGGCAGAAAATGTCACTATCCACAAAAATGGAGGACCCGTCCACCAAGTTCAACATAGGTTAGATGACTCCACCCTCTCCGGCGTCTCAATCAACGCCATCGACAAAGAAGGGGGAAACGGACCATGGACCCTCAGCAATCACAAAGTCCTCCGCATGATGAGGAATATGAACTACTTCCTCGGTTTAGGCTTAGGGAAGTACCAACAAGGGAGAATGCAACCCGTGGAGGTCCCTTTTGTCAAGAACAAGTTAGGATTGGGGTACAAACCTTCAGAGGACAACTTGAAATATGAGCAAGCCGTCCAGAATGAAAGGCCCAAGCTCGTAGGGAAGGCCGTCACTATGAAATCCCCAACTTGAGGCCTTATCGTAAAACATTAAATGGCTACTTTATCAGCCATGGGGAAGATGTCCCGTACATGATCTTTCCCGAGCCATAGGTCAATAGCAAGTGGATCAGAAAACCCAGTATCAAAGTCTTCGCCAATTGTGAAATTCAAAAGTACGAAGAGGAGCCAACTCCAATGTCACCCCGAAAATGGTGGGGAGAGAAAGTGACCATAGAGTCTAAGACAGAGATCACTGTGGGGGGAGGAGTTAACTGATCTAGCCTCCATGTTCGAGGAACTTGCCATCATGGACGAGTGCCAAGTCAACGCCATCTCCGACGACACCGACACGAGAAGTGAGCCTATCAGCGAAGTCAAGGCAAGATCCGAGCCAATCAACAACTAGTATTCAACGAAGGGACCCGTGGTATCCGAGGAATTCCTGATCAAGAAAATGGGTTGCATTCCGCGTAAGGTTACAAAGGAGGACTTATTGACTTTCCCTTTCGAGTCCGAGAGTGTTTCTGACATCCTTACCCTAGAGGATATGGAGGCAATAGCCGAGCGTGTGTTCCCTTTCTTTGCTAATGAAAAATTTGATCTTTCTGAGTACCCCGAGATTGCAAACATCATAAATGATGAATTAACCAATAATGAAATTAATGAACTAGTTAATAACGATTCAAACTATGATGAAATAGACCACGAAAATGAAACATACTTAAATGAATTGGCTCAACAGGTCCGTAGTCGTGGTGAAAATGGTCTAGGGGCTGACGAAGAATTGCATATTGTTAATCTGGGTACCAATGAAGAGCCAAAGGACACCAAGATAGGAAGCTTCTTCAAGGGGGTAGAGAAAGACAGATTGACTGCACTGCTCAAAGAGTTTGTGGATGTGTTTGCATGGTCATACAAAGACATGCCCAGTTTAGACAGAAAGGTCACCGAACACAGGATTCCGATCAAAGACGACGCTAAGCCAGTCAAGCAAAAGCTCAGAAAGATCAAGCCAGATTGGTCTCTACAAGTCAAAGAAGAGATAGAGAAGCTTCTCAGTGTAGGCTTCATAAAAGTCATCGAGTATCCGACTTGGCTAGCAAATGTTGTGACAGTCAGAAAAGCTAACGGCAAGGTCCGTGTTTGTGTGGATTTCTGGGATTTGAACAAAGCTTCTCCAAAGGATGATTTCCCATTACCCAACATCGACATGCTAGTCGATTCAACAGCCGCGTACGAGGTCTGCTCATTTGTGGATGGTTTCGCCGAGTACAATCAGATTCTCATGGCAGAGGAGGATCAACACAAGACTGCTTTCACAACACCGTGGGGCACCTTTTGCTACACAGTCATGCCGTTTGGGTTGAAGAATGATGGGGCTACTTATCAGAGGGCTGTGACAGACTTGTTCCATGACATGATTCACAAAGAAATTGAGGTCTATATGGACGACATGATCATACATTCAAAAGGAACCAACGGTCAACATTTGATCGATCTCCGCAAGTTCTTCGAAAGGCTTCGACAACACAAGATGAGGCTCAATCCTGCAAAGTGCACTTTTGGGGTTATTCGAGGCAAATTTCTTGGCTACATGGTCACCGAGAGGGGAATTGAATCCGATCCCTCAAAAATCATGGCAATCATTGACATGCCTCCCCCAAAGATGCAGAAAGAAATCAAAGGTTTCATGGGCAAACTTCAGTATATCAGTCGGTTCGTGCACCAACTCACTTCTATGTGTGAGACAATCTTCAAGTTACTCAAGAAGAATATGGCTCTAGAGTGGACCGACGCTTGCCAAGAAGCCTTCGATCAAGTGAAGCATTACTTAACATGCCCTCCAGTTCTGGTTTCACCACACAAAGAGAAGTCTTTCTTGCTCTATCTCACAGTGAATGATAACGCCCTAGGGGCTATGCTAGCACAAGAGCAACGAGACTCCACAAAGGAGAATGCCATTTACTTTGTCAGTCGCCGATTTCAGGGAGGCGAAAAGAACTACTCCGTCTTGGAGAAGTCATGTGCAGCATTGGTTTGGGTTACTCAAAAGATCAAACATTACATGGAAGCCTTTCCAATCAAGCTAGTAGAAAAAGTGGACCCGCTCCGCTACATCTTCAAAAAGCCTTTCATGTCAACAAGGATAGCCAAGTGGTACTTCATGCTCGCCGGCTATGATATCACTTACGTCACACTCAAATCCATCAGAGGGAAAGTGTTCAGTGATCAGCTTGCTAAATTTCCGTGTGACGAAGTGATGGGGGAAGACTTACAATTTCCCGACGAGGACTTGATTTGCACTACAACTGAGAAAAATAAGTGGCAACTTTTTTTCGATGGGGCATCCAATAAGCACGGTTATGGGATAGGAGTGTTGCTTGTCGATTTAAAGGACATCTACACTCCGATTGTAATCCGTCTTGAATTTGAGGCCACCAACAACATTGCTGAATATGAAGCGTGTATAGCGGGGCTAGAAGCGGCCCTAGAAAGGAATGTCACGGATCTGGAAGTATTCGGTGAATCTCTACTCCTTATCAATCAAACATCGGGCAAATTGAAAATCCAAGACCCGACTCTCCAACAATATGGTCGGCACCTCGAAGAGCTAGTTAAACAATTCCAAGACATCATGTTCAATTATTTGCCAAGGAACAAGAACCGCTTTGCCGATGCACTGGACACCATAGCCTCACTGGTCGAAATTCCCAAAGGAAAAATGGTGAAACCCTTCAAAATTTCAAGAACGACTAGTCCAACATATTGCATGAACATCGAGATCAATAAAGTCCAAACAAGCCCCCCGTGGTACACAAACATCATGAATTTCCTCAACAATGGCACCTTCCTTGAGAATAGAAATGGGAAATCTCGAGCGGCGTTGCAAAAGTTAGCATCAAGATATGTGTTGATTGGAAACGGAGTCTACAAGAGACATCATGAAGGGATCAATCTCTTATGTGCAAATGATACCGAAGCTCAAGAGATAATGCATGAATTCCATGAAGGCGAGTGTGGACCCCACATGAATGGGATCATGTTAGCCAAGAAGATACTCCGTATTGGCTACTATTGGACCACTATGGAAAGAGACTGCATCGAGAAAGTCAAGAAATGCGCTAAGTGCCAATTCCATGCCAATTTGCAACATGCTCCACCTTCGCAACTATAAAACATGACTACACCGTGGCCGTTCTCTTGTTGGGGCATAGATATCATCGGCAAAGTCCATCCTATGGGGAGCAACGGACAATCATTCATTCTAGTGGCCGTGGATTATTTCACAAAGTGGGTCGAAGCACAAGCTTACCGAGTTCTCAACGCCAAGAAAGTGGCCGAATTCGTGAAGAACAATATCATGTGCCGATACGGTATTCCTCATGAGATCATCTCCGACAATGGTTCTCACTTCGAGAAAGAAATGGATGCACTTTTGGTCCATTACAAGATTACCAATCACAAGTCATCCCCGTGCTGCCCCCAAGCTAATGGAGCGGTCGAAGCAGCAAACAAGACAATTGAGATCATTATATAGAAAAAATGGCCTCAACAGGAAGGGATTGGCCCGAAAAGTTACCACTAGCATTATGGGGCTACCGCATATCAATCCGATCAGCAACGGGAGAGACCCCATACACATTGGTTTATGGTTCTGAAGCCGTGCTCCCAGTCGAACTTGAAGTTCCTTCTTTATGAGTCTTGCTCGAGAACCAAGTCAACGAGGTTGATTGGATGGAAAGTCGGTATGAACAACTAGCCCTACTCGATGAGAAGAGGCTAAGAGAATTTGAACGCACAAGATCCTATCAACAAAGAATGGCAAGGGCTTTCAACAAGAAGGTGAAGCCTCGAAACATCAAGGTAGGAGATTTGGTCCTAAGACAACATCCTCCCAATGCCATGAATCCCCTTGGAAAATGGGGACCCCGATGGATCGGTCCGTACGTGGTCAAGAAGATACTAAGTGGCGGTGCGGTCTGGCTCGTAGACTTGGATGGCGATAAATTACCGAAGGAAGTCAACCTCGACAAGCTCAAGAAGTTCTACGCTTAACAAATGAAGACCATAAAAAAAAAAAAAAAAAAAAAAAAAAAACGTTCTTTAGGTTGAAAACCCGCAAGGGCGGCCTAGGCAAAAATTAGAGCAAGTGCAAAAAAGAAGCCCGCTAGATTGAAAACCCGAAAGGGCGGTCTAGGCAAAAAACAGGGTGCACACACAAAAAAAATTAAAATAAAATGGTCTTCATTTGTTTGAACTAAGGAGACCTGAGCTTCCATACTGGAAGAACGTAGGCAACCTTCGGGTGCGGTCTAAAACAATTTTTTTACCCAATCATTTCTTAACAAGATGCAATTTTATTCAATTCTTGAATCATTTTAACCATTACAATGGATAATATTGAGCAATAAAAGACAATAAAACATTAAAATCCTAACAAGTGGTCTATTAATTGCAATCTTGGGGTACTAGGAAAAATCTAATTTCTTCTTAGCCTTCGAAGGGCCACCCAAACGGTTCTCAATCCTACTCTTCTTGGGAGGCCAAAATGTTGTTCGAATCAGCAGCAGCTTCCTTATATCTCAAAGCACTGCTAGGTTCAAAGTCTCTCCCTAGCAACTCAGCCCGAAGAGTATCAACCCAAGTAATGCCACGATAAAGGGTGCCGAACAAATAATCCAAGTAACTCTCGGGGAGAAAGACACTACCCCGATAAGTAGGGACAGAAGCCCACTGATAGCGGTCACCTCCCCAAGCCAACTGAAGCTCCCTTAAAAAGTCTGGACCCATGTATGAGACCGGACAAAGCACTCCACTCCTTAGAAAATTGACTATCTGCTGTCGACCAAACTACCTCAGAACTTGTTCCAGCTGATAAAATGAGGAATCTCTGAAACCGGTAAGAACCACATGCCCAAAATCTAATGTCCATTCCACAAAAGGTCGAAGTCCCCAAGAGGGAGGGCACCACTCAATAATGACCGATGCAAACCGAGAAGCAAAGAATTTCTTCCAACCATCCTCAGCTAAGTCTCGGATCAGCAGTTTCCTCCTATGAACAGCGAAAAGAGACAGATCACCCTCCAGAGAATAAATCCTAAAATTCTCCCGAAGCCATATGGTCAAAAGCAAGGGGCTTCCCCGATGCATATCACCCGTTCGATGCAACTCATCCAGACCATTCAGGGTCTCCCCCACTATAAGAGGGATTATACTGAACTGTTGCTCCTTTGCCTGCAAGATGATCTCAGCCATCTGCGCATCTGCCGTACCGAGAGGTGTAATAAACTAAACTTCGCTGAAAAGGCAAACTGCTAAAGCATTCCTCTTAAAGGACTGAATCACCGTGTCCTCTGAATGCAAACTAAAGAACATAGGCAACTCAGTTATGTCAACCACGGTGCCATGCAACATCTTCCTCATATCCCCAACAGAAAGGTTCAATAAGTCGGACCAAGAGTCAATCATACCTCGATGGAATTTAGGGATGGCAATCTGACCCACCAATGGCATGCTAAGAATGGCACCAAAATCATTAACAGTCAGCACCATTTCATTCGCCGAAAAGTTAAAATTGTGTGTCACAATCCCAAAAGGCTGCAGCGGCCAGTCCCAATCCGGCTTCAAGGTCTGTAGCGTGAAGAGATGCGGAATCCAAAGTCTTTGACAAAGTCCTTCTTAGGATGAGTCTTGAAAGAATACACTAAGGTCGACAAGTCCTTCTCGTACTCACCAACAACCTTGGCATCAAGAGTATAAAGGTTGGAAGCCATGGAAGATGTGAATTACAAGCAAAATCAAGCAAGAAAAGAGGGTTCAAGAATGGTAGAAAATAGCTGTTGGAGATCTTTTGGCCTGGAAATGTCAAGCCCCAGAATTTGCTCCCCAAAAGCGCGCGCCTCCAAACACCCATATGGGAAGCGCGCGCGTCCCAAAGTCACTAGCAGAAGCGCCCGCGTTCCGTATCAGAAATTTCTCAACCAGCCCATGTCAAAGAAAGAAATCACACTGGAACAGAGTCCAGACATTCCCAGAATCAGCTAGATCAAGAAAAAAGCTCCGCCCTCCAAGACACAGTTGGGAACACATTATCTGGTCCGCCCCTAAGGCATATCTAAGTTGAAACAAGATAGAAACTCCCACTGAAATTTAAGTAGGGTGTGTCTTTCTTTTCAATCAACATTAATTCCGGCATTTCCTCTCAAAAGGGAATAAAAATTTCCACGGTCAACTGTGCCCGCACCCCACAAAAGTCATGAAGTCAACAACAAGCGCAGCTCCAAACAGAAATTTGGTCCATGGTGAACCACTGAAATCACCACCTCTTAAGCAATATGCTGGGTTCTCTCAACGGACTCCCACTGATGAGACGGATTTGATACACTTTATTCCTAGGATTTTATGATGCTTAAATGATAATTTTTATGTATTTTAGTTTAGTTTTATGTAATTTTGGGCAAATATATATTTTTGGGCTTATTTATAATTCGGGCGCATTTTAGTGTTTTTATATTTTAGCCCGATGTAATTTATTTTTAGTTAAAAATAATTCCCAAAATATATGAAAGAAAGTCAATTGGGACGGAAGAGTATTTGAGAATAGTTGTTAGGTTGATGATGAGAAATGAAGAAAGAAGAAGAAGGAGCCCAAATCAGACCAAAGAAGGAAACAAGGCGAGGCCCATCTCAGCAGGCCCAAACCGGCGGCCCAGAACAAGAAACGTATGTACCAGGCACGTTTTTAGAAGGATTTGAAGCTGGCTATCTGCACGTGTGCAGAAGTCGTGATCACGACTGGCACGAATCGTGCATGAGAGCGCGAGTCGTGAAGGGGACGATCCGGATGGAAGAAAACGCATGTAGCAGGTGCGCTTTTGACTATTCCAGGCGTGTGGACCAGCGTGCTGGCGCGTGGCTGGCGCGTGGGAGCGTATTTCAGCCCTAATTTTCTTTATTTTCTATTTTCCTTTATTCTTTTTAATTCCTTTTTGAAGGAGGACTTCTTCTTGGTTTTAAGGGTAGGTTTTCTTGATTATTTTTGGATTCGCTACAACTTTATACAATTTTTTAGATCTAGGGTTTATTTTCTTTTCCATGGAGATTTCAAAGCTCCATATGAGGAACTAAAACTCAAACTTTGGGTTTGAATCTTGAACCATCTTTTTATCGATTTGAGGTATTTTCTTTTCAATCTTTTTGTCCTATTCATAATTTTGCTTGTTCTTAGTTCTAGATCCGTTGCTAGGGTTTATAAACTTGATCAATTTATTTATCTTTGTGATTGGATCTTTGCTAGAATTCTCTGTTCTGTGCCAGAATTAGGGTTTTCACCGTAGCAATTTCATGATTTATGCATGTGCCATGGTAAATTGTGATTAGGGTAAAATTAAGCAATTATCTATATGAAATAATTGTAGAAAGTGTTCTTGATTTATGTTTCTTAAATCGTTCATCAATTAATTTTGCGATCTAGACTGTGCCAGTTAGATTAATTCATTAATTAGGGTTTCTAGTGAGTGTGCCACTGCTAGTAACTAATCTGAAAGAAGAAACAGAGATTGAAATAAATCTCGGATCAAGTGAATAGAGTTAAAAGTGAATTGATGTACCGATGATAATTAATTAAAAACGTGGGGACGGAAACAAATCTGAAGTATTCTTTAATTATTGTTTTTGCTTATAATTAGTTTCATTTATGTTCTTAGGATTTAATAATTATAATTTTCCCCCAATCTGGTCAAGTGACTGTTCGTAAATAAATAACCGTTCTTCGTGGATCGACTCTGGACTTGCCCTAGCTACATTTTTAGAACCTAGTCCAGGTTTAATTTGTAGGTGTGCGACTAAGCCTATCAAATTTTGGCGCCGCTGCCGGGGAACGGTGTTAATTTGTTTACGTTCTTATTTTAATTCTTGTTCTTTTTCTTTTTATTTTCTTTGTATTTATTTATTTTAGTTGGTTTAGTTTAATTAATTTAATTTTCTTTTTAGTTATTTTAATTTTGTTATTTGTTTTTAGTGTGGAACCTTGTAAGGTCCACACCTTTTTTTTACTGACAATCTGCTTGGAAGTCTTGAATTAGTAAACAGATGGCAGATCAGACATTGAGGCAGAAAACTGCCCCGAATTGGAGTGAGCAACCTCATGCAGTTCAGTTCCCCACTCTACCTACTGGGGTTACATTTGAGTTGAAGCCGGGTTTGTTGAGTCAGTTACCGCACTTCATGGGTATGCCCGGTGAAAACCCAAATCAACATATATCCCAGTTTGTGCAGATCTGTCAGAGCATGAAGCCGGCTACACTTCCGATTGAGCATCTCCTCCTAAGAGCGTTTTCTTTCACTCTGAAAGATGATGCCAGTGCGTGGTATTATCATCTGCCACCCAACAGCATTACTACTTGGCAGGAGATGAAGGAGGTTTTCTTGGATGAGTTCTTCCCACCGGATCAGATCAATGTCATGAAGCGGGATATCAGTAACATGGAGCAGAGAGCTGATGAGACTTTGTATGACTACTACAATCGCTTCCACAAGCTTTGTAGGAGTTGTCCGTATCACGGGTTTACTGATGACCAGCTGATAGTCTACTTTTATGGGGGGTTGACAATTCAGGATAAGCGGTTGGTTGATTCTTGCTGTGGGGGCAGTATACTCAACAAGACTACTGAGGAGGCTAATGAGATAATTGATGAGTTGGCTAAGAGCACTCGGACACATGGCCGGAGATCGAGCTTCAGACAGGTCAGTGCTGTGAATTCTAGTAGTGGTGTGACAAATAAGCTAGAGACTGATGTTGAGGACCTTAAGGGGATGATGAGACAATTGTTGATGGGTCCACCACAGAGTCAGCAGTATCAGACTAATCAGTATAATCAGTACAGACCACCATATGGGCAGCAGCAGCAGTATCAGAGTGCCCCTCCGAGACAGTCTACAGATGACATGATTCATTCCTTAGCACAGTCGGTGAGCATGATGAATAGCAGTTTCCAACAGTACCAACAGAAGACCGATATGAGTATTGGTAATCTAGAGAGCCAGATTGGGCAAATAGCTGATGCGGTTGGGAGACTAGAGGCTAGAGAGGCAGAGAAGGTACATTCTAGATCAGAACCGAACCCTAAGCAGAGTGCATGTGCCATGACTTTGCGCAGTGGTAAGGAGATTGGGAAGGAAGTTGTACCGGAGGAGCCAGTGATTGAGGTTGAGCGGGTTGTGACTGAGGAGAAGAGCCCGGAGGAGGAGAAGAATGCTACACCAGAGCCCACAGTTTTTGAGCCGGATGTTCCATTTCCTGAGGCCTTGAGAGAGCATCGCAAACCGGAGCCTGACAAGGCGATATATGACACTTTCAAGAGGCTTGAGGTAAACATTCCATTTTTGGACTTGCTGCAGACAGTCCCGAGATATGCCAAATTCCTTAAGGCGTTGTGTACGTTGAAGAGGGATCAGAAGGAGAGGAGTCAGAAAAAGGTGAAGATGAAAGAGCATGTGTCTGCAGTCTATCATAAAAAGATGCCCAAGAAGTGTAGTGATCCGGGTATGTTTGTGATACCGGTGTCTTTGGGTGATTATAGTGAGCATAATGCTATGCTTGACTTGGGTGCTTCAATCAATGTCATGCCTTATGCATTGTTTGAAAAGCTCAAGTTGGGACCTCTACAGGATACACGGGTTGTGATTCAGTTGGCAGATAGGTCGAATGCATACCCGAAGGGGAAGGTTGAGGATGTTCTAGTCCGGGTTGGTAAGTTCATTTTTCCTGCTGATTTTTATGTGTTAGATATGGACACGGATCCTAAGGCTCCCATTCTGTTGGGGAGGCCATTCATGTCTACGGCTCATACTAAGTTAGATGTGTCGAATGGTTCATTAACCATGGAGTTTGATGGGGATTTAATGGAGTTCAATATTTTTGACTCCAAGAAAGACCCTAAGGATGTTCGTGGGTTGTGTTTTATGGATCTAGTAGAGCCAAAGGTAGAGGATGTGTCCAATATTTGTAGTGGGGATGATGATGTGAAGATTGGTTTGGAGATTCCTGCGGTAAAACATGGACCAAGAAAGGTGAAGAATCTTCCTGAGCACCGAAAGCATGTATTTGGAGGTGAGGAAGAAGTGATGATGGCTAGTGGTTCGATGGAGAAGCATGGAGATTTGAGCACGATGAACAAAAAGGAGAAGGGATTCATGAAGACAATTCGAGCTCAAACGGGGTGGAGTGTGCATTAATGAGGTACCATTTATTCCCTTACGTTTAAACTGTCCTTATTTTTTTTATTCACTTTTACACACTGAGGACACTGTGTAGTTTAAGCGTGGGGGAAGGGTTTGTAGTTGTATAGTATGCATTTTTCATTCTAGATAGTTAGTTTTCCTTAAAAAAAAAAAAAAAAAAAAAAAAAAAAAACGCACAAGAAAAGAAGCCCGCTAGATTGAAAACCCCGAAAGGGCAGTCTAAGCAAAAACCAGGGTGTGCAATTAAAAAAAAAAAAAAAAAAATAAAAAAAAATGACTGGCTAAGTGAATACCCGAAAGGGCGCTTAGGCAAAAGGTGAGGTTTGAGTAATAAAAGATCTTTCATCCACCGGAGAGAAGACATAAGGGAGGTTTGGAGTTTTGGGTAGGATATACACTATTGGAGTAGGAGGTTCGGATAGTGGAGATTAAGTTAGAAATCCTCGTTCTTTTCTGGAGATGTAAGGGGGTGTTGGTGTTTTGTTACGAGGTAAGTTTTGTGTTTAATTATAAATATAACATAAACTTTATTTTATGAGGGAGATTGTAGAGTGAGATAAACGTGGGGAAAACTAGGACATTTTTAGATCCCCTTGGTTTTTGAGTGGACATGTAGTTTGGATACCGTTTATTATGGTGTTGGTATCAAGCTAGTGTCATTGTTATTATATCTTTAAGGAGTTATAAGGAGACGGAGTTTCTACACTTCGTGATTTTAATTGTTGAGTTTGATTGGTGGTTTAGAGGTGACTAGGAATCATTTTTCTCCATGCTACGCTAATTAGACCGGTGTTTAGAGGGGGGATAGGATTTTACTCAGGGACGAGTAAAGGTCTAAGCGTGGGGGAATTTGATGAGACGGATTTGATACACTTTATTCCTAGGATTTTATGATGCTTAAATGATAATTTTTATGTATTTTAGTTTAGTTTTATGTAATTTTGGGCAAATATATATTTTTGGGCTTATTTATAATTCGGGCGCATTTTAGTGTTTTTATATTTTAGCCCGATGTAATTTATTTTTAGTTAAAAATAATTCCCAAAATATATGAAAGAAAGTCAATTGGGACGGAAGAGTATTTGAGAATAGTTGTTAGGTTGATGATGAGAAATGAAGAAAGAAGAAGAAGGAGCCCAAATCAGACCAAAGAAGGAAACAAGGCGAGGCCCATCTCAGCAGGCCCAAACCGGCGGCCCAGAACAAGAAACGTATGTACCAGGCACGTTTTTAGAAGGATTTGAAGCTGGCTATCTGCACGTGTGCAGAAGTCGTGATCACGACTGGCACGAATCGTGCATGAGAGCGCGAGTCGTGAAGGGGACGATCCGGATGGAAGAAAACGCATGTAGCAGGTGCGCTTTTGACTATTCCAGGCGTGTGGACCAGCGTGCTGGCGCGTGGCTGGCGCGTGGGAGCGTATTTCAGCCCTAATTTTCTTTATTTTCTATTTCCTTTATTCTTTTTAATTCCTTTTTGAAGGAGGACTTCTTCTTGGTTTTAAGGGTAGGTTTTCTTGATTATTTTTGGATTCGCTACAACTTTATACAATTTTTTAGATCTAGGGTTTATTTTCTTTTCCATGGAGATTTCAAAGCTCCATATGAGGAACTAAAACTCAAACTTTGGGTTTGAATCTTGAACCATCTTTTTATCGATTTGAGGTATTTTCTTTTCAATCTTTTTGTCCTATTCATAATTTTGCTTGTTCTTAGTTCTAGATCCGTTGCTAGGGTTTATAAACTTGATCAATTTATTTATCTTTGTGATTGGATCTTTGCTAGAATTCTCTGTTCTGTGCCAGAATTAGGGTTTTCACCGTAGCAATTTCATGATTTATGCATGTGCCATGGTAAATTGTGATTAGGGTAAAATTAAGCAATTATCTATATGAAATAATTGTAGAAAGTGTTCTTGATTTATGTTTCTTAAATCGTTCATCAATTAATTTTGCGATCTAGACTGTGCCAGTTAGATTAATTCATTAATTAGGGTTTCTAGTGAGTGTGCCACTGCTAGTAACTAATCTGAAAGAAGAAACAGAGATTGAAATAAATCTCGGATCACCCACTCAATTCCAGTCCGCTCAACGGGCTTTAAATCGGCGAATGGATTCACAAACGGATTCAGCCAGTCCTTTAAACGGACTTTAAATCGGCGAACAGATTCACAAACAGATTCAGCCAGTCCTCTAAATGGACTTTAAATTGGCGAACAGATTCATAAATAGATTTAGCCAGTCCGCTCAACAGACTTTAAATCAACGAACGGATTCACAATCGGATTCAGCCAGCCCTCTAAACGGACTTTAAATCGGCGAACGGATTCACAAACGAATTCAGCCAGTCCTCTAAACGGACTTTAAATTGGAAAAGGGAACTTACTAATGGGTTTCATCCAGTCCTCTAAACATACTTCAGATCAGCAAATGGAACTTACTAACGGGTTTCAGGTTCAGTCCTCTCAACGGACTCCAAATGGGAAACACGGTTCCTCTAAACGGTCCCATCCTTAGTCTGCTAAACAGACTCTAAACCTTGGCCACGGTGGGCCGCCTCATGCCACCACACCTCTTCTATCAACAAAAGACGCTAACACAGGGAGGGCACCTCTATCTCTCGCAATTTCAAATTCCTGCTTTCATCGAGTCTTTGCTTTTTCTTGGTGATGTCCTCGGCGGATGTCTTTATTTTGTCGGCACGTTTTGCTTTGCAATCCACGTCGCCGAGGGGCTCTGTGGATATCCCACCTTGGACCGCTCACCCAGATTGCACATTTGATTTTGTGTTTCTTCCTATTTTAAGTGTTTTTCGTTAGTTTCTGTTACTTTTGTTAAGTTCCTGACTGACTCTGTTAAGTCCAGGGACTAAACTGAATAATAGTGCTAACCTTCTAGTTCATTCTGTCAAAAAGGACATTTCAAAGTCGCGCGCCTCCGCCTCTATAGGCCAGACGCGCGCGCATCCTGCCCTCAAGGCAGGAAGCGCATGCATCTGGGCGTTAGTTACAGATTCTGTCCAAGAATCCCTCCCTTGCTCATTTTACATGATTTTGCCCGGGAAATTAATATTTGTGACTTCGTTTTGGCACCAAAAACATCTTGTTTTCAACTATAAAAACCCTTCTTCTCCAACCTTTCAAAAGGAGACTTTTTTAAGATAAGAAAACTCTACCAAAAAGAAGACTTTTGATAACAAAACTATACTTTAAGGCATTTTTGAGTGTTTTCCCCAAAGAAGAACTTTAAGTTTCTTGAAGTCTAGGTTATACTACTCTCTTCTCTCCTCTCTCTACTTCATCTCCATTCTCCTTCTTCTACTTTATCAAAACGTGCAATCACCTAAAACATTTTGGGACATGACACCAAAGATCACTTCACTACATTGAAGTTGGTTAAAGAGTTATATCCCTACTTTCAAGACCCCTTTTTATCATTATCAAAGAATAGGAAGAACAAAGATTCCATCATGACATTTCTTGATTTGGAGTCCAAGAAAGAATGTCAACTCTCCCATCATACTCATCTCAAATTTACCTTTCATAAGCTTCTCAAACTTAACACAAATAGTTTCATTAGTAGAACCGAAAATAATATCATCAACATATATTTGAACTAATAATGAATGACCTTTGTGTTTAGCAATAAATAAGGTTGTATCAATTTTACCTCGAGAGAAGCCTTGCTCAATAAGAAATTTAGATAGAGTGTCATACCATGCTCTTGGAGCTTGTTTGAGTCCATACAAGGCTTTCTTGAGCTTGAAGACATGATTAGGATATTTGTTGTCTTCAAATCCGGGCGGTTGAGCTACATAAACTTCTTGTTTTAGTTCACCATTCAGAAATGCACTCGTAGACTATGAACAAGCAAGACCAACATTAGTTGGGCGAGATAGGTGTTTAAGTACTTCCCATCTCGTAATCTAACCCCCGAACCTCATAACAAGAATCTTTGATTTTTGTATCAAAACATAGGATTAATATTAGGATTTTCTTATGTTCCATTAAAACATAGGTGGCGACTCTAAACAATTAAAACCAAAATAGACATCCTAGGATAATCCACTGCTCTAGCCAAGCCGTGGTTCTCCCGGGGTATCTACAAGTGGGAATGAGAGAGAAAATAAGATAATTGATTGTTGTTGTGATCGGAGTGGATGGAGAAAATTGAATATTTTGGGTAAGTAACCATAAAATTAAATGCTCGGCCGAATCACGCCTGTTTTCCAGAATTCGTTTTTAATTTTCCTTCTTTGTTTTGGTTAATTAACTAGGGTCTTTTTGGTAAACTTTTTGAGTCCTTTTTGGAGTACGGTTTTATTATTTGTTGGGGTATAAATACTATTTTATTTCTTTGTATTGAACACGTTTTTTATTATTAATTTTAAAGTTTGCCTTTACAACTTTGTGTGGGTTCAAACCCTAGAAGACATTGTTGGCTTATTGAAGGTTAACTCCTTCTGTTTTATTTGAGATCTTCCATTACGGTTGATCTTGGTTGTATTCCGCTGCATCAATTGGTATCAGAAAAGGTGAGATCTAAGGAAGATGGCCAACGACAACGGGAGCAACAACGACGCTGTTCTTGCAATCTTTGATCACATGGATCGGGAAGCCCAAGAAAGACACCGACAAGCTGAAGAACGAGACCGTCAGTGTGAAGCACAGGCTGCAGCTCGTCAAACTAATCTTGTTCGGGTTTTGGAGGGTTTACAGGTTGGTGGTCGCCGAAGGCAACGGGCAGGGGTTCATGCAGCTGCTATGGGAAACGATCGAAACAATCGTGTTCCGCCAGCCGGAGGAGAGGATTCAGAT
Organism: Campanula takesimana; assembly: GCA_026119855.1. NCBI lineage: Eukaryota > Viridiplantae > Streptophyta > Magnoliopsida > Asterales > Campanulaceae > Campanula > Campanula takesimana. The sequence continues at coordinate 463,134 of JAOWBW010000970.1, read as the reverse complement.
TCCGAGGGTGAAGATGATTTTGTTGCTTTACCTGCGGATCGATCTCCTAAAATTAAAGCTGATCTACCATTTTTCACAGGGGAGTTAGACATGGAAGAATTTTCAGATTGGCTTTCTGAAGTAGAAAAGTATTTTTCCTTGATGAATGTTCCGGAGGAGAAGAAAGTGCAGTATGTGGCTTACAAGCTTCATGGTGGGGCATCTGCATGGTGGGAACAATTGAATAATCACCGGAGGAGGCAAAATAAATTACCAATTTGCACATGGAGTCGTATGAAGATGGCTTTGAAACAGCGATTTCTGCCTGTAGATTTTGAGCAGTTGATATATTAGAAATTCCTTGAGTGCAAGCAGGATAATCAGTCTGTCGATCAGTACACGCACAGTTTTCATACACTTTCTGCGCGTAATGATTTGGGTGAATCAGAAGCACAACAAACAGCAAGGTATGTGAATGGTCTTCGCCCTAGTATTAAAAATCAAGTTTAATTATATACTGTTCATACACTTGATGGGGCTATATCTCGTTCTAAAACTATTGGGGGTCAACAACCTAGCCCAGTATTTAAGTCTCATCCGCCCGTTAACATTGTGCAATCTTTGAGGTCTAAATCACCGGTAGTTCAAAACGAGCAGTTTACAGGCTCTAAAAGCAGTACTGAGAAGAAAGATACTGTTCCGACTCAGCCGGTGGGGAAGGGTACTACTCCATCTACCGGGCGTCAGAATCCCAATCCATATTGTAGACACCCCGCCTTGGACCGCTCACCCCGATTGCACATTTGATCTTGAGTTTCCCCCTATTTTAAGTGTTTCTCGTTAGTTTCTGTTACTTTTGTTAAGTTCCTGACTGACTTCATTAAGTCCATGGACCAAACCGAATAACAGTGCTAACTTTCTAGTCCATTCTGTCAAAAAGGCCATTTCGAAGTCGCGCACCTCCGCCCTTTGGGGTCAGAAGCGCGCGCATCCCGCCACCATGGCAGGAGGCGCGCGCACCTGGGCGTCAGTTACAGATTTTCTCCAAGAATCCCTTCCTTGGTCATTTTACATGATTTTGCCCTGAAAAGATTTCTTTGTGACTTCGTTTTGGCACCAAAAATATCTCTTTTACACCTATATAAACCCCTCTAATTCACCATTGAAAGGAAGACTTTGGATAATTATAATAATTTTACACAAACCATTTTCAAGGCATTCTCCAAGAAATACTTGAAGTTTAGGTAAACTCTACTTTTTATCTCTTCTCTCTACTTCATCTCCTCTCTTTTCTTTGATTTTATCAAAAGTGAAATTACCCAAAATATTTTGGGACATAACACCAAAGACTACTTCATTCCATTGAAGTGTCTCAAGGAGTTATCTCCTTACATTCAAAACACCCCTTTTTCAAACCCCCCTTTATTATTACCAAAAGAATAGGAAGAACATTTTTATTTATGTAGACTATGAACAATCAAGACCGACATTAGTCACGCGAGATGGGTGTTTAAGTACTTCCCATCTCGTAATCTAACCCTCGAACTCCATAACAAAAATCTCTATTTTCGTATCAAACAATAGACTTTAATATCAGGTTTTTCTTATATTCCATTAAAAACATAGGTGGCGACTCTACAATTCTAAAACAAGTTAGACATCCTAGGATAATCCACCGCTCTAGCCAAGCCGTGCCTTCCCCGGGGTATCTACATTGGCGACTCTGCTGGGGAAATTAGAGGGTTAAGCTTGCGTTTTTTGTTTACGGCCTACTTTTCTGGGCATTCTGGTTCCTGATGTTGGGAAGCGTGCACCTCTGGCCTTCTTGGCCTAAGGCGCGCGCGTCTCACATTAGAGACCAAAATCGCCCGCCTCTCATGTGTTCTTCCTATTCTTCTTTTTCTACACTAATTATTTCTACAGGGGTCACAATGTATATTTAGGACCGGGGTAATCCCCTGAGTCCAAGTGTCTGAGGTTTACCCAGAAGCGGGCGCCTCCCATAGACTCTGCGTCCCGCGTGCGCATGCCATGACACATACCAGCGGCGCGCACTTCTGGGCGGTATTCCAGAACAGGAACAGTTTCAGAACAGAGCAGAATAATGGGGTGTGGGCACAGTTTCCTGCATCAGGCCTAATTTGGACCGTTGGACTATTTTATTTTCGTGTTTTGTTTTATCTGTCACACGGGTGATTCGAGAGTTATAAATTACGTGCATATTTTCTTTTCTTTCAAAAAAAAAAAAGAAAAAATGTTTTGTCATATGTTGGACCTCACACTACGTGCACTAATTCTTATCAATTGCTCACTATCGAGTCGCACAAGTTCATAACCCCAAACCAAACCCGTCGAGGCCCGTCCTAGAGAGTTTCAAGCTCCACCCGACCTTGAATCTCTCGAATCGGTAAACCTCATCCCGTGGCGTAGTTCGTGACTACATGCCGGGGGTGACCTTTAAACCTCTATTTAGCCAAGCACAAGCCAACACAATTCTAGTTAGGGTCTAACACTCCATGACCAAGTCGGTTTTCATGCTCTGAGATTTCCCTAAACTAATGTTTTCAAATCATATATGCCGTTTCCAAGAGAAACAAGTGGTTATCATGGACGAAATAAAACTCCGTCCCCAAGTGGTTATTATGGATGAAAAATAAAAAAATCCATCCCCGCATGTATGCTTTACTACATTAATTTAGTTTAATCCCGACATGTATAGGATTCACAAACGTGGTGGAATCTGATGAGTATATGGGACCACGAGAAGGTCTATATACTAGTGTGATGATTCCATTATTTTTCTTAGAAACTCAAAAGGGATCCCGTCCCTCCGACTTATTAAAAAAAAATCTTTTCTTCATGTGGTTTGAGTCGTGTGCCCACTGTGTGTTCTAAACCTCTTCATGGACCGGAAATGTTACTCAAGACTGACAAGGGCCTCTTCTTCAATTTAGGTCCAATTGGTACTTACCGAGTTTACCGGGATTCAGAGAATCGGCTAGTTCGTGAATTGATTACTCCAACAGCTCCGACAGCATCAATGGCCGGTGACTCCAACAACAACAACACGATGTCTCTTGAGCAACTCTCAGCTATGGTCCAAATGCTCCAAGAACAGATATCCACTCTCAATAAAGAGTCCCAAAGCAAAGATGATCTTTGGCAATCCCATCTTGACAATCAAAGGGAGGCTCACGAAGCCGAGATAGACCAAATAAAAGCCAAGGTCTCCAATGGTAAAGGCAAGGAGGACAATGATGAGTCCGAGTGGACCAAGGGTTTATTTGAAAGCCCTTATGTTTGTTCCCGTACCAAGAAAATGGGGGAGCCAAGCACCGACAACACGGATCATGTCGCGACCCCGAATCCCGCGGGCCCGAGATCGCGAGCTGGACGTCGACTTAAAACCAAAACTGTGAAATACCGAAGTTAAAAATTCCATTTGACACAAAAAGGTGATGATCCAAAGTTTTACAAATCCAAGTTTGATAATAACCAAATACAACTATCATAAACTTCCACAAGTTTATGTCCAACAGAATATAAATGTACAATTCTTAATGACGTCATTGTTTGGTACAACTATCCCAAAAAGGTTACACATTTATATAATGTAAACCAACCTATAACAACTTTCCCCAAAAGAATGTATCCACACTCGACGTCCTCTTTCTCGTGATCAGCGAGACTAATCCTTAGCACCTGGGGGGGGGGGGGGGGTCAAGGAAAAACAAAGATAAAAGAAAGGGGGTGAGATAAATCTCAATAAGTTACTAATGCAACTACATGACATGTTATGATACAATAAGTAATAACAACATCAATATCTCATATAACATAGCAATTATCAGATAATAAATAGCAGCGGAAATAAACACATAACAAAGGATATTAGCCAAGGTTTCCAAACCGATGCATCCAAATAAAGGATCGCTGCGCAGCTTCAATAATCAACAAATCACATCTTCATAATAGCATGAAAGCCGAAGAGAAAACCCCCGGTACCGGAACAATAACCATAAGAGTGTCACAAAGGGCAAGAGCCATGCCACAAAGTCATGCTCGGTAGCTAGATACATTCACAAAGGAAGCTAACTTATCTCTTCCAAGACCAATCTGGAAAAGGGGTATAGTAAGGGCAAACAATGGTCAACATTATAATGGACTTGGCTTTGCCATTATAATCTTTCCCATCGCCCGATGCAACAAATATGCCAGCTGGGCTTCCAAATAAATGCTAAGTAATAAATACTAGCTTAATTAAACAACTTAAGGTTCCAAAGTAGGGAACCATTCAAAATAAATTACCACAAAGGTAAACCAATCCAAACAACACATCAAGGATCAACCACATTCCCAAAATGATACTTAATCAAATTCCATAACATATTTGTTCACAAAAGAATCAATTCCACTTAATAAAGTGTTCCACAGTATTATCTTAAGTTAATTAGAAGAAGGAAACCTAAACTAGTTAAGCCAATAGCCTTAGACCAAGCAAAAGGGCAAAAATCCCAAGCAGGCGGGCGGGCGGGCGGGCGCCTGGGTAGGGGCGAGCGGGCGCTCATTTGACCAGAAGGTCAGGCCGCTGGATAAAGGGGGGCGGGCGGGCGCCTGGGTACGCGCGGGCGGGCGCTCGGTCTGGATTCAAGGCCGGGAAACAGAGCTGGGTTCTAACAATTTCGACCCAAATTCTACCAAAACACAAAATACTCAAAATCAACTTATATCTAGGATGGGAATCCAATTAACACCATTTATTAACCAAAACCAAGAATCAAACCCAACATTCATATCAATCACCATTTTTGACCATAAACTCAAATAAATTCCAAATAAATTCTAAACTCAACCGAACTTCAAATATAACACATCAAGCATTATATAAACATGATATGAACATTTTAGCATCAAAATGGGGGAAAAGTAACTTACATGAGATTTCCCAAAGATGATGGATTTCAAATATTTTTGACTCCACACGAACCTATCGACGATCTAAACAAGATTCATGTTTTAAGAAATGAGAAATAACAAGAGGAAGAGGAAGAAAATGAAGAGAGAAGTGAAAGAGAAAAACTTACCCTTTTTTTTCTTTTGAAGAGAGAGAGATGAGCTGGGAGAGAGTGAGTGAGGGAGAAGGTGAGGGAGAAGAGAAGGAGTAGGGAGAAGATGAGGAGTAGGGAGGGAGTAGTTAAAATGATTTAAAGAATTTACACTTAGGCCCCCCCCCCTCCTCTACACTACACACAAATACTTGCACTCCCTACTACAATTAAGACCCAACAATACAACACTAACCCAAATAAAATGCTAGGCATAAATTATTATAACACATAAAATGCACACATAAATATTTAAATAAATAATAATTTAAATAAATAAATAAGCAAATAAATAAATAATAATTATTTATTACTAATAAAATAGAGCCTAGATTTCGGGTCGTGACAGATTACAAGATGGTTGATTCAATTATGGCTTACATAGATTAACGTTTCAACGGTCTCAACATGGGGAAAGGCTCCGACACAAGCCTTTATCAGTCATCCATTCTCATGAGCACCATGGCTACTCTTCCTGACAAATTCAAGATGCCCGACATCAGCAAATTCAAGGGCAACTCTTGTCCCATGGTACAAATTGAGACTTATATATCGGATATGGTTCCAAAGAAGGTCTCTCCAAAAGTGATGGCACAATGCTTCCCTCTTACTCTCGAGGGAGCCGCCAAGGATTGGTATGCAACTCTCCCACTCACAGTCCGTCTTGATTAGGATGCCTCCATGCTTGCCTTCAAAATTCAATACCAAGGCAACACCACTCACCGCCTGACCAAGAAAGAGCTCGAGAACACCACCCAAAAGGAAAATGAGTCCTCTATTGATTTTACAAGAAGGTGGAATGACAAGTTTGCTGAAATTGTCGAGAGGCCTAATACCAAGGAGCAAATGGACATCTTTCTCAAGTGTCTAAGGATTGATCTCTGCACCCACCTAAGTGGGGGTTGCTATGAAGATTTCTCTCAAATGTATGAGGCGGGGGTCCGAATGGATGATTTGCTCAAGGAGATCAAGAAAAATGATCCTAGCTTCCGATACAAGGCCGCCTCCAACTTAACTAAGGAGGCTTCAGTCAATGCCGTTACAACCGATAAGGGGAATTACAAGAAGGTTCCTCCGCCCCAAGGTAAAAAGTTTCAAGATGATCGTGTCTACACTCCTCTCCAAGGCATGACTCTCACCGAGGCCTTTGAAGCCCTTAAAGCCAAGGGGTAAGTTACTCCTCTCCAAGGGTATAAACCCAAGATGATGCGTCCCAACCATGCCCATCACAAATGGTGTGACTATGTAGATACCCCGGGGAACCACGGCTTGGCTAGAGCGGTGAATTATCCTAGGATGTCTAACTTGTTTTAGATTGTTTAGAGTCGCCACCTATGTTTTTAAAGGAACAAAAGAAAAACCTAGAAATAGCCTAATTTATGTACAAAACCAGAGATTCGGGAGAGAAGGGTTCGGGGGTTAGGTGACGGAGTGGGAAGTACTTAAACACCCACTCCGCCCCGCTTACGCGGGTCTTGCTACTATTGGTGTTCTAATATTTACATGTCATTCAATTAATTAAATAGAAATGTGCTAACAATTGTGATGAGAAGAAAAGGGGAAATAAAGGGGAAATAAAATAGAATTGTTTTATTTATTTAATGATAAAGATTACATGTAATAAGTAATGTTAAAGAATTACATTAAGAGATGAAGAGAAATTAACATGGTGAATTAAAGTTGAGATTAAAATGTAGGGAGATAACCTTAACTAACTTCAATATGTGAAGTAGTCATGTTGGTCATGTCCCATTAATGGGGATTGCATACATTGACTAGAACATGAATAGAATAAAAAAAGAAGAAGACTTGTACCTTTAGAAAGAAGACTTCAAACTTGGACTTGAAAATGATGTTGTTGTGTCGAGATTTGTGTAGAGTTTCGTTGCGTAAAACTCTTGTTGGGAGAATTTGTGTAGGGAAAAATGATATAGAATTTGTGTAGAGAGAAAGTTCCAAGTCCAAAAATGAGGTCCTTTTCTAAGGTAGAAGATGGTGGTTTTTATAGGTGAAAAAGAGAGGGAAATGATGGAGGGAAATTGGTCATCCATGTGAAATGGAATGAGCCAATCACAAATAAGATAAATGAATAAAAGAAAAATAAAAGAAATAAAAGAAATCAAATAATAAATGAAAGAAATATTAGTTTTTGGGAAAAGGCTTAGAATTTGAGATTGGGAGTTAATGAGAAAAGGGGGGATGAATGTGGATGTAAAAAGATGGTTTTTGTGATCAAGAAAAGATGTTTGTAAATAAGAAAAGGGAGGGAAATAAGGTGCAATCCGTTACTGCCAAAGTGGGAAGCGCGCGGGTCCGGCTTTTGGGGCGGGACGCGCGCGCGGCTCACTGGCAGTGCCGGAAGCGCCCGCGGGTGAAAAATGACAGAATAACAGAATGACCCTAAAAGTTAACTCTGTTATGCAGTTTAGTCCAAAACTAACGGAATCAGTTTAGGAACTTAACCGAAGTAACAGAAATCAAAAAATAAGTTAAATAAAAATACTTTGTATGCAATCGGGGTGAGAGGCCCAAGGCGGGGTGTCTACAGAGCCCCTCGGCGACGTGGATTGCGAAGCAAAACGCGTCGACGAAAGAAAGACAACCGCCGAGGACATCGACAAGAGAAAACAAAGACTCGATAAAGCAGGAATTTAAAATTACAAAGGATAGGAGTGCGCTCCCTATGTGAGCGACTTTCGTGGATGGAAAGGGTGTGGTGGCTTGAGGCGGCCCACCACGGCCGCAGTTTGAAAAAAAAAAGGTGTGTTTATAGTCTATAGATGGAAATTCTGGTGCGCGGTGCGGCATATTCTGATGCGCTGTGCGGCACTTGTTGATTCTGGTGCGCGGTGCGGCATATTCTGATGCGCTTTGCGGCACTTGTTGATTCTGGTGCGCGGTGCGGCATATTCTGATGCGCTGTGCGGCACTTGTTGATTCTGGTGCGCGGTGCGGCATATTCTGATGCGCTGTGCGGCACTTGTTGATGAAAATTGAAAAGGAGTTTGGTGGCATGAGTCGGCCCACCGTGGCCAACTTATAGTCCGCAGGGGGATTGCTTGATGAAGAGGTGTTGTTTTCCGTGGCTCACCATGGACCGAGTTGTTGCCATTGGACTGTAGTCGTTGTTGACTGCGGACCACTTTCTGCTGGGGATGAAATGCCTTGAGTAGCGGATGCTGTTTGGCTTTGCGGTGGTACCTGTTATGTGCTTTGCAGGTATATGTGCTTGTGCAGGGACATGCATGAAATATGATGATTGAGAGAAATTGTGCCCGTGGTGTGATGTGATCTTGAAAGCAAAAGAGTGATCTTGTGTGCGGTGTGATTTTGAGGAAAGCGTCGGATGTATTCATACCTTCACTTACCATTGCCGCTTGAGTGGAGATGGATTCCTGATGTTCGCGGAGGATGCTTTGATGGAGAATGTCCACTGATGAGAGAATGCCCTTGATGTTGGGTTGGCGAGATGGTACTCTGGATGATGGGTTGGTCGTGCCAAAAGGCTGCCTACGTATCCCTTTAAGAGAATCAGACCAGCGTAGTTCAAGGATGATGGAGAACGCTGGAGGAGAGCAAAGTAAAGCACATAATTTTGCACATAGAAGGAGAAAAAGAAAGAAATTTTTTTTTTTTTTTTTTTTTTTTTAGTTCGTGGGTGAACCATTTTAGCCATTGTGTGTTTGTGAAGCCAACCCAAGATCAAGTCATGTTCAGTCGAAGTCCGGATTGCCTCGCTTGAATTCTGTTGTCGCCGGTGTGCCCAACGAAGATTGATGTCTAGCCCCAAGAGATTTGTCGATTATGGGGTTTCAAAAAGCTTTTGATGCCGAGATGAGGGGTTGCTGATTGTAAAGCCCCTAGAATGCCTTTGATGCCAAATTTTGAGGGACTTGCATAGCTCCAAGATAAATCAGCTCTTGGCCCATTCGAGTAAATCGCCCTTTGTTGTTGTAGTGAGCAAGCCCCAAGAGGAGATCGTTGATGCCAAGCTTCGAGAGATTGCAAAGCCCCAAGTGTCGTGGGCTTGTAGATGGCGGGATGTGAAGACCTTTCATTGTAAAGCCCCAAATTATCTCGTGATTGGCTCGGCATTGAGAGCGGATGTACCGTTTGGTAGAATTCTTGATAGAGATCTCCTTCTTGCTCTTACTGGGGAGATGAATGGCCTCATTGTGGTTGATACCCAAATGGCTAAGGGCTTATGTCAAAGGATGCAGTAATGTCTTGCGGTGCCGTCAAGGTCGCGGAGGATAAGGTCTTGGCGTGATAAAGTCTCAAATGAGTATGCTTGCTTGACTCTTCTTGAGTTGAACTAATGACGGATCTTCGGATGCAACTAGTGCTGTGGCCCAACTTTATCTGAGCTGCACCTTGTGCTTTTGATCTTGGAGAAGGGGGTGCTGAATTGCAGAAACATTGGCACTGGCCGTGGCATTTCCCGCTATAACCCTGTTTTGATTAGAGTTTAGCATATTGAATCTTTTTCCTTTTCTCTAAGACTTTCTTCATGATCTCGTTGAAAGTTCTAACAAAAATCATCAACTTCATTCATAACATCGGAGTCTTCATTTAAAACCAAGAGGCCTTTGAAGTGTTGAGAGACCCTTGAATCTTGATTGTTCTCATGGAGCCATAAGACTACTCCACATTGCACTTGCTCGAGTATTGTTGCCCAAAAGACTTTCGGTCGCGAAGCCCTAATACTGCCCTTTGCTTGAATTACTGTAATGCCGTAGCCCAAAAGATTGTAGATTGCGAAGCCCGTTGAGACCTTCGGTGCCGAATTGAGGAAGCTTCCAATGTTGCACATGACTTGGCTGGGGATACTGCTGGGGAGTTAATTGCTCTTTGCCGAGGGAGCCTTTAAGACTCGACCGTAGCCCCTAGAGTGCCATCATTGATTGCGAGAAAGGTTCACCCTTGATTGGGGAAACGAGCACGGGCACACGCGACAAGAGGGCTTTTTGACATCCCTTTTGGGAGACTTTGAGGATAGCTCACACATCTTTCTTGAGCATAGCCCCTAGGGCGTATTGATTGCCAAATGAAGCAAAAGAATCCCTTGTCCTAGAGTCACATAGACCCTAGGGCGTCACCATTTGTTGAGCAAAGCAAGAGTGACTCATCCTCGTGCGAGGGAACAAACATGAGAGGATATGGCAAGAGCTACTCCATTTCTCGGGAGCCTTTCGGCGTACTTTAGAAGCACATACTTGAAGAAGCCTTGAAAACTGAGACACATGTTGTTGCTATTTGCTGCCCAAGCCAATTGACTAGCTAGGGGTTATTTGTGCAACCTCGTGCCCTTTTATGATGGGCTTGTTCTCGGATGGATCTTGGTTACCACGGGCCTTCTTTTCATGAACCCAAAAATGCACACTGCTGGAGAATGATGTCGATAACCCAAGACAACCTTTGATGGTGCTATATCTTGTCGAGCCTTTTGCAATCCCAAAGTTGACTCGGTGGGGAATTGACTTGCTGAGGAGATTCAATGTAGAACTTGTCTTCTTTAGAGGCCGGGGATCTCCATTTCTCTTTCCCTTCTCTCTCTCACTCTCTCATTTTTTTTTATGACGCACCCTGTTTTTTGCCTAGACAGCCCTTTCGGGTTTTCAATCTAGCGGGCATCTCTTTTGCGTCTTCATCATTTTTTTTTTTTTGACTCAATTGATGAGGAAGTGTGCATTGACTCTAGCTGAGGAGATAAGACATGTGATTTTGCGGTGGAGACCTTTTGTCACTAATGATGAGTGACATTGACTTGACTAGGGAAGTGTCCCTAGTATTGACATGTATTTTTTATTGAATTGAATGACTCAGGAAGGCAAGTAAGTCCTTAAGAGAGAAGAGAAGGAAAGCCCCAATTTGATTGCAAGAAATTGGGAGTATGCAGAAAGAATAGAAGTCCCTAGACTCGACAAGGAACGCGAAAGGATTCCAAATCTAAGAAAGTTGTTCAATCTTTTTGGTGATTAATTCATTGGCAAATGAATCGTACAAAGATGTCTTGACAAGTTCGAGATGAAGGCCAATCACCATAACGCGCTAGGGCTAAACATATCTTTTTTCTTGCATGAGACCGGACCCGCAGGTTGCCTACGTTCCTCCAGTGTAGAGGCTCAGGTCACCGTAGTTCTTGTGGATTCTCCATTCGTCGTGATGGAATTGTTGCTTCGTCGTTTCGTCCTTTGTTGGTGGATGATGATGTTGATCTTCTTTGATTGAGGGGGATTTTTTTTTGTGCTCTAACTTTTGCCTAGGTTGATTTGATGATTTCAACCTAGCGAGCTTTTTTTTTTTTTTTTTTTTTTTTTTTTTTTATCCCCCTTTGAAAACTTTGCTTGATTTTTTTTTATCATGGTTGTTGCTTCACCTTTGATGTCTTGGCTTTGTCTTCGTCGTTGATGATGTTGCCTTCGTCACAATGTTTAGCCCCTAGGCGTTCAAGTGATGGCCTTCATTCCAAAACTCGTTTAGATATCTTTTCATCATTTTGCCAAGAATTAGATTGAACAACTTGGAAGAGTGTATGAGGACAAGAACGACTTTTTATTCGATGATGAGACTCGACTCAAAATTTCACATTAATTGGACAAAGAAAACTAAATGCACACTTAAGAGGACTTTGACACTTTTTTTTTTTTAATTCCTATTACTAGGTAGAGAAAGAGAAACGGAGATTGTTGTTGTAGTCCCCATTGTCGTTGTAGTCTCCTTGTGGCATGATTTCTTGTAGAAGCCTCATTTCGGAACCAAATCATTCTTCTTTGATGAGTTCTTGCATGTTGGCACTCTCTAAAGGTTTCTCTTCACCCACAGTAAATTCGCCGTTGTCGAACAAATCCTGGATGATGTTTTGGAGAAGGAAGCACCCTTCGGTAGTATGGCCACTATGCTTGTGGTAGCCGCACCATTCACCATGTCCATGATTCTTCGGTATCGTCTTCGGCTTGTACCCCTCCAAAGGCTTGACCTTTCCGCTTGCCACCAAAGTCTCAAATGCTTCGGCTTGGGTTACTCCTAGGAGAGGAGTGAAAACTCGGTTGTTGGCGGTACCTTTGTAGCTTTTGAGGGACGGGCCACTTGAGCATGCTTTACCCTTAAACTTTGCTTTGCCGTCGGTGAGCTCTTGCAAACGGGCTTTGAGTTCGGAAACCTCTTCCTCGTGAATTCTTCTTTCATAATCAAGACGGGCCTTGAGTTCGGAAACCTCTTCTTTGTGAATCCTCTTGTCGATATCGAAACGGGCTTGCCACAAATTGTTTTTACGGCGGGCATCCTCGACAATCCTATCCATTTGTTCCCCCATTGATTTCATTATGTTGAGTAACCCTTCGTTGGACACGAAATCATTTCCACCGTTGTTGTTGTTGCCGTTGGAAGCCATTGGACCTATTCAAAGAACACGGTTGATCTTAGGTTAGCCCCACAAATACCTTTTGAGTAAAATAAATTTAACCCACAAACACGAAAAAGACTCAACCATATAAAGAAAATGACTCTTTTTTTTTTTTTTTTTTTTATTTACCAAAGTCGGAAGGACGGAGTCCTTTTTTTGGGGTTTCTAGAAAAAATAGTGGAATCGTCACACTAGTATATAGACCTTCTCGCGGTCCCATATACTCATCGGATTCCACCACGCTTGTGATACCTACATGTGTCGGGATTAAACTAAATTAATGTAGTAAATCATACATGCGGGGACGGATTTTTATTTTCGTCCAAAATAACCACTTTTGGGGACGGAGTTTTATTTCGTCCATTGCAACAAGTTGGCATGTATGATTTGAAGACATTAGTTTAGGGAAATCTCGGTACATGAAAAACCGACTTGAGTCACGGAGTGTTAGACCCTAGACTAGAATTGTGTGGCTTGTGCTCGGCTTGAATATGAGGCTCAAAGGTCACCCCCGGCATGTAGTCATGATCTACGCCACGGGCTGAGGTTTACCGCTTCGAAAGAGCCAAGGTCGAGTGGACCTTGAAACTTTCTAGGACGGGCCTCGACGGGTTTGGGGTTGGACTTGTGCGACTCGATAGTGAGCAATTGATAAGAATATGTGCATGTAGTGTGAGGTCTAACATGTGACAAAACATTTTTTTTTTTTTTTTCAAAAGAAATAAAAAAAACAAATAAGCACATAATTACAACTTTCGAATCACCCGTGTGACCGATAAAAATAAACAGAAAGTAAAAGAAATTGTATGTAGGCCCGGTGCCCACACACTGTCTTTCTGTTTTGTTTCTGTGCACTGTTCTGTTCCGGGAATGCGCCCAGAAGCGCGCGCATTGGGTTGCCTATGCGGAAGGCGCGCGCGAGTGAGGAAGAAGGGTAGAGGCGCCCGCTTCTGGGTGAGAACCTGCAAATCAGCGGGTTCAAGGGATTTCCCTAAATTATAGAACTTTTTCCCCTTAGCATAGAAACATGGAATTGAAGGACAAGAAGGAAGATGGGCGATTATGGTAATAAGGGTCGGACGCACGCGCTTTAGGCCAAGAAGGCCGGAGGCGCGCGCTTCCTACCCTTTTTACCAGAATGCCCAGAAAATAAAATAAAAGAACACCAAAAATGAAAAACGCAAGTTTAACCCTCTAAATCGTCCCCAGCAGAGTCGCCACTGTAGATACCCCGGGGAACCACGGCTTGACTAGAGCGGTGAATTATCCTAGGATGTCTAACTTGTTTTAGATTGTTTAGAGTCGCCACCTATGCTTTTAAAGGAACATAAGAAAAACCTAGAAATAGCCTAATTTATGTACAAAACCAGAGATTCGGGAGAGAAGGGTTCGGGGGTTAGGTGACGGAGTGGGAAGTACTTAAACACCCACTCCGCCCCGCTTACGCGGGTCTTGCTACTATTGGTGTTCTAATATTTACATGTCCTTCAATTAATTAAATAGAAATGTGCTAACAATTGTGATGAGAAGAAAAGGGGAAATAAAGGGGAAATAAAATAGAATTGTTTTATTTATTTAATGATAAAGATTACATGTAACAAGTAATGTTAAAGAATTACATTAAGAGATGAAGAGAAATTAACATGGTGAATTAAAGTTGAGATTAAAATGTAGGGAGATAACCTTAACTAACTTCAATATGTGAAGTAGTCATGTTGGTCATGTCCCATTAATGGGGATTGCATACATTGACTAGAACATGAATAGAATAAATAAAAAAAAAGACTTGTACCTTTAGAAAGAAGACTTCAAACTTGGACTTGAAAATGATGTTGTTGTGTCGAGATTTGTGTAGAGTTTCGTTGCGTAAAACTCTTGTTGGGAGAATTTGTGTAGGGAAAAATGATATAGAATTTGTGTAGAGAGAAAGTTCCAAGTCCAAAAATGAGGTCCTTTTCTAAGGTAGAAGATGGTGGTTTTTATAGGTGAAAAAGAGAGGGAAATGATGGAGGGAAATTGGTCATCCATGTGAAATGGAATGAGCCAATCACAAATAAGATAAATGAATAAAAGAAAAATAAAAGAAATAAAAGAAATCAAATAATAAATGAAAGAAATATTAGTTTTTGAGAAAAGGCTTAGAATTTGGGATTGGGAGTTAATGAGAAAAGGGGGATGAATGTGGATGTAAAAAGATGGTTTTTGTGATCAAGAAAAGATGTTTGTAAATAAGAAAAGGGAGGGAAATAAGGTGCAATCCGTTACTGCCAAAGTGGGAAGCGCGCGGGTCTGGCTTTTGGGGCGGGACGCGCGCGCGGCTCACTGGCAGTGCCGGAAGCGCCCGCGGGTGAAAAATGACAGAATGACAGAATGACCCTAAAGTTAACTCTGTTATGCAGTTTAGTCCAAAACTAACGGAATCAGTTTAGGAACTTAACCGAAGTAACATAAATCAAAAAATAAGTTAAATAAAAATACTTTGTATGCAATCGGGGTGAGAGGTCCAAGGCGGGGTGTCTACAGACTATCATCAATACAGTGGCCATCTTACCGAGGAATGCTTTGTCCTCCGTAACGTCATCCAAGACCTCATCGACAAAAAGGAATTCATAGTTTCGAGTGGTAGTGATGTCCATGTAATAGAGTTAGGTGAGTTTTAGAAGACCACTTATTCAATTCCAATTGTGATTAAGGGCTCCAAAGTTATGAATGCAATTGATAATTCTTGCTACGTTGTGACTTACGATGAGGTAATGAGGGAAGTCCTAGAAAATAGGAAAAAGAAGCAAAACGGGAATGTCAACATGCTAATTTGATCCGGACGAGTCATAGCAAGCAACCCCACTACTTCTGTGCCAAGCACCTCTTCTCAAAGATCACAAGCTCGTGACACTCCCGAGGATCCTTTGTTAGCACAACTCAAGAAGACTCAAGACAATATATCCATTTAGGACCTCATTGCATCCTCAAAGAAGCATCGAGACATGTCATCAGCAATCTCAACGACACATCAGTCTCACCCGATACAACTCCCGAGGACCTTACTGCTATGATAGACCACATACATTTTGGCAATGTCATCACTTTTGACGATATGGACCTTCAACCATTTGGGTCCGATCACAACGAGGCCATCTACCTCAAAGTAAGGGCTAGGGGAAACCTATTTCAAGAGTCTTGGTCGACGGTGGCTCCGCACTCAATTTAATGCCTGGCCAAATCATGGGCATACTGGGGCTTAAGAATTTAGATTTAAAGCCTTCTACTTAAGTAATCCGAGGTTACAACAGCACGGCCCGCACAGTCATGGGTTTGGTAGAAGTAGACATTGAGTTTGGGAGCATGGTTATGTCTGTCCTGTTTCAAGTGCTCGATGTACCTTCCTCATTCAATTTTCTCTTGGGCCGACCAAGGATACACAGTTCTAATGCCTTCCCTTCAACTCTCCACTAGTGTGTCAAATTCAGAAACGGAGATGAAATAGTGACCGTCATGGTAGAAAACGTCACTATCCACAGAAATGGGGAACCCGTCCACCAAGTTCAACATGGTTTAAAAGACTCCACTCTCTCCGGCGTCTCAATCAACGCCATCGACAAAGAAGGGGGAAACAGATCATGGACCCTCGGTAATCACAAGGTCCTCCGTATGATGAGGAATATGAATTACTTCCCCGGTTTAGGCCTAAGGAAGCACCAACAAGGGAGAATGCAACCTATTGAGGTCCCTTTTGTCAAGAACAAGTTCGGATTAGGGTATGAACCTTCTGAGGATTACATGAAATATGAGCAAGCCGTCAAGAATGAGAAAGCTCGAGCTTGTAGGGAAGGCCGTCACTATGAAATTCCTAACTTACGACCTTATCGCAAAACACTAAATGACTACTTTGTCCGCCAGGGGGAAGATGTCCTGTACATAATTTTCCCGAACCATAGATCAACAGTAAAGGCGTCAGAAAGCCCGGTCTCAAAATATTTTTCGATTGTGAGATTCAGAAGCACGAAGAGGAACCAATTCCTATGTCACCCCGAGAATCGTGGGGGAAGAAAGTGACCATAGATTCTGAGATAGAGATTACCATGGTGGAGGAGTTAACTGATCTAGCTTCCATGATCGAGGAGCTTGCCATCATGGATGAGTGCCAAGTCAATGCCATCTCTGACGACACCGACACCAGAAGTGAATCTCTCAGAGAGATCAAGCCGAGCTCCGAGCCGATCAACAACTGGTATTCTACAAAGGGGCCCGTGGTATTCGAGGAATTCTTGGTTGAAAAAATGGGTTGCATCCCGCGCAAGGTTATAAAGGAAGACTTGTTAACATTCACTTTTGACTCCGAGAGTGTTTCTGATACCCTCACCCAAGAGGATATGGAGGCAATAGCCGAGTGTGTGTTCCCTTTCTTTGCTAATGAAAAATTTGATCTTTCTTAGTACCCCGAGATTGCAAACATCATAAATGATGAATTAACTAATAATGAATTTAATGAACTAGTTAATAACGATTCAAACTATGATAAAGTAGACCACGAAAATGAAACATACTTAAATGAACTTGCTCAACAGGTCCGTAGTCGTGGTGAAAATGGTCCAGGGGCTGACGAAGAATTGCATGTTGTTAATCTGGGTACCGATGAGGATCCAAAAGAAACCAAGGTCGGAAGCTTCTTCAAGGGGGAAGAGAAAGGCAGATTGACTGCAGTGCTCAGAGAGTTTGTGGATGTCTTCGCATGGTCATACAAAGACATGCCGGGTTTAGACAGAAAGGTCGCCGAGCACAGGATTCCGATCAGAGACGATGCTAAGCCAATAAAGAAGAAACTCATAAAGATCAACCCATAATGGTCTTTACAAGTCAAAGAAGAGATAGAAAAGCTTCTCAGTGTGGGATTCTTCAAAGTTATTGAATATCCGACATGGTTAGCAAATGTGGTGACAGTCAGAAAGGTTAACGGCAAGGTCCGTGTTTGTGTGGATTTCCGGAATTTGAACAAGGCTTCACCAAAGGATGATTTTCCACTACCCAACATCGACATGCTAGTCGACTCCACTTCCACCTACGAGGTCCGCTCATTTGTGGATGGTTTTGCTAGGTACAATCAGATTCTCATGGCCGAAGAGGATCAACACAAGACTGCTTTTACAACACCGTGGGGCACCTTTTGCTACACAGTCATGCCATTTGGATTGAGGAACGCTGGGGCTACTTATCAAAGGGCTGTGACAGACTTGTTCCACGATATGATTCACAAGGAAATTGAGGTCTATGTGGACGACATGATCATCCATTCAAAAGGGACCGAAGTTCAACATTTGATCGATCTCCACAAATTCTTTGAAAGACTTCGACAACACAAGATGAGACTCAATCACGCAAAGTGCACTTTTGGGGTTATCCGAGGCAAAGTTATTGGCTACATGGTCACCGAGAGGGGAATTGAA
Organism: Campanula takesimana; assembly: GCA_026119855.1. Lineage (NCBI taxonomy): Eukaryota > Viridiplantae > Streptophyta > Magnoliopsida > Asterales > Campanulaceae > Campanula > Campanula takesimana. The sequence goes on along the minus strand of JAOWBW010000970.1, from coordinate 445,204 downwards.
GCAGATCCCTCAAAAATCAAGGCAATCATTGACATGCCTCCCCCAAAGACACAGAAAGAAATCAAAGGTTTCATGGGCACACTTTAGTACATCAGTCGGTTTGTGCACCAACTCACTTCCATGTGTGAGCCAATCTTCAAGCTACTCAAGAAGAATGTGGCTCTAGAATGGACCGACGCTTGCCAAGAAGCTTTCGACCAAGTGAAGCATTACTTAACATGTCCTCCAGTTTTGGTTCCACGACACAAGGAAAAGCCTCTCTTGCTCTACCTCACAGTGAATGATGAAGCCCTAGGGGTTATGCTAGCACAATAGCAACACGGCTCCATAAAGGAAAATGCCATTTATTTTGTCAGTCGCTGATTTCAAAGAGGCGAAAAGAACTACTCCTTTTGGAGAAGTCATGTGCAGCACTAGTTTGGGTCACTCAAAAGCTCAAACATTACATGGAACCCTTTCTGATCAAGCTAGTAGCAAAAGTGGACCCGCTCTGCTTCATCTTCGAGAAACCTTACATGTCAACAAGGATAGCCAAGTAGTATTTCATGCTCGCCGGCTATGATATCACTTACGTCACACTCAAATCCATCAGGGGGAAAGTGTTCAGTGATCAGCTTGCTGAATTTCCGTGTGACGAAGTGAAGGGGGAAGACTTACAATTTCCCGACGAGCACTTGATTTGCACCACAACCGAGGAAAATAAGTGGCAACTTTTTTTCGATGGTACAGCCAACAAACACGGTTATAGGATAGGAATGTTGCTTGTCGATCCAAAGGACATCTACACTCCAATTGCAATCCCTCTGGAATTCGAAGCTACCAACAACATTGCTGAGTATGAGGCATGTATAGCGGGGCTAGAAGCAGCTTTAGAAAGAAATGTCACAGATCTAGAAGTATTTGGTGACTCCCTTCTCCTTATCAATCAGACATCAGGTAAATGGCGAATCCAAGACCCGACCCTCCAACAGTATGGTCAACACCTCGAGGAGTTAGCTGAACAGTTCCAAGATATCACATTCAATTATTTGCCGAGGGACAAGAACCGCTTTGCCGATGCTTTAGCTACTATAGCCTCACTGGTTGAGATGCCCAAGGGAAAGATGGTGAAACCCTTCAAAATTTCTAGAAGGACTAGTCCGGCATACTGTATGAGTGTTGAAATCAATGAAGTCCAAGATAACCCCCCCGTGGTATACAAACATCATGAACTTTCTCAACAATGGCACTTTCCCCGAGAACAACAATGGTAAATCTCAAGTAGCATTGCAAAAGCTAGCCGCAAGATATGTGTTGATTGGGAACTGAGTCTGCAAAAGACATCATCAAGGGATCAATCTCTTATGTGCAAATGAGACCGAAGCTCAAGAGATAATGCATGAAGTCCACAAAGGCGAGTGTGGACCCCACATGAATTGGATCATGTTAGCCAAGAAGATACTCCGTATTGGTTACTATTGGACTACAATGGAAAGAGACTGCATAGGGAAAGTCAAGAGGTGCTCCAAGTTCCAGTTCCATGCTAATTTGCAACATACTCCACCTTCACAACTATACAACATGACTACTCCATGGCCGTTCTATTGTTGGGGAATAGATATCATTGGCAAAGTCCGTCCTACGGGAAGCAACGGGCAGTCATTCATTCTAGTGGCCGTGGATTATTTCACAAAGTGGGTCGAAGCACAGGCTTACCGAGTTCTCAACGCCAAGAAAGTGGCTAAATTCGTGAAGAACAACTTCATGTGCCAATACGGTATTCCTCATGAAATCATCTCCGACAATGGTTCTCACTTTGAGAAGGAAATGGATGCACTATTGGTCGATTACAAGATTACCAAGCACAAGTCATCCCCGTACCGCCCCAAGCCAATGGAGCGGTCGAAGCAGCAAACAAAACAATTGAGATCATCATACGAAAAATGGCCTCAACAGGAAGGGATTGGCCCGAGAAATTGCCTCTAGCATTGTGGGGCTATCTGTAGACACCCCGCCTTGGACCGCTCACCCCGATTGCACATTTGATCTTGTGTTTCTCCCCATTTTAAGTGTTTCTCGTTAGTTTCTGTCACTTCCGTTAAGTTCCTGACTGACTTCGTTAAGTCCAGGAACTAAACTGAATAACAGGGCTGACTTTCTAGTCCATTCTATCAAAATCGCCTTCTCTGAGTCGCGCACCTCCGACAGGAGGATCCAGACGCGCGCGCCTCCCGCCCCCAAATCAAGAAGTGTTTGAAGTCTCTTGAAGTCTAGGTAAAGTTATTTCTTTCCTCTTCTTAACTTCATCTCTTTTCTCTTTCTTTTTGTTTTATCAAAGTGCAATCACCCAAATCATTTTGGGACATGACTCTAATGTCACCTTGTAGACACCCCGCCTTGGACCTCTCACCCCGATTGCATACAAAGTATTTTTATTTAACTTATTTTCATTAATTTCTGTTACTTCGGTTAAGTTCCTAACTGATTCCGTTAGTTTTGGACTAAACTGCATAACAGAGTTAACTTTTAGGGTCATTCTGTCATTCTGTCATTTTTCACCCGCGGGCGCTTCCGGCACTGCCAGTGAGCCGCGCGGCGCGTCCCGCCCAAAATCCGGACCCGCGCGCTTCCCACTTTGGCAGTAACGGATTGCACCTTATTTCCCTCCCTTTTCTTATTTACAAACATCTTTTCTTGATCACAAAAACCATCTTTTTACAGCCACATTCATCCCCCTTTTCTCATTAACTCCCAATCCCAAATTCTAAGCATTTTCCCAAAAACTAATATTTCTTTCATTTATTATTTGATTTTTTTTTATTTTTCTTTTATTCATTTATCTTACTTATGATGGCTCATTCCATTTCACATGGATGACCAATTTCCCTCCATCATTTCCCTCTCTTTTTTACCTATAAAAACCATCATCTTCTACCTTAGAAAAGGACTCGAACCTTGATTCACCAACTACATTATACACAAATTCTCCCAACAAGAGTTCTTAGTAACAAGACTCTACACAAATTGTTCTACAACAATTTCATTACAACAACAACACTTTCAAGTCAAGGTCCCAAGTCCTCTTTCTCAAGGTACAACTCCATTTTCTTCCTTTGTTTTCTTCTTCTTGATGTATGCAATCCCCATTAATGGGACATGACCAACATGACTACTTCACACATTGAAGTTAGTTAAGGTTATCTCCCTACATTTTAATCTTTACTTTAATTCACCATGTTAATTTCTCTTCATCTCTTAATGTAATTCTTTAACATTACTTGTTACATGTAATCTTTATCATTAAATAAATAAAACAATTCTATTTTATTTCCCCTTTATTTCCCCTTTTCTTCTCATCACAATTATTAGCACATTTCTATTTAATTAATTGAAGGACATGTAAATATTAGAACACCAATAGTAGCAAGAACGCGTAAGCGGGGCGGAGTGGGTGTTTAAGTACTTCCCACTCCGTCACCTAACCCCCGAACCCTTCTCTCCCGAATCTCTGGTTTTGGTACATAAATTAGGCTATTTTTTAGGTTTTTCTTATGTTCCTTTAAAAATATAGGTGGCGACTCTAAACAATCTAAAACAAGTTAGACATCCTAGGATAATTCACCGCTCTAGCCAAGCCGTGGTTCCCCGGGGTATCTACAGTGGCGACTCCGCTGGGGAAACGATAGAGGGTTAAACTTGCGTTTTCATTTTTGGTGTTCTTTTATTCTGTTTTCTGGGCATTCTGGTAAAAAGGGTAGGAAGCGCGCACCTCCGGCCTTCTTGGCCTAAAGCGCGCGCGTCCGACCCTTATTACCAGAATCGCCCGCCTCCTTTCTTGTCCTTCAATTCCATGTTTCTGTGCTAACAAATTCTGCAGGGGAAAGTTTTCTTAATTAAGGGTCAAGGCAATCCCTTGAACCCACTGATTTGCAGGTTCTCACCCAGAAACGGGCGCCTCTGCCCTTCTTCCTCTCACGCGCGCGCCTTCCGCATAGGCAATCCTAATGCGCGCGCTTCTGGGCATTTTCCAGAAACAGAACAGTGCACAGAACCGAGTGGTTATGACAGTGTGTGGGCACCGGGTCTACATACAATTTCTTTTACTTCATGTTTATTTTTACCGGTCACACGGGTGATTCGGGAGTTGTAAATACATGCTTATTTGTTTCTTTTTTTTTTCTTTCTTTGAAAAAAAATTAAAAAAATAAATATTTTGTCACTTGTTAGACCTCACACTACATGCACATATTCTTATCAACTGCTCACTATCGAGTCGCACAAGTCCAACCCCAAACCCGTCGAGGCCCGTCCTAGAAAGTTTCAAGCTCCACTCGACCTTGGCTCTTTCGAAGCGGTAAACCTCAGCCCGTGGCGTAGTTCATGACTACATGCCGGGGGTGACCTTTGAGCCTCATATTCAAGCCGAGCACAAGCCACACAATTCTAGTCTAGGGTCTAACACTCCGTGACCAAGTCGGTTTTTCATGTTCCGAGATTTCTCTAAACTAATGTCTTCAAATCATACATGCCAACTTGTTGCAATGGACGAAATAAAACTCCGTCCCCAAAAGTGGTTATTTTGGACGAAAATAAAAACCCGTCCCCGCATGTATGATTTACTACATTAATTTAGTTTAATCCCGACACATGTAGGTCTCACAAGCGTGGTGGAATCCGATGAGTATATGGGACCGCGAGAAGGTCTATATACTAGTGTGACGATTCCACTATTTTTCTAGAAACGCCAAAAAAGACCACGTCCTTCCGACTTTTGTAAATAAAAAAAAAAAAAAAAAAAAGAGTCATTTTCTTTATATGGTTGAGTCTTTTTCGTGTTTGTGGGTTAAATTTATTTTATCCAAAAGATGTTTGTGGGGCCAATCTAAGATCAACCGTGCTCTTCCAATAGGTCCAATGGCTTCCAATGGCAACAACAACAACGGTGGAAATGATTTCGTGTCCAACGAAGGGTTGCTCAACGTAATGAAATCAATGGGGGAACAAATGGATAGGATTGTCGAGGATGCCCGCCGTAAAGACAATTTGTGGCAAGCCCGTTTCGATATCGACAAGAGGATTCACAAAGAAGAGGTTTCCGAACTCAAGGCCCGTCTTGATTATGAAAGAAGAATTCACAAGGAAGAGGTTTCCGAACTCAAAGCCTGTTTGCAAGAGTTCACCGACAGCAAGGCAAGGTTCAATGATAAAGCATGCTCAAGTGGCCCGACCCTCAAAAGCTACAAAGGTACCACCAACAACCGAGTTTTCACTCCTCTCCAAGGAGTAACCCAAGCCGAGGCATTTGAAATTTTGGTGGCAAGAGGGAAGATCAAACCTTTGGAGGGGTACAAGCCGAAGGCGATACTGAAAAATCATGCTCATGGTGAATGGTGCGGCTACCACAAGCATAGTGGCCACACTACCGAAGGGTGCTTCCTTCTCCGAAACATCATCCAAGATTTGATCGACAACGGCGAATTTACCGTGGGTGAGGAGCAACTCATCAAAGAAGTGGCTTGGTTTTGAAATGGGGCTTCAACAAAGAGGACGACGACAACAATCTCCGTTTCTCTTTCTCTACCTAGTAGTAGGAACACAAAAAAAAAAAAAAGAGTCAAAAGTCCTCTTTTGTGTGCATTAATGTTTTCTCTCGTCCCATGTTAAGTGTCGAGTCTTCTTATCAAATAAAAGTCGTTCTTGTCCTTATACACTCTTCCAAGTTGTTCGATCTAATTCTTGGCAAAATGATGAAAAGATGTCTAAACAAGTTTTAGAACAAGGCCATCACTTGAACGCCTAGGGGCTAAAAATCGACGCCAACATCAACGACGAAGCCAAGACAAACAAGGTGGAGCAACAATCATGAAGATGTCAAGCAAAGTTTTCAAAGGGGGATTAAAAAAAAAAAAAAAAAAGAGCTCGCTAGGTTGAAACCATCAAATCAACCTAGGCAAAAGTTAGAGCGCAAAAAAAAAAAAAAAAAAAAACCCCCTCAATCAAAGAAGTTCACATCAAGATCATCATCATCATCCACCAACGAAGGACGAAACAACAATTCATCACGAAGAATGGAGAATCCACAAGAACTACGGTGACCTGAGCCTCTTCACTGGAGGAACGTAGGCAACCTGCGGGTCCGGTCTCATACAAGAAAGAAGATATGTTTAGCCCTAGCGCGTTATGGTGATTGGCCTTCATCTCGAACTTGTCAAGACATCTTTGTACGATTCATTTGCCAATGAATTAATCACCAAAAAGATTGAACAACTTTCTTAGATTTGGAATCATTTCGCGCTCCTTGTCGAGTCTAGGGACTTCTATTCTTTCTGCATACTCCCAATTTCTTACAATCAAATTGGGGCTTTTCTTCTCTTCTCTCTTAATGACTTACTTGCCTTCGCGAGTCATTCAATTCAATAAAAAATACATGTCAATACTAGGGACACTTCCCTAGTCAAGTCAATGTCACTCATCATTAGTGACAAAAGGTTTCCACCGCAAAATCACATGTCTTATCTCCTCAGCTAGAGTCAATGCACACTTCCTCATCAATTGAGTCAAAAAAAAATAAAATGATGAAGACGCAAAAGAGATGCCCGCTAGATTGAAAACCCGAAAGGGCGGTCTAGGCAAAAAACAGGGTGCGTCATAAAAAAAATGAGAGAGTGAGAGAGAGAAGGGAAAGAGAAATGGAGATCCCCGGCCTCTAAAGAAGACAAGTTCTACATTGAATCTCCTCAGCAAGTCAATTCCCCACCGAGTCAACTTTGGGATTGCAAAAGGCTCGACAAGATATAGCACCATCAAAGGTTGTCTTGGGTTATCGGAATCATTCTCCAGCAGTGTGCATTTTTGGGTTCATGAAAAGAAGGCCCGTGGTAACCAAGATCCATTCGAGAACAAGCCCATCATAAAAGGGCACGAGGTTGCACAAATAATCCCTAGCTAGTCAATTGGCTTGGGCAGCAAATAGCAACAACATGTGTCTCAGTTTTCAAGGCTTCTTCAAGTATGTGCTTCTAAAGTACGCCGAAAGGCTCCCGAGAAATGGAGTAGCTCTTGCCATATCCTCTCATGTTTATTCCCTCACACGAGGACGAGTCACTCTTGCTTTGCTCAACAAATGGTGACGCCCTAGGGGCTATGTGACTCAAGAACAAGGGATTCTTTTGCTTCATTTGGCAATCAATACGCCCTAGGGGCTATGCTTAAGAAAGATGTGTGAGCTATCCTCAAAGTCCCTCAAAAGGGATGTCAAAAAGCCCTCTTGTCATGTGTTCCCGTGCTCGTTTCCCCAATCAAGGGTAGACCTTTCTCGCAATCAATGATGGCACTCTAAGGGCTACGGCCAAGTCTTAAAGGCTCCCTCGGCAAAGAGCAATTAACTCCCCAGCAGTATCCCCAGCCAAGTCATGTGCAACATTGGAAGCTTCCTCAATTCGGCACCGAAGGTCTCAACGGGCTTCGCAATCTACAATCTCTTGGGCTAAGGCATTACAGTAATCCGAGCAAAGGGCAATATTGGGGCTTCGCGACCAACAGTCTTTTGGGCAACAATGCTCAAGCAATGCAATGTAGAGTAGTCTTATGGCTCCATGAAAGAGATCAAGCTTCAAAGGTCTCTCAACACTTCAAGTCAAAGGCCTCTTGGTTTTAAATGAAGACTCCGATGTTATGAATGAAGTTGATGATTTTTGTTATAACTTTCAACGAGATCATGAAGAAAGTCTTAGAGAAAAGGAAAAAGATTCAATATGGTTATAGCGGGAAATGCCACGGCCAATCCCAATGTTTCTGCAATTCAGCACCCCCTTCTCCAAGATCAAAAGCACAAGGTGCAGCTCAGATAAAGTTGGGCCACAGCACTAGTTGCATCCGAAGATCCATCATTAGTTCAACTCAAGAAGAGTCAAGCAAGCCTACTCATTTGAGACTTAATCACGCCAAGACCTTATCCTCCGCGACCTCGACGGCACCGCAAGACATTACTGCATCCTTTGACATAAGCCCTCAGCCATTTGGGTATCGACCACAATGAGGCCATTCATCTCCCCAGTAAGAGAAAGAAGGAGATCTCTATCAAGAATTCTACCAAAAGGTACATCCGCTCTCAATGCCGAGCCAACCACGAGATAATTTTGGGCTTTACAATGAAAGGTCTTAACATCCCGCCATCTACAAGCCCACGACACTTGGGGCTTTGCAATCTCTCGAAGCTTGGCATCAACGATCTCCTCTTGGGGCTTGCTCACTACAACAACAAAGGGCGATTTACTCGAATGGTCTAAGAGCTGATTTATCTTGGAGCTATGCAAGTCCCTCAAAATTTGGCATCAAAGGCATTCTAGGGGCTTTACAATCAGCAACCCCTCATCTCGGCATCAAAAGCCTTTTGAAGCCCCATAATCGACAAATCTCTTGGGGCTAGACATCAATCTTCGTTGGGCACACCAGCGACAACAGAATTCAACCGAGCCAATGCGGACTTCGACTGAGCATGACTTGATCTTGGGTTGGCTTTACAAACACACAATGGCTAAAATGGTTCACCCACGAACTAAAAAAAAAAAAAAAAAAAAAAAAAAGATTTTTTCTTTCTTTTTCTCCTTCTATGTGCAAAATTATGTGCTTTACTTTGCTTTGCTCCTAGCCTCTCCTCCAGCGTTCTCCATCATCCTTGAACTATGCTGGTCTGATTCTCTTAAAGGGATACGTAGGCAGCCTTTGGCACGACCAACCCATCATTCAGAGTACCATCTCGCCAACCCAACATCAAGGGCATTCTCTCATCAACATCTAAAGAATGGACATTCTCCATCAAAGCATCCTCCGCGGACATCAAGAATCCATCTCCACTCAAGCGGCAATGGTAAGTGAAGGTATGAATACATCCAATGCTTTCCTCAAAATCACACCGCACACAAGATCACTTTCTACATTCTTACTTCTCTCTCATTACAAAGGTGCTTTCAAATCACATATCACACCACAATCACAATTTTCTCTCGCAATTCCTATTTCACATCTCACACAAGCACATATATCTGCAAAGCATACACATAACAGGTGCCGCACAGAGCACCAGGTGCCGCACAGAGCACCAGAATCAAAGGTGCCGCACAGAGCACCAGGTGCCGCACAGAGCACCAGAATCAACAGGTGCCGCACAGAGCACCAGGTGCCGCACAGAGCACAAGAATCAATAGGTGCCGCACAGAGCACCAGGTGCCGCATAGAGCACCAGAATCAACAGGTGCCGCACAGAGCACCAGGTACCGCACAGAGTACCAGAATCAACAGGCGCCGCACAGAGCACCAGGTACCGCACAGAGTACCAGAATCAACAGGCGCCGCACAGAGCACCAGGTACCGCACAGAGTACCAGAATCAACAGGCGCCGCACAGAGCACTAGGTGCCGCACAGAGCACCAGAATCAACAGGTGCCGCACAGAGCACCAGGTGCCGCACAGAGCACCAGAATCAGCAGGTGCCGCACAGAGCACCAGGTGCCGCACAGAGCACCAATTTTGGTCCATGGTGAACCACTAAAATCACCATACCTCTTCCATTAGCAAAAGTCGCTCACACAGGGAGCGCATTTCTATCCTTTGTAATTTCAAATTCCTGCTTTATCGAGTCTTTGTTTTCTCTTGTCGATGTCCTCGGCGGTTGTCTTTCTTTCGTCGACGCGTTTTGCCTTGCAATCCACGTCGCCGAGGGGCTCTGTAGACACCCCGCCTTGGACCTCTCACCCCGATTGCATACAAAGTATTTTTATTTAACTTATTTTCATTAATTTCTGTTACTTCGGTTAAGTTCCTAACTGATTCCGTTAGTTTTGGACTAAACTGCATAACAGAGTTAACTTTTAGGGTCATTCTGTCATTCTGTCATTTTTCACCCGCGGGCGCTTCCGGCACTGCCAGTGAGCCGCGCGCGCGTCCCGCCCCAAAATCCGGACCCGCGCGCTTCCCACTTTGGCAGTAACGGATTGCACCTTATTTCCCTCCCTTTTCTTATTTACAAACATCTTTTCTTGATCACAAAAACCATCTTTTTACAGCCACATTCATCCCCCCTTTTCTCATTAACTCCCAATCCCAAATTCTAAGCCTTTTCCCAAAAACTAATATTTCTTTCATTTATTATTTGATTTTTTTTATTTTTCTTTTATTCATTTATCTTACTTATGATTGGCTCATTCCATTTCACATGGATGACCAATTTCCCTCCATCATTTCCCTCTCTTTTTTACCTATAAAAACCATCATCTTCTACCTTAGAAAAGGACTCGAACCTTGATTCACCAACTACATTATACACAAATTCTCCCAACAAGAGTTCTTAGTAACAAGACTCTACACAAATTGTTCTACAACAATTTCATTACAACAACAACACTTTCAAGTCAAGGTCCCAAGTCCTCTTTCTCAAGGTACAACTCCATTTTCTTCCTTTGTTTTCTTCTTCTTGATGTATGCAATCCCCATTAATGGGACATGACCAACATGACTACTTCACACATTGAAGTTAGTTAAGGTTATCTCCCAACATTTTAATCTTAACTTTAATTCACCATGTTAATTTCTCTTCATCTCTTAATGTAATTCTTTAACATTCCTTGTTACATGTAATCTTTATCATTAAATAAATAAAACAATTCTATTTTATTTCCCCTTTATTTCCCCTTTTCTTCTCATCACAATTATTAGCACATTTCTATTTAATTAATTGAAGGACATGTAAATATTAGAACACCAATAGTAGCAAGACCCGCGTAAGCGGGGCGGAGTGGGTGTTTAAGTACTTCCCACTCCGTCACCTAACCCCCGAACCCTTCTCTCCCGAATCTCTGGTTTTGGTACATAAATTAGGCTATTTTTAGGTTTTTCTTATGTTCCTTTAAAAACATAGGTGGCGACTCTAAACAATCTAAAACAAGTTAAACATCCTAGGATAATTCACCGCTCTAGCCAAGCCGTGGTTCCCCGGGGTATCTACACACCTCATCTCATTGAGGTCGGTTAAAGAGTTATCTCCTACATTCCAAACTCTATTTTAAAACCCCTTTTTTATGATTTAAAGAAGAAGAAGAAGAACGTTTATCATTCATGTAGATTTTGATCAAGCAAGACCAACTTTAGTTGGGTGAGATGGGTGTTTCGGTACTTCCCATCTCGTAACCTAACCCCCGAACCTCAAAACAAAGAATCTCTGTTTTCGTAATCAAACTTAGGCTATTATCAATAGGTTTTTCTTATGTTCCTCAAAACATAGGTGGCGACTCTAAAAAACAAGTTAGACATCCTAGGGTAATTCACGTGCTCTAGCCAAGCCGTGGTTCCCCCGGGGTATCTACAGTGGGGACGTTTGAGGGTTAAACTTGCATTCTGATCAAAATCTACATCTCTTCTGGGCATTCTGACTCCTGATGGGGGAGGCGCGCGCTTCTGGCCTCTTCAGCCTACGACGCGCGCATCCCGCATCAAGGACCAGAATCGCCCGCTTCTTCATGTTCTTCATTTTCTTATTCTGCTATTCTCCACTAATCATTTCTGCAGGGGTTACAATATGCACATAGGACCAGGGCAATCCCCTGAGTCCAAAATCTGACAGGTGTGCCCAGAAGCGCGCGCCTCCCAATAGCATCGCGCCATGCGCGCGCGTCTCGTATCAACACTCAGAGGCGCACGCTTTTGGGTTGGTTCCCAGAACAGAAACAGGTCTCAGAACAGAGCAGTATGATAGGGGTGTGGGCACAGTTGCCTGCATCAGTGGTTATTCTGAACTTCAGACTGTTTTAATTTTATGTTCTATTTTATCGGTCACACGGGTGATTCGAAAGTTGTAATTATGTGCTTATTTGTTTTTTTTTTATTTCTTTTGAAAAAAAATATATATAAAAATATTTTGTCACTTGTTAGACCTCACACTACATGCACATATTCCTATGAATTGCCCACTATCGAGTCGCACAAGTCCAACCCCAAACCCGTCGAGGCCCGTCCTAGAAAGTTTCAAGCTCCACTCGACCTTGGCTCTTTCGAAGCGGTAAACCTCAGCCCGTGGCGTAGTTCATGACTACATGCCGGGGGTGGCCTTTGAGCCTCATATTCAAGCCGAGCACAAGCCACACAATTCTAGTTAGGGTCTAACACTCCGTGACTCAAATCGGTTTCCATGTACCGAGATTTCCCTAAACTAATGTCTTTAAATCATACATGCCAACTTGTTGAAACGGACGCAATAAAAATCCATCCCCAAAAGTGGTTATTTTGGACGAAACTAAAAATCCGTCCCCGCATGTATGCTTTACTACATTAATTTAGTTTAATCCCGATACATGTAGGATTCACAAACGCGATGGAATCCGATGAGTATATGGGACCGCGAGATGGTCTATATACTAGTGTGACGATTCCATTATTTTCTTAGAAACCCCAAAAGGGATCTATTCCCTCCGACTTATAAAAAAAAGAGTCTTTTCTTATGTGGTTCGAGTCGTGTGCCCAACTGTGTGTTCTAAGCCTCTTCGTGGACCGCAAGTGTTACTCAAGACTGACAAGGGCCTCTTCTGCAATATAGGTTCAATTGGTACTTGCAGAGTCTACCGGGATTCGGCAAATCGGTTAGTCCGTGAAGAGATCACTCCAACAGCTCCTACATCAACAATGGCTGGCGGCTCCAACACCAACAATACCATGACTCTCGAGCAACTCGCAACCATGGTCCAACTCCTCCAAGAGCAAGTCTCCACCCTTAATAAGGAGGCACAAATCAAAGACGACATTTGGCAATCCCACCTCGACAGCCAAAGGGAGGCCCACGAGGCCGAGATGGAGCTAATGAAAGAAAAGCTCACTAATCTTGCCAAGGGGAAGAGCAAAAATGACGATGACGAATCCGAATGGACCGAAGCTTTGTTCAAAAGTCCTTATGTCAACACCCGCACCAAGAAAGTGGGAGAGCCAAGTTCCGAGAACAATGAGCCCAAAATGGTTGATTCTATCATGGCCTACATCGACCAAAAATTCAATAGGCTCAACATGGGGAAAGGCTCCGACACAAGCCTTTATCAATCATCCATCCTCATGAGTACTATGGCCGCTCTTCCTGATAAGTTCAAGATGCCCGACATAAGCAAATTCAAGGGCAACTCTTGTCCTATGGCTCACATTGAGACTTATATTTGGGCAATGGTTCCGAAGAAGGTCTCCCCCAAGGTGATGGCTCAATGCTTTCCTCTCACTCTCGAGGGGGCGGCAAAAGATTGGTATGCTACTCTCCCGCTCACTGTCCGTCTTGATTGGGACTCCGCCATGCTTGCCTTCAAGAACCAATACCAAGGCAACACCACTCACCGGCCCACAAGGAAAAAGCTAGAGAACACTACTCAACGAGACCACGAGTCCTTCATCGACTTCACAAGGAGATGGAATGATAAACTCTCCGAGATTGTGGAAAGGCCAAATACCAAGGAGCAAATGGACATCTTTCTCAAATGTCTCAAAATTGATCTCCGCACCCACCTAAGTGGGGCTTGCTATGCGGATTTCTCCCAAATGTATGAGGCGGGGGTCCGAATTGACGAGTTGCTCAAGGAAGTCAAGAAAAGTGCTCCTAGCTACCGCTACAAGGCCGCTTCCAACTCCACAAAAGAGGCCTCGGTCAACGCCGTCACTATCGACAAGGGGAATTACAAAAAGGTTCCTCCACCCCAAGGGAAGAAGTCTCGAAATGACCGTGTCTACACGCCTCTCCAAGGCATGACTCAAACCGAAGCTTTCGAAGTCCTCAAAGCAAAGGGTCAAGTCACACCCGTACAAGGGTACCAACCTAAGACGGTCAACCCCAATCATGCTCACCACAAATATTGTGGCTACCACCAATATAGTGGCCACACCACCGAGGAATGCTTTGTTCTCCGCAATGTCATTCAAGATCTCATAGACAAGAAAGAATTTGTGGTGACTAATGGCGAACATGTCAATGTAATAGAGATAGGAGAACTCGAGGGGACCACCCATTCAATCCCAATTGTGAATGGGGGCCCCAATGTTATGAATAAACTTGAAAATTCTTGTTATGTTGTGACTTACGATGAGGTAATGAGGGAAGTACTAGAGAATATGAAAAAGAAGCAAGATGGTCACACTGTTGGTCCCAAGGGGGCAACAAGGGTATGAAAAATGCTAGAGGGGGGGGGGTGAATAGCGTTTTAAAATTCTTTTCAAACCCTTTTGCAAATCAATGGCTTATGCGCACAGTTCTCAAATAAGCTAAGTATAGCGCGCAGTGAGAGTGTGAAATGCACAGCGGAAGTTTTAAGCAGCACCTGCGCAGTAAAAAGCTGCGCAAGGATAAAAACGCACGCGCTAAGTTTTGGCTTAAAGAGTTGGATAAAATGTTCTAAGGAAATAAGCAATAACAAACACAGCGGCAAAGTATAGCAATCTGAAAGATCAAACAAAGCAGTAATTCCGATATGATTAAGCAGGAAGTAAATAGCGAGAATAATGAACAAGCTATTTGGAGAGGTTCGATCAATGAAAGATCTACGTCCTCTACCAAGATGGTTAGTCTTGGATTTTCTAATGGAGATCTTATTATATGAGAGAGTTACAAGATACAACAATGAAACACAACTATCTCAAAGATCTATAATCTATGAAGAGCAAATCCTAGACTAAACCGGTGTATCTCAAGAAGTATGATCGAAATAATCAAAGCTTCAAGAGGTGTGTGTGTGTGTTCAGAAATTCTGGGCTCTATGAATCTATGAGATGAAGAGCACGAAAAATTCTGGTGATACAAGGCTTATAGGATCTGGGCTTGGTTGAGTATGAAGGTATAAAGGTTGATCTTGAGAATTCTGAAATGAGCAAGCAATCTTCAAATCTTCAAAGTTTCTTTTGGAAGCAAGAATTCAAGCAACTTGGAAATGAAGATGAGCAGGCTATTTATAGCAGAGAGCTTAAAACTAGCCGTTGGTGCTCTGAGCAAGGACGATGAGCTGGCACAATATGATTGGTGCGCAGGTGTCCTTTATAGCCGTTGGAGCTCTGATCAAAGTTGATGACCTGGCACAATATGATTGGTGCACAGGTGTTTTAGAGCCGTTGGAGACTGAGCATGAAGACCAAATTCAAAAGCTTTTTCTAGAAGGTTGACAGCTGTCTTCATTTGAAATATTTCTCTTGAGCGCGTCTCCACCGTTGGATCTGCTGAGTGTGCTTGCTTTGTCATTTCTGCATACCTTAGCATTTTTAATAAGCGTGCATCTTCTAAGCGCTTTCCAAGTTATGTAATCTGAATGTATCGAAAACTGAGTAAGGATGCATGCTGCGCAGAGGAGACCTGCGCAGTGATGTCCTGCGCAGGGAAGTCCTGCGCAGAGACCACAGTCTTAGATCATTCCTTTTCGCTCCAAGCTTCAAGAATATGAGGTTGTTGAAAGATAAGCATAAGGACCAAGTTAATCTGCTCTGCTCATAGAAGTCATGCATATAGAGAATGAGCAAGTGATGCTATGCGCGCGGAGAATAAGCAAGTAATGCTATGCGCGCGGAGAATGAGCAGGTAATGCTATGCGCGCGGAGAATGAGCAGGTAATGCTATGTGCGCGGAGAATGAGCAAGTAAAGCTCTGCGCATGAAATGTGCTGCGCACGAAATGTCCTGCGCATTATACTTGGTCTTCAGTAAATGAAACCTCAATTCCAAGCAAGCCCTAACCGCTAAGCCTATTCTATAACATTGGACTTAGCTAAAAATAGAAGTTATAAAAATTCTTACATAGGATCCTAAAGTCCACAAAATACTTAGGTGATGGTATCAATCAATTCTAACATAATTGGGAGGGTTAAGAAATAAGCATACCCAACAATCTCCCCCTAAATGATTGATGCCATTACCTACTATAACAAAGGCAATTCATTGTACTTGATAATAACATGTCCATAGAAATGAAAATGGTAAATCATGCCTCAAGTCAATGCACACACTAGCCAATGTTATAGATTTCTAGTCTAACCAAAATATATAACTTACAATATGGGAAAGACATAAATATCATTCAGTGCATACAGATAATATGAGTTTAGGATTGGTATGCGTTTAAACTGAATGTTTAAAACATCATGCACAGAAAATATGAGCAGTTAAGTATATGTGCATGAAGTTTGAAATAATGCGTTCATTGTTCCACAAACAAAAAGTTTGAATTGAACAAGGTTTTGGGAAAAGCAATGATGCATTCACCTTTGAGAGAGCTCTGCGCACTTCATCTTGTAGATTCCCAAATTGCTTTGCACAGAGCTTCAATTATTTGAAGCGGGAGCATCAAATCGGAACTTTTTGCCTTTGATAGATTACTCTCCCCCTTAATCTCTCCCCCCCCCCCTTAATCTCTCTCCCCCTTAATGCCTTTGTTCTCTCCCTATTTGCCTTTGTTAGATAACTCTCCCCCTTAATGGCACAATCAATGCCTTATAGCATACTGGCCTGCGTATCGAGCCTAGCATCTTGCGCATCCAGTTGCTCTTGAATCTTTGCCTGCACAGTGACCACTTGAGGGATCTAAGGGAGTAGACACCGGAAGAATGATATACTGAGGTCCACGGGGTATGCGCGTAAGGTTCATGCGCATCAATATAATGTGCAGAGTTTCTTTGAAAACTCATAAATATTTTGCCTTGTGCGCTTCATATGCGCAGGCGCATGAGGCATTTCCTATCTTAGAGAATTTTCAAGTAAACACAAGATCATTAGTATTGACAAATCATATGGACAATTAGCTAAGTTTAAGCATACCCATTTCTCCTCTCAAGAAAGCAAATCTCTTTGCGTCAAGAGCCTTTGTGAGGATATCAGCAATTTGATTATCTGTGCCCACGTCCTCTAAATGAATGTTTCCTTTTTCCACGTGGTCCTTGAGAAAGTGATATTTGATGTCGATGTACTTTGTCTTTGAATGCATGACAGGATTGTTGGAGACAGCTATGGTGGACATATTATCGCAAAATATTGGGCAGTTAGCTTCATGAATTCCATAGTCCACTAATTGTTGCTTCATCCAAAGGATTTGGCAGCAGCAGCTTCCAGCAGCAATGTATTCAGCTTCAGTAGTGGAAATGGACACAGCAGCTTGTTTCTTGCTTGCCCACGCATCAAGTCGGTTTCTAAGGAAATGACAAGTCCCACTTGTGCTCTTCCTGTCTATTGTGCATGCTGCGTAATCTGCGTCTGAATAACCTAGCAAATCGAAATTCGAATCTTTGGTGTACCAAAGTCCAAGGTTAACAGTTCCAGAAAGATAACGAATAATGCGTTTAACAGCAGCTAAGTGCGCTTCTCTAGGGTCCGCTTGATAGCGCGCACATACACAAACACTAAACATAATATCTGGCCTACTTGCAGTAAGATAAAGGAGAGAGCCAATCATACCTCGATATAAGGTTTGATCAACTTTCTTACCTTTCAAGTCTTTGTCAAGCTTGTTGCCCGTGGCCATTGGAGTGTCGTATGCTTTAGCATTCTCAAGTCCAAATTTCTTGATTAAGTCCCTTGTGTACTTGGCTTGATTTATGAAGATACCATCATTCAATTGCTTGATTTGAAGCCCGAGGAAGAATGTGAGTTCTCCCATCATGCTCATCTCAAACTTGCTTTTCATGAGCTTCTCGAAGCGCTTACAAAGTAACTCATTAGTAGAACCAAATATAATATCATCGACATAAATTTGAACAAGTAAAGAATGATCATTATACTTAGCAATAAAAAGAGTTGTGTCGATTTTACCGCGCTTAAAGCCTTTCTCTAGCAGGAATTTTGATAGGGTATCGTACCATGCTCTTGGAGCTTGCTTAAGTCCATACAAAGCTTTTTGAAGTTTGAAGACGTGATTTGGAAATTTGCTATCTTCGAAACCGGGAGGTTGTGCTATGTAGACCGTCTCTTAGAGTTCGCCGTTGAGAAATGCGCTTTTCACATCCATTTGATAAAGCTTGAATTTCTTGTGAGACGCATAAGCTAAGAAAATTCTTATAGCTTCAAGTCTTGCTACAGGCGCAAATGTTTCGTCGTAGTCGATTCCTTCCTCTTGCCTATAGCCTTGCGCAACCAGCCTTGCTTTATTTCTGGTGATGCTTCCATTCTCATCCATCTTGTTTCTGAATACCCATTGAAGTGCTAAATAATGGTTGAGCTTTTCTTGCACTTCTTGCATAGCATCAATTCATCTTAGAATATGGAGCACTCTATCAATCTTCTTTGATCCGACATGAGAGATAAACGAATGCTACACCGCAAAGTTTGATGCTCTCGATGTGCGAATCCCTATATTGTGATGATAGGAATACGAAGATCAATGGGTATTTTATTTACTTCAGCATCACGATCATCAAAGGTGATTTGTTGAAGTGGAGAAACATCATGCGCAGAAGGAGGTGTTTGCGCATCAGGAGTTGTAACTTCAGGCGCAGCATTTATAGTATGCGCATGATATGGACTGATTCTGAATCTGCTTGATCTAAGTCCTGCGCAGGAATAGAATTACTGCGCACCTGTCTAAAAAGCTCAGCAGAGTCATCAGAATCATTGGGAGCCAAATGTGGCTCAAGGAGAGAATGCTCATCAAAAGTAACATGTACAGATTCTACAATTACTAGAGTAGTTCTATTAAAAACACGAAAAGCTTTAGAATGTTTGGCATACCCAACGAAAATACCTTCATCTGCTTTGGCGTCGAATTTACCTCTATGATCTTTGCCATTGTAGAGGATATAGCATTTGCAGCCAAAGATCTTGAAGAAAGCAATGTTGGGCGCTCTTCCTCTCCATAGCTCATATGGAGTTTTGTTGTAGGCTTTGTTGATGAGGGATCTATTTTGAGTAAAGCATGTACCGATGACAGCTTTTTCCCAGAAATACATTTAGAAGTACTGCTTCTACTATCATTGTTTATCCATCCTCAATCAACGAGTGATTCTTTCCACAACGCCATTTTGTTGCAAAACTCCAGCAGCAGAGAAATTGTGAAGAATACCATTTGTTGGTTCTTGTTGGTTCTCACAATATTGAGCGACATCGTTGTTCATAAATTCTGCTCCATTGAAGTGTCGAACTCTATTGATGTCTTCTATGTTTGGAGATTAAGGAGAACAGCCAGGATATCATAGAGATACCACAGGTTGGTCCAAAGCTTCGCGGTAGTGAGAGGTCCAAACATATGAGGTGAAGCGGATGTAAGCGGTTTGACATTGGAGCAATCTTGCTGGAGGAAAACTGCTCAGGTTGCTTACTAAGCTGGCATGGTGCTTATACCATTGCTAGCTGCTTTCACTTAAGCTTATTGCTACAAAACAAGGATTAGTAATAGAAATTATAGCGGTAAGATCAAATAGATTAGAAATTGGTCTTACGAGTCCTTGTGAGCAAAGTTAGTCCAGAAACGCCATTTTTTATGTAACATAGCGTTGAAGTGATATGGCATTCCAGAACTTTATCTCATAATTGTGATATGGAGAGCAGGTTGCTTGAGACTTAATCTTTTATGATTAGTCCTAATCCAATTATGTGCCCTTTGTTGTTGTCACCATATATTACTGAGTGATCTCTTCCTTCGTGCGCACCTTTAAGAGTGTTGACATCTCTAGTAGTGTCTAGAATCCACTGTCGATATCAACTGAGCTTGAGAGATCGCAGTGAAGTAGATCTTTTCTGCTTGTTGAAACATTAACTTGCGCTCTACAGCAGAGTTATCTTTTAAGATCAGCATACTTTGAGAGATTCCTTGCGCGGCTGCGGAGTTGGTGATGATGCAGCTTCTGTCAAGTTGGCCCTGGCAGATAGGTGCTTGTCATTCTGTCTGCTTGGTGAAAGTGTCCCGTTTCCACTAGAGTGAAGGGATCTTTCTTTGATTGTCCTTGGCGCATGCTCAGGTTCCATTTCAGAAACAACTTTTGAATCATTGTCAGCATTTGCCATTAAGCAGAGTAGTGTATCCTCAGGGTCAGCATAGTTGTCTTCAGTGCCAATTCTCCGAGTCCTTAGCTCCTTCTCTGCACAGTTATCTTCATCAACCATTCTGCACTGCTTTGATGCTTTGTGCGCAGGGTTGCTTTTCCTTGTACTCAAATTTTGAAGAAGGCATTGAAGCGTAATGTCTTGGCTTTCTGCATAAAACCAAGTCATCTTTTTTTGAGTCTTTATGAGAGAGAATACGGATCTTTGCTTGAGGATCCACCAGGTTTGGAGAGATTTCTGAATTTGATCTGAGGTTTGAGCAGGCGCAGGAATATGTGAAAAGTTAGCCATTGCCCTAGATTTGAAGCCATATTGAATCGGCACCCAAGCTGTTAACCTTGAAAAACAGAAACATGTTTTATGAAGGTGTTCGCTCTGATACCACTTGTTGGTCCCAAGGGGGCAACAAGGGTATGAAAAATGCTAGAGGGGGGGGGGTGAATAGCGTTTTAAAATTCTTTTCAAACCCTTTTGCAAATCAATGGCTTATGCGCACAGTTCTCAAATAAGCTAAGTATAGCGCGCAGTGAGAGTGTGAAATGCACAACAGAAGTTTTAAGCAGCACCTGCGCAGTAAAAAGCTCCGCAAGGATAAAAACGCACGCGCTAAGTTTTGGCTTAAAGAGTTGGATAAAATGTTCTAAGGCAATAAGCAATAACAAACACAGCGGCAAAGTATAGCAATCTGAAAGATCAAACAAAGCAGTAATTCAGATATGATTAAGCAGGAAGTAAATAGCGAGAATAATGAACAAGCTATTTGGAGAGGTTCGATCAATGAAAGATCTACGTCCTCTACCAAGATGGTTAGTCTTGGATTTTCTAATGGGGATCTTATTATATGAGAGAGTTACAAGATACAACAATGAAACACAACTATCTCAAAGATCTATAATCTATGAAGAGCAAATCCTAGACTAAACCGGTGTATCTCAAGAAGTATGATCGAAATAATCAAAGCTTCAAGAGGTGTGTGTGTGTGTTCAGAAATTCTGGGCTCTATGAATCTATGAGATGAAGAGCACGAAGAATTCTGGTGATACAAGGCTTATAGGATCTGGGCTTGGTTGAGTATGAAGGTATGAAGGTTGATCTTGAGAATTCTGAAATGAGCAAGCAATCTTCAAATCTTCAAAGTTTCTTTTGGAAGCAAGAATTCAAGCAACTTGGAAATGAAGATGAGCAGGCTATTTATAGCAGAGAGATTAAAACTAGCCGTTGGTTCTCTGAGCAAGGACGATGAGCTGGCACAATATGATCGGTGCGCAGGTGTCCTTTATAGCCGTTGGAGCTCTGATCAAAGTTGATGACCTGGCACAATATGATTGGTGCGCAGGTGTTTTAGAGCCGTTGGAGACTGAGCATGAAGATGTCACGACCCGAAAACCGCCTCTATTTTCGTAGTAATAAATATTTAATTATTTATTTATTTCTTATTTATTTATTTAAATTTTTTATTTATTTAAATAATTATGTGTGCATTTTGTGTCTCGTAATAATTTCGTGCCTAGCATTTTATTTGGGCCATTTGTGCTAGTGTAGAAGTGTTGAGTCTTAAATGTTAGTGGGGAATATAAGATAATTGAGTTAGTGTGTAGGGGAGGGGGTCTATGTGTAAATTCCTAATTATCCTACTTACTCCCTCCATCACCCCTCTCCTTCCTCACTCCCTCATTTTTCTTCTTCCAGCAACTCTCCCTCTCTCTCTCCATTTTTGGGTAAGTTTTCTCCCCTTTCTTCTCTCTACATTCTACCTATCTTCCTCTCATTATTTCTCATTTCTTAAAACATGAAACTTGTTTAGATCGTCGTTAGGATCGTAGAGGGCTAAAAATATTCGAGTTCCGGCAACTTTGAGAAAATTCAAGTAAGCTACTTTCCCCCATTTATGTTAAAAATGCTCATCTTTAACACTATTGATGTTCTTATTGATATCTATGTCATTTTGGTTGAGTTTAGAAACTATTTGGAATTTATTTGGATTTTTGGTTAAAAGTTGTGATGATATGAATGTTTAGATTAAATCTTGATTTGTGTGGTTAAATGTTGTTATCTAGGTCTCCTAGAGGTTTATATGTTGTTTTAGTACATTGTTAAGAGTATTGGAAGTGTTGATTTTGGGTGTTTATGAACTAGCAAGATTTTGGGTTTGATTTTGGTAAGAATGTGTTAAAACCCAGCTGATTTCTGCCCAGCCCGACGACCGGGCGCCCGCCCGCCCCCTGCCAAGCGCCAGCCCACTTACCCTTTTTCTGACCCTTAGTTTCTGCCTAAAAGAGCGCCCGCCCGCCCGCCCCTTGGCAAGCGCCCGCCCGGCCCCTTTTTCTGGAAATCACATTTGTGTTTGTTTAAAACTAGGTTGTATTTTAGTTTGGGTTTTAGAGACGCATGAATTGAGTTTTCTTGTCTTTAAATGTTAGGATAGAAGTATAGGTAGGTACTCCTAAGATTTAGAACGAAATGAGTGAAATTCGGAGCTAAAACAGGGATTTTTCTCTTGGTCCGGCCGAACACTTTTTATAAATTGTCCGTTTTACGTTCAATCTTCCGGAGGCCATAACTTCTTCGTCCGGACTCCGTTTTGGACGCGTAAACTATCGTTGGAAAGCTCTTTTCGAGTAATACGCAATGGTTCTATTGGACGCATGGTTCCAGACTAGAATGATTGTCTTATTGTTGAGGTTTAAGATCAAGGTGTAGTCTCGGTCTAGGTTCCATAGTACTATTCTAGTTGAGTTAGTTGGGCACCGTGGAACACTTTGGTAATTGAAATTGGTTCTTTGTGAACAATGCTGTTATGTAATTTGATCAAGTATTGTTTGGGAATGTTTGGGAATCTTATGATGTGTTCGTGATTGTTCCAATCGAATTTATTTTCGAGTAAGACTTGGTCTAGGTTTTAGGCGATGTCCTATAGTACCTAGAAGGTTGTTATTGAACACCAAAGTGTAGGGTTTAGTCCTGTCGTGATCATGTTCTAATAAGCGTAACCTTTTGGATCCGTTTGGGGTGTTTAGAATTGGTTCGTTATGGACGGAGGTAAAGCGTGAATTGGCAATTGGGTACTTACGGTTTGATTAACCTTAAGGTGTATTCATTCTGATTTCCTACTTTGGAATTCCAGGTGTGATGAGATGGTTGAGTTCATAGTCCTAGTATATCTTTATGGGTAAATGTTTCGGGTCATTTTGGTAATAGTCATTGTGCCATTGGTGAGCGACCGTTTGGGTTGTGCTCTTTATGAATAACTTGTGGGTATCATCTTTGGAATGTATCTGGTATGGTTCCTCTTTATGAAATTATCGAATTCTAATAATCATTGTTGTTGAGCTCCTGATGAGCAATTCTGTTTATCGTTGTTGTGCTCTTCATGAGAAACTCTTGTTATCGTTGTTGTTAAACTCTTCATGAGTAACCGTTGCATCTTTATGGTGATTAATTGGTATGGTTCCCTACTTTGGAACCTTAAGTTGTTTATTCATGCTAAATTATTATTACTTAGCATTTATTTGGAAGCCCAGCTGGCATATTTGTTGCATCGGGCGATGGGAAAGATTATAATGGCAAAGCCAAGTCCATTATAATGTTGACCATTGTTTTGCCCCCTTCTTTACCCCTTCTCCAGATTGGCCTTGGAAAGGATAAGTCAGCGTTCCTCTGTGAATGTATCTGGCTAACGGGCATGACTTTGTGTCATGGTCCTTGTCCTTTGTGACACTTTTATGGTTATTGGTTCCGGTACCGGGGTTTTCTCTTCAAGCTTTCATGCTGCTACAAAGATGTTGATTGTTGATTATTGAATCTGCGCAGCGACCTTTATTTGGTTCTTTCAGTTGGGTGAAACCTTGGCTATGTATCCACCTATGAGTGTTTATTTCAGCTTTATGTGTTGCATGATGAGCTGGTCGTTATTTCCAACCGGTATGGGACGGTTGGCGATAGGGAGCCTCTCATTTGTTGTTATATGTTTATTTATATGATTGGTTATTGGATGTTACTGTTCGACAGCATGTCATTTATTTTTCCGCTGCTATCTGTTTTATGTTAATTGCTATTGGTCATTGCATATTAGCATGCCATGTAGTTGCATTAGTAACTTACTGAGATTTTATCTCACCCCGTTTCTTGTTTCAAATTGTTTTTCCTTAACCCCCCCAGGAAAGCAAGTGGTAGCGTTGTGAGGCCCATTGTAGCGGGAATCTTCTGAGCAGGTTGATCGTAATTGGGATAGTTGCTCTTCGGAGCCTTTATGTATTTTATTGTGGGTTCGTAGTCGTTCAGTGTTTGTATATACGGTTGAACTTTGGGTATTTTGTTAATAAGTTGTTATTCCTTTCGCATTTGTTTCTAGTCTCCGAGTTATAATCTCGTTGAGGTGTTGTTTGATGGTTTTAGTGGATAGTTGAATTCACGCGCCCGGTTTGGTATATTACATTTTGGAGATGTATATTATGTAAATTTTATATTTATGGATTTTTAAGATTTCTGGGGCGTGACAGTTGGTATCAGAGCAATGTTTTTAGATATTGAAAGAGAATAAGAACTCTGATATTGAGTAGGTTTCAATACTTGGGTGTTATGATTTTGAGTGGTTTAGAAACTAATATGATTTTGGGTGGTTTAGAAACTAAGTTTTCTTGAGAAAATGAGGTTAAGGTAGAAGTTGGTTGAGTTATAAGTCGTGATATTGACGCCGAGTGTTTCTTCTCTTGTGGTATATCAAGTATAGATTAGTGTTAATAGTAATGGTTCCCTTGGGGTTAGTTGGTTTGGGAATCGAGAGTGCAAATCTGATGGCTCGGGCATATCTATTTCGTAAAGTGGACAACGTTTTGTGCTATGTTCACCTGATTGTTATCATTCATGGATTTATGTTGAGGTGTATTCTCGAATACGGAACTACGTGATTGTTACTAGTATATATGGGATGATTTGGTTATGTCACCTATGCGAGATATTGATGAGTTAAGTGGTATGGTTTAGCTTTCCGTGTGTTACGAATTTCTTGTGTGCCATCGATAGGTGGTGAATATTTCTATATTAGTATGTTTGACTTTGTTTAGGATCATACTAAGTATATATAATGTTCAGGTTCTATCTTGAAAGTCAGAAAATCTTTATTATAAGGTTGTGCTGGGAATTTAGCTTATTCTGTTGGCAATATTAATTTTGAAATATTAGGTATAATTTATATTGAGTGCAATATGCCGCTTGACCGATAGAGAACTTGGGTTATATGATGAGTTAAAATAAGCTACAATACTGATGGGTGAATCAGTGAGCATACAGTATCGGTTGGGTTAAAAGAGTTAAAGATTCAATTTGTAAATTTCTTGATAGGAGTTTTTCTTTACTTTTAGTACATCTACGTGAGTGCATCAGAATTGTTTAGTATGAGGAAATATTTAATTTATTATGGGTCATAATAAGAAGTTGAGTTATGATACTTTTGGAATCATTTTAAGTACATGACTAGAGTTGAGTTAAAGCAAAATGAGTTATGAGTATATGGTGGGAGTTATAATCATCAATGATGGTAAGCACGTTAAGTTTAAAGGTCTAGACATATTTTGAGAAAGTAAGAAATTCTCGAGCAATATTAAAGGCATTTTTGGGTTTTAGTTAAACAGTTGTCACTTGGTTCTGAATCTTTTCTTAGTGGCGTTCTCGTTTGGATTAAGGATTTGTAAAGGAAGTTGAGTATAGATACTTTGGCATATTAAAGGATACTATGATTCTGTATTGGGACGGAGCAGTTTATTGAATATTTCGGATTATTAGTGATCATTTGTAATATCTTTTAGAGTTGTAAGTTGTAATATATTGATATTTATGAAAATAAAGATTGTGAAAAGTTCGGATCGTTACAGTTGCTACTTTAATGGTAATCCTTAGAGATATAGTCACGCGGTGAACATTTGAAGGATGAGAAATTTCTTTAGCTTTTCATAGTTTAAGAAGTTGTGTAAGCTCGAAATTGTTTAATGTTTTGAATTTCTGGGAAGTAATATTAAGTATGCGATTTTCTAATGGAAGTGTCTTTGCGGTATAATTAAGGTTGTGAATAAGACGAGTTTCTAGTATCTCGAGAATTGTGTTTAGGAGTAATCTAGATTCTACGATTTTTGGGCGATAAAGTATTTGCATATATTTTGAGGATTAACGCTTGATAAGTGGAGCTATCTGTGACTTGGAATTGGTTGTCATTTTAGTGGTTTTACCTTAGCGGGTTATATTATATTTTATTGTGGGACCAAGTTGAAACGTTATGATATCGGACTATCAAAAGGTGATAGACATATTTCTTTAGAAAACTAAGTATGAAGTAATGCTAGTAGTTGAGAAATTCAAAGGTTATGACTGTATTATGTTTTATCTTATAAGGAAAGTGAGTGTAGTAGTGGAATCGCATTTGACCGGATAGTTGATGACGGTAAATTTTTGAGTATATCATTAAGTCATTGGGTGACAATAATCGTTAGCCCTATTCCTTCTCTTATTTGTTCGGGTAGAAGTATGATTACTTGGGATGATGTCTAGATCGTCAATGCGTACGGGTGAACCCGAAAAGTAAAACTTATGGATGTTGATGATTTAAGGGTTGATGGTGAGCGTGATGCTAATTAGGATCAAATCAGCTATGTCTCAGAATTGGTGATCAAGTGATAGTCTTGAGAATGTGAAATTCGGGATGAAAGAGGAAGTTAACTTTAGGATGTTGATATGAATATGCTTGAGATATGTATGTGCTCAATATGTGTGGGTTTATTTGAGTCATGGAATTGATGTCTGAAATCTTTAATAGGTACTTGATTTGGGGTTACGAGTGCTTTATGCGAGTTGATATTTTGTCGCCTCATTATGACCGCGCATTGTGATTTTGATGAGTGAATTCGTGGGCGAATTCTTTTTAAGGAGGGTAGATTGTCACGACCCGAAAACCGCCTCTATTTTCGTAGTAATAAATATTTAATTATTTATTTATTTCTTATTTATTTATTTAAATTATTTATTTATTTAAATAATTAAGTGTGCATTTTGTGTCTCGTAATAATTTCGTGCCTAGCATTTTATTTGGGCCATTTGTGCTAGTGTAGAAGTGTTGAGTCTTAAATGTTAGTGGGGAATATAAGATGATTGAGTTAGTGTGTAGGGGAGGGGGTCTATGTGTAAATTCCTAATTATCCTACCTACTCCCTCCATCACCCCTCTCCTTCCTCACTCCCTCATTTTTCTTCTTCCAGCAACTCTCCCTCTCTCTCTCCATTTTTGGGTAAGTTTTCTCCCCTTTCTTCTCTCTACATTCTACCTATCTTCCTCTCATTATTTCTCATTTCTTAAAACATGAAACTTGTTTAGATCGTCGTTAAGATCGTAGAGGGCTAAAAATATTCGAGTTCCGGCAACTTTGAGAAAATTCAAGTAAGCTACTTTTCCCCCATTTATGTTAAAAATGCTCATCTTTAACACTATTGATGTTCTTGTTGATATCTATGTCATTTTGGTTGAGTTTAGAAACTATTTGGAATTTATTTGGATTTTTGGTTAAAAGTTGTGATGATATGAATGTTTAGATTAAATCTTGATTTGTGTGGTTAAATGTTGTTATCTAGGTCTCCTAGAGGTTTATATGTTGTTTTAGTACATTGTTAAGAGTATTGGAAGTGTTGATTTTGGGTGTTTATGAACTAGCAAGATTTTGGGTTTGATTTTGGTAAGAATGTGTTAAAACCCAGCTGATTTCTGCCCAGCCCGACGACCGGGCGCCCGCCCGCCCCCTGCCAAGCGCCAGCCCACTTACCCTTTTTCTGACCCTTAGTTTCTGCCTAAAAGAGCGCCCGCCCGCCCGCCCCTTGGCAAGCGCCCGCCCGCCCCCTTTTTCTGGAAATCACATTTGTGTTTGTTTAAAACTAGGTTGTATTTTAGTTTGGGTTTTAGAGACGCATGAATTGAGTTTTCTTGTCTTTAAATGTTAGGATATAAGTATAGGTAGGTACTCCTAAGATTTAGAACGAAATGAGTGAAATTCGGAGCTAAAACAGGGATTTTTCTCTTGGTCCGGCCGAACACTTTTTATAAATTGTCCGTTTTACGTTCAATCTTCCGGAGGCCATAACTTCTTCGTCCGGACTCCGTTTTGGACGCGTAAACTATCGTTGGAAAGCTCTTTTCGAGTAATACGCAATGGTTCTATTGGATGCATGGTTCCAGACTAGAATGATTGTCTTATTGTTGAGGTTTAAGATCAAGGTGTAGTCTCGGTCTAGGTTCCATAGTACTATTCTAGTTGACTTAGTTGGGCACCGTGGAACACTTTGGTAATTGAAATTGGTTCTTTGTGAACAATGCTGTTATGTAATTTGATCAAGTATTGTTTGGGAATGTTTGGGAATCTTATGATGTGTTCGTGATTGTTCCAATCGAATTTATTTTCGAGTAAGACTTGGTCTAGGTTTTAGGCGATGTCCTATAGTACCTAGAAGGTTGTTATTGAACACCAAAGTGTAGGGTTTAGTCCTGTCGTGATCATGTTCTAATAAGCGTAACCTTTTGGATCCGTTTGGGGTGTTTAGAATTGGTTCGTTATGGACGGAGGTAAAGCGTGAATTGGCAATTGGGTACTTACGGTTTGATTAACCTTAAGGTGTATTCATTCTGATTTCCTACTTTGGAATTCCAGGTGTGATGAGATGGTTGAGTTCATAGTCCTAGTATATCTTTATGGGTAAATGTTTCGGGTCATTTTGGTAATAGTCATTGTGCCATTGGTGAGCGACCGTTTGGGTTGTGCTCTTTATGAATAACTTGTGGGTATCATCTTTGGAATGTATCTGGTATGGTTCCTCTTTATGAAATTATCGAATTCTAATAATCATTGTTGTTGAGCTCCTGATGAGCAATTCTGTTTATCGTTGTTGTGCTCTTCATGAGAAACTCTTGTTATCGTTGTTGTTAAACTCTTCATGAGTAACCGTTGCATCTTTATGGTGATTAATTGGTATGGTTCCCTACTTTGGAACCTTAAGTTGTTTATTCATGCTAAATTATTATTACTTAGCATTTATTTGGAAGCCCAGCTGGCATATTTGTTGCATCGGGCGATGGGAAAGATTATAATGGCAAAGCCAAGTCCATTATAATGTTGACCATTGTTTTGCCCCCTTCTTTACCCCTTCTCCAGATTGGCCTTGGAAAGGATAAGTCAGCGTTCCTCTGTGAATGTATCTGGCTAACGGGCATGACTTTGTGTCATGGTCCTTGTCCTTTGTGACACTTTTATGGTTATTGGTTCCGGTACCGGGGTTTTCTCTTCAAGCTTTCATGCTGCTACGAAGATGTTGATTGTTGATTATTGAAGCTGCGCAGCGACCTTTATTTGGTTCTTTCAGTTGGGTGAAACCTTGGCTATGTATCCACCTATGAGTGTTTATTTCACCTTTATGTGTTGCATGATAAGCTGGTCGTTATTTCCAACCGGTATGGAACGGTTGGCGATAGGGAGCCTCTCATTTGTTGTTATATGTTTATTTATATGATTGGTTATTGGATGTTACTGTTCGACAGCATGTCATTTATTTTTCCGCTGCTATCTGTTTTATGTTAATTGCTATTGGTCATTGCATATTAGCATGCCATGTAGTTGCATTAGTAACTTACTGAGATTTTATCTCACCCCGTTTCTTGTTTCAAATTGTTTTTCCTTAACTCCCCCCCAGGAAAGCAAGTGGTAGCGTTGTGAGGCCCATTGTAGCGGGAATCTTCTGAACAGGTTGATCGTAATTGGGATAGTTGCTCTTCGGAGACTTTATGTATTTTATTGTGGGTTCGTAGTCGTTCAGTGTTTGTATATACGGTTGAACTTTGGGTATTTTGTTAATAAGCTGTTCTTCCTTCCGCATTTGTTTCTAGTCTCCGAGTTATAATCTCGTTGAGGTGTTGTTTGATGGTTTTAGTGGATAGTTGAATTCACGCGCCCGGTTTGGTATATTACATTTTGGAGATGTATATTATGTAAATTTTATATTTATGGATTTTTAAGATTTCCGGGGCGTGACAGAAGACCAAATTCAAAAGCTTCTTCTAGAAGGTTGACAGCTGTCTTCATTTGAAATATTTCTCTTGAGCGCGTCTCCACCGTTGGATCTGCTGAGTGTGCTTGCTTTGTCGTTTCTGCATACCTCAGCATTTTTAATAAGCGTGCATCTTCTAAGCGCTTTCCAAGTTATGTAATCTGAATGTATCAAAAACTGAGTAAGGATACATGCTGCGCAGAGGAGACCTGCGCAGTGATGTCCTGCGCAGGGAAGTCCTGCGCAGAGACCACAGTCTTAGATCATTCCTTTTCGCTCCAAGCTTCAAGAATATGAGGTTGTTGAAAGATAAGCATAAGGACCAAGTTAATCTGCTCTGCTCATAGAAGTCATGCATATAGAGAATGAGCAAGTGATGCTATGCGCGCGGAGAATAAGCAAGTAATGCTATGCGCGCGGAGAATGAGCAGGTAATGCTATGCGCGCGGAGAATGAGCAGGTAATGCTATGTGCGCGGAGAATGAGCAAGTAAAGCTCTGCGCATGAAATGTGCTGCGCACGAAATGTCCTGCGCATTATACTTGTCTTCAGTAAATGAAACCTCAATTCCAAGCAAGCCCTAACCGCTAAGCCTATTCTATAACATTGGACTTAGCTAAAAATAGAAGTTATAAAACTTCTTACATAGGATCCTAAAGTCCACAAAATACTTAGGTGATGGTATCAATCAATTCTAACATAATTGGGAGGGTTAAGAAATAAGCATACCCAACACACACCTTGGCCTTTCTTTTCACCAAGCACAAGTCATCTCCTTACCGTCCCCAAGCAAATGGCGCGGTTGAAGCAGTAAATAAGACCATCGAGACCATCGTCAAGAAAATGGCCTCAACAGGAAGGGATTGGCCCGAGAAGCTACCATTAGCATTGTGGGTCTACCGCACATCAATACGGTCAGCAACAGGAGAAACTCCTTATGCATTAGTCTATGGTTCTGAAACCGTACTCCCAATCGAACTTGAAGTCCCATCTCTACGGGTCCTCCTCGAGAATCAAGTCAACGAGGTCGACTGGATGCAAAGTCGATATGAACAGCTAGCCTTACTCGACGAGAAAAGGCTAAGAGCACTCGAACGCACAAGGGCGTATCAGCAAAGGATGGCAAGAGCTTTCAACAAAAGGTGAAGCCTCGAAACATCAATGTGGGAGATTTGGTCTTAAGACAACATCCTCCTAATGCCATGAATCCCCTGGGGAAATGGGGACCCCGATGGATCGGTCCGTACGTGGTCAAAAAGATACTAAGCGGTGGTGCAGTCCGACTCGTGGATTTAGATGGTGACCAGCTGCCAAAGGAGGTCAACCTCGACAAGCTCAAGAGGTTCTATGCTTAATAAACAAAGACCATAAAAAAAAAAAAAAAAAAAAATCGCTCGCTAGGTTGAAAACCCGCAAGGGCGGCCTAGGCAAAAATTAGAGCACGTGCAAAAAAGAAGCCCGCTAGATTGAAAACCCGAAATGGCGGTCTAGGCAAAAAACAGGGTGCACAAAAAAAAATGGTCTTTGTTTGTTTGAACTACGGAGACCTGAGCCTCCCAACTGGAGGAACGTAGGCAACCTTCGGGTGCGGTCTAAAACATATCAAAAATACCCAATTCACTTCAAATAACTTTATTCATTTAATGAGTTATTCAAGCCATTACAACGGATTTATTGAGCAACAAAAGAAATCAAAACATTAAATCCTTAAACAAAGTGGTCTATCCTAAATTGCAATCTCATAGGGTACAAAGAAATATTTAATCTTTCTTCGGTTTGGGGACCCATCGCTTTTGGGGATGGCCTTTAGTCTTCTTGGAGGGAGGCGGAGCATTCTCGAGACCACCAAGACGAGAAAAGACATTCGGGCGAGACGGCGCTTCATCAACAACCTTCTCCTTGCCCTTGCTAGAAGGAGCTTTGACCGGAACAACCACGGGACGCTTCCACACATGAGAAGAATTCCCCTTGACTTTCCTCTTCTTAGGCAAATAACGAGGCCTACAATCCCTCACGTGGACCACCGGCTTCACAGAATCCGTGGCAACAACATCCTCATTTGGTCTTCCTAAACGATCAAAAACGCTAGGACGCGTCTTCACAATTGGAGCAATGGGGACGGACTTATCACCTTCGGGGACGGAAACCTTGACTTCAAAAGTAAAGGTCATCGGGGCCATTGCTACAAGAATTTTGAGGTATAGAGTAAGGGAAAGTGTAGATACCCCGGTGGGAGCCCACGGCTTTAGGCTAGAGCGCTCGAGTTATTCCTAGGATGTCTAACTTGTTTTTTAGAGTCGCCACCTATGTTTTGAGGAACATAAGAAAAACCTATTGATAATAGCCTAAGTTTGATTACGAAAACAGAGATTCTTTGTTTTGAGGTTCGGGGGTTAGATTACGAGATGGGAAGTACCGAAACACCCATCTTGCCCAACTAAAGTTGGTCTTGCTTGATCAAAATCTACATGAATAATAAACGTTCTTCTTCTTCTTCTTTAAATCAGAAAAAGGGGTTTTAAAATAGAGTTTGGAATGTAGGAGATGACTCTTTAACCAACCTCAACTAGATGAGGTGATCATTAGAGTCATGTCCCAAAATGATTTGGGTGATTGCACTTTGATAAAAAAAAACAAAGAGAAAAGAGATGAAGTTGAGAAGAGGAAAGAAATAGCTTTACCTAGACTTCAAGAGACTTCAAACACTTCTTGTTGAATTACTTGGAGAAATCCTTTGGAAAATGCTTTGAAAGTAGGAAATGTGAGATTGAGAGCAAAAGGTCCAAGGTCCTAGGTTAAGGTTTTCCGGTCCTTAAAAATGGAGGTAAAGGGGGGTTTTTATAGGTGAAAGAGAGATGTTTTTGGTGCCAAAACTCAGTCACCAAGAAATCTTTCCCGGGCAAAATCCTGTAAATTGAGCAAGGGAGAGAATCCTGGCCAGAAATCTGTAACCGACGCCCAGAGGCGCGCGCTTCCTGCTTTGGGGGTGGGAGGTGCGCGCGGCTGGATCCTCCTGTCGGAGGCGCGCGACTCAGAGAAGGCAATTTTGACAGAATGGACTAGAAAGTCAGCCCTGTTATTCAGTTTAGTCCCTGGACTTAATGAAGTCAGTCAGGAACTTAACGGAAGTGACAGAAACTAACGAGAAACACTTAAAATGGGGAGAATCACAAGATCAAATGTGCAATCGTGGTGAGCGGTCCAAGGCGGGGTGTCTACAGAGCCCCTCGGCGACGTGGATTGCAAAGCAAAACGCGTCGACGAAAGTTAAAAACACCCGCCGAGGACATCACCAAGAAAAAGCAAAGACTCGATGAAAGCAGGAATTTGAAAATGCGAGAGATAGTGGTGCGCTCCCTGTGTGAGCGGCTTTTGTTGATAGAGGGGGTGGCATGATCCGTTAGGTGAATCCGCCGGCTGAATATGTTGAACGAGGCCGTTAGTTAACCTTTGAACGAGGCCGTTAGTGAACCTTTGGAGAGGCCGTTGGTGAACCTTTGGAGAGGCCGTTGGTGAACCTTTGGAGAGGCCGTTAGTGAACCTTTGAGGAGAGGCCGTTGGTGAACCTTTGAAGAGGCCGTTGGTGAACCTTTGGAGAGGCCGTTGGTGAACCTTTGAAGAGGCCGTTGGTGATCCTTTGGAGAGGCCGTTGGTGATCCTTTGGAGAGGCCGTTGGTGAACCTTTGAAGAGGCCGTTGGTGAACCTTTGGAGAGGCCGTTGGTGAACCTTTGAAGAGGCCATTGGTGAACCTTTGAGGACGAATCCGTTAGTGAAATCCGTTGATGAGGCCGTTAGTGAACCCTTGAATGAGGCCGTTAGTGAACCTTTGTTGACGAATCCGTTAGTGAAATCCGTTGATGAGGTATTGCTTTGAAATTGCGTGCCACTTGGAGTCACGCTTGACTTTTTGACTTGTGGGGTGCGGGCACAGTCGACCGCGACCGGAAGAATGTTCCTGCTGGGGATGAAATGTTGAGATTGACTCTTGAGGGGGGGTATGGTACCCGTGACAGAACTTAGGGAGTTCGGAATCTGGAGAAGGACAGCCTACTTTTGAGTGGGAGTTTCTATCCTACTTTCAATTTTTGACATGCCTTAAGGGCGGACCAGAGGAAAGTGTGTCCAACTGGGTATCCGAGGACCAGGGTTGTGTCTTGATTTAGGCTGGAGATTTCTGACAAGGCCTTTTCTGAAGTGATCTAGACTTGGGAGGCGCGCGCGTTCCTCTGTAGGCTTGGGACAAGCGCGCATTTCGGACCGCTGGCGGGTGGCGCGCGCGTCTGGGAGGCGGAATTCCGGGCTTGACATTTGCTGGCCAAAAGAACCCCCAACAGCTATAATATCATCTTCTGTTCGACCACTTGATTCTCACAGCTCCTTTTTGCCATTTTTGAACATCATATTATTGCTCAACTTTGCTTGTGATCAACATTTTCCATGGCTTCCAATTCTTTTGTTCTTGATGCCAAGGTTGTTTGTGGGTATGAAAAGGACTTGGGCACTTTTGTGTATTCTTTCAAGACCCATCCCAAGAAGGCCTTCATTAAAGACTTCGGGTTCCGAATTCTTTTCACTTTGCGGACGTTGGTGCCGACTGTTGATGATTTCGGGGCCATCCTTGGCATGCCTTTGGCCGGTCGGATTGCCATCCCTAAATATCACCGTGGTGCCATTGACTCTTGGGTCGAGTCACTGAATCTCCCTGTTAAGGACGAGAGGAAGATGTTGCACGGTACTGTGATTGACATAACTGAGTTGCCGATGTTCTTCAGTTTACACTCGGAGGATCCGGTGGTTCAATCTTTAAGAGGAATGCCATGGCCGCTTGTCTCTTTAGTGAAGTACTGTTTGTTACACCCTTCGGGACTGCGGATGTGCAGTCGGCTGAGATTATTTTGCAAGCCAAGGAGCAACAATTTAGTATAATCCCTCTTATTGTAGGGGAGACGTTGCACGGCCTTGATGAGTTACATAGGACGGACAAGATGTGTCGGGGAAGCCCTTTGCTCTTGACCATATGGCTCCGAGAAACACTTCAAGATTTATTCCCCGGATGGTGATTTGTCTCCTTTTGCTGTTCATATGAGGAAGCTGTTGATCCGGGATTTATCTTAAGATGGTTGAAAGAAATTTTTTGCCTCTCGGGTAACCGTTGATATTGAGTGGTGCCCTCCTTCTTGGGGTCTTCGTCCTTTTGTGGAATGGACTCTTGGTTTTCAGCACGTGGTTGTACCCGGCTTGAGAGATTCTTCATTTTACCAGCCAGAGCGGGTTTTGCGGCAGTTTGGTTGCCAACAGATAATTCCTTTTCCGAGGGACGGAATGCTTCGTCCAGTTGCTTACATGGGTCCGGATTTCTCGAGTGAGCTTCAGTCGGCTTGGGGAGATAATCGAAACCGTTGGGCTTTTGCTCCTCTGCATCAGGGGAGTGTCTTCCTTCCAGAGAGCTACTTGGATTATTTGTTTGGCACCCTTTACCGTGGCATCACTTGGGTCAATGTGCTTCGTGCCGAGTTGTTGGGAAAGGGTTTTGAGCCTAGCAGCGCTTTGAGATATAGGGAGGCTGCTGCTGATTCGAGTAACATTCTTGCTGACCCTTTCGGTACTCCTTTGGATGACTTTTATGCTAGGAGACGTGCCGCAACACAGAAGGTTTCGGTGCGTTTTAGTGCTCCTCCGTTATCCAAGAAGAAAAGGATTGAGAGACGATCGGGTGGTCCTTTGAAGGCTAAGAGAAAATTGGACTTTTCTTAGTACCCTAAGAGATTGCAATTAAATTAGACCACTTTGTTTTAGGATTTAATATTTTGATGTCTTTTATTCCTCAATAAATCCGTTGTAATGGCTTGAATAATTTATTGAATGAATAAAAATTGCATCTTGTTATTTGAAGTGAATTGGGTATTTTTGATATGTTTTAGACCGCACCCGAAGGTTGCCTACGTTCCTCCAGTTGGGAGGCTCAGGTCTCCGTAGTTCAAACAAACAAAGACCATTTTTTTTTGTGCACCCTGTTTTTTGCCTAGACCGCCCTTTCGGGTTTTCAATCTAGCGGGCTTCTTTTTTGCACGTGCTCTAATTTTTGCCTAGGCCGCCCTTCCGGGTTTTCAACCTAGCGAGCGATTTTTTTTTTATATGGTCTTTGTTTATTAAGCATAGAACCTCTTGAGCTTGTCGAGGTTGACCTCCTTTGGCAGCTGGTCACCATCTAAATCCACGAGTCGGACTGCACCGCCGCTTAGTATCTTTTTGACCACGTACGGACCAATCCATCGGGGTCCCCATTTCCCCAGGGGATTCATGGCATTAGGAGGATGTTGTCTTAAGACCAAATCTCCCACATTGATGTTTCGAGGCTTTACCTTTTTGTTGAAAGCTCTTGCCATCCTTTGTTGATACGCCCTTGTGCGTTCGAGTGCTCTTAGCCTTTTCTCGTCGAGTAAGGCTAGCTGTTCATATCGACTTTGCATCCAGTCGACCTCATTGACTTGATTCTCGAGGAGGACCCGTAGAGATGGTACTTCAAGTTTAATTGGGAGTACGGCTTCAGAACCATAGACTAATGCATAAGGAGTTTCTCCTGTTGCTGACCGTATTGATGTGCGGTAGCCCCACAATGCTAACGGTAGCTTCTCGGGCCAATCCCTTCCTGTTGAGGCCATTTTCTTGACGATGGTCTCGATGGTCTTATTCGCTGCCTCAACCGCTCCATTTGCTTGGGGACGGTAAGGAGATGACTTGTGCTTGGTGATCTTCTATTCTACTAAAAGTGCATCCATTTCCTTCTCAAAGTGAGAGCCGTTGTCGGAAATGATTTCATGAGGTACGCCGTATCGGCACATGATATTAATCTTTACAAATTCGGCCACTTTCTTGGCGTTGAGGGTCCGATAGGCTTGTGCTTCGACCCACTTTGTGAAGTAGTCGACGGCCACTAGGAAGAATGATTGCCCATTGCAGATTAGCATGGAATTGGCACTTGGCACACCTTTTGACTTTCTCGATGCAGTCTCGTTCCATAGTGCTCCAATAGTAACCAATGCGGAGTATCTTCTTGACTAGCATAAGCCCATTCATGTGGAGTCCACACTCTCCTTCGTGCACTTCACACATTATCTCTTGAACTTCGGTCTCATTGGCGCATAAGAGATTGATCCCATCGTGGTGCCTTTTATAGACTCGGTCCCCAATCAGTACGTACCGAGAGGCTAGCCTTTGCAGAGCCGTTTGAGACTTCTTATTGCTATTCTCGGGATAAGTGCCGTCTTTGAGGAAATTCATGATATCCGAATACCACGGAGAGTTTGTTTGAACCTCGTTGATCTCGATACTCATGCAGTACGCCGAACTGTTCCTTCGGGCAATTTTGAAAGGCTTCACCATTTTCCCTTTGGGCATTTCGACTAATGAAGCTATGGTGGCCAGTGCATCAGCGAAGCGATTTTTATCCCTTGGCAGGTAGTTGAAAGTGATCTCTTGCAATTGTTCAACCAATTCTTCAATGTGCTGACCATACTGTTGGAGGGTCGGGTCTTGGATTCGCCATTTACCCGATTGCTGATTGATAAGGAGCAAAGAGTCGCCGAATACTTCTAGTTCCGTGATGTTTCTTTCGAGAGCTGCTTCGAGCCCTGCTATGCATGCTTCGTACTCGGCAATGTTGTTGGTAGCTTCGAATTCCAGACGGATGGCAATGGGAGTGTAGATGTCTTTTGGATCGACAAGCAATACTCCTATACCAAAACCGTGTTTATTGGCGGCGCCATCGAAAAAAAAGTTGCCACTTATTTTCCTCGGTTGCAGTACAAATTAAATGCTCGTCGGGGAACTGTACGTCTTCCCCCTTCACTTCGTCACACGGGAATTCGGCAAGCTGGTCACTGAACACTTTCCCCCTGACGGATTTTAGTGTGACATAAGTGATATCATAGCCGGCGAGCATGAAGTACCATTTGGCTATTCTTGTTGACATGAAAGGCTTCTCGAAGATGTAGCGGAGTGGGTCTACCTTTGCTACTAGCTTGATTGAAAAAGCTTCCATATAGTGTTTGAGCTTTTGAGTAACCCAAACCAATGCTGCACATGACTTCTCTAAGACAGAGTAGTTCTTTTCGCCTCCTTGGAATCGGCGACTGACAAAATAAATGGCATTCTCCTTTGTGGACTCTCGTTGCTCTTGTGCTAACATATCCCCTAGGGCTTCATCATTGACAGTGAGATAGAGCAAAAGAGGCTTCTCCTTGTGCGGCGGAACTAGAACAGGAGGGCATGTCAAGTAATGCTTCACTTGGTCGAAGGCTTCTTGGCACGCGTCGGTCCATTCTAGAGCCACATTCTTCTTGAGTAGCTTGAAGTTGGCTCGCACATGGAAGTGAGTTGGTGCACAAACCGAGTGATGTATTGCAGTCTGCCCATGAAACCTTTGATCTCTTTCTGCGTCTTTGGAGGAGGCATGTCAATGATTGCCTTGATTTGGGAGGGATCTACTTCAATTCCCCTTTCAGTGACCATATAACCAAGGACTTTGCCTCGGATAACCCCGAACGTGCACTTTGCAGGGTTGAGCCTCATCTTGTGTTGACGAAGCCTTTCGAAGAACTTGCGGAGATCGATTAAGTGTTGACCATTAGTCCCTTTGGAGTGAATGATCATGTCGTCCACATAGACCTCGATTTCTTTGTGAATCATATCGTGGAACAAGTCTGTCACGGCTCTTTGGTAGGAAGCCCCAGCGTTTCTTAACCCAAATGGCATGACTGTGTAGCAAAAGGTACCCCACGGTGTTGTGAAGGCTGTCTTATGTTGATCTTCCTCGGCCATGAGAATCTGATTGTACCCAGCGAACCCATCCATGAATGAGCGAACCTCGTAGGCAGTAGTGGATTCGACCAGCATGTCGATGTTAGGGAGTGGAAAATCGTCTTTCGGGGAAGCTTTGTTCAAATCCCGGAAGTCCACACAAACTCGAACCTTGCCGTTTGCCTTTCTGACTGTCACGATGTTGGCTAACCATGTCGGATACTCGATAACCTTGATGAAACCCACACTGAGGAGCTTCTCGATCTCTTCTTTGACCTGCAGAGACCATTCTGGGTTGATCTTTCTGAGCTTCTGCTTTACTGGCTTGGCATCTTCTCTGATCGGAATTCTGTGCTCCGCTACCTTTCTGTCCAAACCCGGTATGTCTTTGTATGACCATGCGAACACATCCACAAATTCTCTGAGCAGTGCAGTCAGTCTGTCTCTGTCGTCCCCTTTGATGAAGCTTCCGATCTTAGTTTCCCTTGGCTCTTCGTCGGTACCCAGATTAACAACATGCAATTCTTCGTCAGCCCCTGGACCATTTTCCCCATGGCTAAGGACCTGTTGAGTAAGTTCATTTAAGTATGTTGTGTTTTCGTGGTCTATTTCATCATAATTTGAATCGTTATTAACTTGTTCATTAAGTTCATTATTAGTTAATTCATCATTTATGATGTTTGCAAGGGTACTCAGAAATATCAAATTTTTCATTAGCAAAGAAAGGAAACACACGCTCGGCTATGGCCTCCATATCCTCTTGGGTGAGGGTATTAGAGACACTCTCGGACTCGAAAGTAAGTGTGAGCCGCTCTTCCTTTGTTGCTGTGCGGGGTATGCAACCCATTTCTTGGACTAAGAATTCCTCGGATACCACGGGCCCTTTCGTAGAATACCAATTGTTGATCGGTTCGGAGCTTGGCGGGATCTCACTGATAGTCTCATTCATGATGACGGTGTCATGGATGGCGTTGACTTGGCATTCATTCATTATGGTAAGCTATTCGAACATGGAGGCTAAATCTGTCGGTTCTTCCCCCACGATGATTTCTGTCTCGGACTCTATAGTCACCTTCCTTCCCCACCATTCACGGGGCGACATGGGAGTTGGTTCCCTTTTGGATTTCTGGATCTCACAATCGGAGAAGATTTTGAGACCGGGCTTTTTGACACCCTTATTGTTAAACCATGGCTCGGGAAAGATCATGTATGGAACATCTTCCCCTTGGCGGACAAAATAGCCATTCAACGTCTTGCGGTAAGGCCTTAGATTAGGGACCTCATAACAACGGCCTTCTTTACGAGCTCGGGCCTTTTCATTCTTGATCGCTTGCTCTTGTTTCAAGTCTTCTCTGGAAGGCTCGTACCCTAAACCGAATGTGTTCTTGACAAATGGGACTTGCACAGGTTGTAGGATTCCTTGTTGATATTTCCCTAGGCCTAAACCAGGGAAGTAGTCTATATTTCTCATCATGCGGGGGACTTTGTGATTGCTGGGGGTCCATGATCCGTTTCCCCCTTCTTTGTCAATGGCGTTGATTGAGACGCCGGAGAGAGTGGAGTCTGGTAAACCATGTTGAACTTGGTGGACAGGCTCACCTTTTCTGTGGATAGTGACGTTTTCGGCCATGACGGTCACTATTTCATCACCATTTCGGATCTTGACACATTGATGGAGAGTTGACGGGACGGCATTAGAACTGTGAATCCATGGTCGACCCAAAAGCAAGTTGAACGAGGCCGGGATGTCAAGCACTTGGAATGGAACGGACATGACCATACTCCCAAACTCGATGTCTATTTCGATCATGCCCATGACTGTACGGGCGGTGCTGTCATAACCTCGGATTACTTGAGTAGAAGGCTTCAAATCGGAGTCCTTAATCCCCAGTATGCCCATGATTCTGCCAGGCATGAGGTTGAGTGCGGAACCACCATCCACTAAGACTCTTGAGATGGGCCTCCCCCTTGCTCGTACCTTGAGGTAAATAGCCTCGTTGTGATCGGAACCAAATGGTGGAAGGTCCATATCGGCAAAGGTGATGACGTTGCCAAAATGAATGTGACCGATCATTGCTGTGAGGTCCTCGGGAATAGTATCGGGAGAAATTGATGTATCATCGAGATTGCGGATGACAAGATCTCAGTGTTTATTTGAGGATGCGATGAGGTCCCAAATAGAGATGTTGGCTTGAGTTTTCTTGAGTTGGACAAGTAGAGAGTCTTCGGGAGTGTCCCGAGCTTGCGGCCTTTGAGAAGAGGAGCTTGGTGCAGAAGTGGAAGGGTTTCTTGCTATGACTCGACCGGATCGAGTTAGCATGTTGACGTTCCCATCTTGCTTCTTTTTCCTATTCTCTAGTACCTCCCTCATTACCTCATCGTAAGTTACAACATAACAAGAATTGTCAAGTTTATTCATAACATTGGGGCCCCCATTCACAATTGGGATTGAATGGGTGGTCCTCTCGAGTTCTCCTATCTCTATTACATTGACATGTTCGCCATTAGTCACTACAAATTCTTTCTTGCCTATGAGATCTTGAATGACATTGTGGAGAACGAAGCATTCCTCGGTGGTGTGGCCACTATATTGGTGGTAGCCACAATATTTGTGGTGAGCATGATTGGGGTTGACCGTCTTGGGTTGGTACCCTTGTACGGGTGTGACTTGACCCTTTGCTTTGAGGACTTCGAAAACTTCGGTTTGAGTCATGCCTTGGAGAGGCGTGTAGACACGGTCATTTCGAGACTTCTTCCCTTGGGGTGGAGGAACCTTTTTGTAATTCCCCTTGTCGATAGTGACGGCGTTGACCGAGGCCTCTTTTGTGGAGTTGGAAGCGGCCTTGTAGCGGTAGCTAGGAGCACTTTTCTTGACTTCCTTGAGAAACTCGTCCATTCGGACCCCCGCCTCATACATTTGGGAGAAATCCGCATAGCAAGCCCCACTTAGGTGGGTGCGGAGATCAATTTTGAGACATTTGAGAAAGATATCCATTTGCTCCTTGGTATTTGGCCTTTCCACAATCTCGGAGAGTTTATCATTCCATCTCCTTGTGAAGTCGATGAAGGACTCGTGGTCTCGTTGAGTAGTGTTCTCTAGCTCTTTCCTTGTGGGCCAGTGAGTGGTGTTGCCTTGGTATTGGTTCTTGAAGGCAAGCATGGCGGAGTCCCAATCAAGACGGACAGTGAGCGGGAGAGTAGCATACCAATCTTTTGCCGCCCCCTCGAGAGTGAGAGGAAAGAATTGAGCCATCACCTTGGGGGAGACCTTCTTCGGAACCATTGCCCAAATATAAGTCTCAATGTGAGCCATAGGACAAGAGTTGCCCTTGAATTTGCTTATGTCGGGCATCTTGAACTTATCAGGAAGAGCGGCCATAGTACTCATGAGGATGGATGATTGATAAAGGCTTGTGTCATAGCCTTTCCCCATGTTGAGCCCATTGAATTTTTGGTCGATGTAGGCCATGATAGAATCTACCATTTTGGGCTCATTGTTCTCGGAACTTGGCTCTCCCACTTTCTTGGTGCGGGTGTTGACATAAGGACTTTTGAACAAACCTTCGGTCCATTCGGATTCGTCATCGTTATTTTTTCTCTTCCCCTTGGCAAGATTAGTGAGCTTTTCTTTCATTAGCTCCATCTCGGCCTCGTGGGCTTCCCTTTGGCTGTCGAGGTGGGTTGCCAAATGTCGTATTTGCTTTGTGCCTCCTTATTAAGGGTGGAGACTTGCTCTTGGAGGAGTTGGACCATGGTTGAAAGCTGTTCGAGAGACATGGTGTTGCTGCTGCCGGTCATGGTTGCTGTTGGAGCTGTTGGAGTAATCTCTTCACAGACTAACCGATTTGCCGAATCCCGGTAGACTCTGTAAGTACCAATTGAACCTATATTGCAGAAGAGGCCCTTGTCAGTCTTGAGTAACACTTGCGGTCCACGAAGAGGCTTAGAACACACAGTTGGGCACACGACTCGAACCACATAAGAAAAGACTCCTTTTTTTTTTTAAGTCGGAGGGAATGGATCCCTTTTGGGGTTTCTAAGAAAATAATGGAATCGTCACACTATTATATAGACCATCTCACGGTCCCATATACTCATCGGATTCCATCGCGTTTGTGAATCCTACATGTGTCGGGATTAAACTAAATTAATGTAGTAAATCATACATGCGGGGACGGATTTTTATTTTCGTCCAAAATAACCACTTTTGGGGACGGATTTTTATTGTGTCCGTTTCAACAAGTTGGCATGTATGATTTGAAGACATTAGGTTAGGGAAATCTCGGTACATGGAAACCGACTTGAGTCACGGAGTGTTAGACCCTAACTAGAATTGTGTGGCTTGTGCTCGGCTTGAATATGAGGCTCAAAGGTCACCCCCGGCATGTAGTCATGAACTACGCCACGGGCTGAGGTTTACCGCTTTGAAAGGGCCAAGGTCGAGTGGAGCTTGAAACTTTCTAGGACGGGCCTCGACGGGTTTGGGGTTGGACTTGTGCGACTCGATAGTGAGCAATTCATAGGAATATGTGCATGTAGTGTGAGGTATAACAAGTGACAAAGTATTTTTTATATTTTTTTTGAAAAGAAAGATAAAAAAAAAACACATAAACACATAAATTACAATTCCCGAATCACCCGTGTGACCGGTAAAATAGAACGTAAAATTAAAACAGTCCGAAGTTCAGAATAACCACTGATGCAGGCAACTGTGCCCACACCCCCATCACACTGCTCTGTTCTGAGACCTGTTTCTGTTCTGGGAATCAACCCAGAAGCGTGCGCCTTTGAGTGTTGATACGAGGCGCGCGCGCATGGCACGATGCTATTGGGAGGCGCGCGCTTCTGGGCACACCTGTCAGATTGTCAGATTTTGGACTCAGGGGATTGCCCTGGTCCTATGTGCATATTGTAACCCCTGCAGAAATGATTAGTGGAAAATAGCAGAAGAAGAAGATGAAGAACATAAAGAAGCGGGCGATTCTGGTCCTTGATGCGGGATGCGCGCGCCTTAGGCTGAAGAGGCCCGAAGCGCGCGCCTCCCCCATCAGGAGTCAGAATGCCCAGAAAAGATGTAGATTTTGATCAGAATGCAAGTTTAACCCTCAAACGTCCCCAGCGGAGTCGCCACTGTAGATACCCCGGTGGGAGCCCACGGCTTTAGGCTAGAGCGATCGAGTTATTCCTAGGATGTCTAACTTGTTTTTTAGAGTCGCCACCTATGTTTTGAGGAATATAAGAAAAACCTATTGATAATAGCCTAAGTTTGATTACGAAAACAGAGATTCTTTGTTTTGAGGTTCGGGGGTTAGATTACGAGATGGGAAGTACCGAAACACCCATCTTGCCCAACTAAAGTTGGTCTTGCTTGATCAAAATCTACATGAATAATAAACGTTCTTCTTCTTCTTCTTTAAATCATAAAAAGGGGTTTTAAAATAGAGTTTGGAATGTAGGAGATGACTCCTTAACCAACCTCAACTAGATGAGGTGATCATTAGAGTCATGTCCCAAAATGATTTGGGTGATTGCACTTTGATAAAACAAAAAGAAAGAGAAAAGAGATGAAGTTGAGAAGAGGAAAGAAATAGCGTTACCTAGACTTCAAAAGACTTCAAACACTTGTTGAATTACTTGGAGAAATCCTTTTGGAAATGCTTTGAAAGTAGGAAATGTGAGATTGAGAGCAAAAGGTCCAAGGTCCAAGGTTAAGGTTTTCCGGTCCTTGAAAATGGAGGTAAAGGGGGGTTTTATAGGTGAAAGAGAGATGTTTTTGGTGCCAAAACTCAGTCACCAAGAAAT
Organism: Campanula takesimana; assembly: GCA_026119855.1. Classification (NCBI taxonomy): domain Eukaryota; kingdom Viridiplantae; phylum Streptophyta; class Magnoliopsida; order Asterales; family Campanulaceae; genus Campanula; species Campanula takesimana. Next base: position 400,528 of record JAOWBW010000970.1, on the reverse strand, counting down.
ATTTTCTGGGCAAAATCCTGTAAATTGAGCAAGGGAGAGAATCCTGGCCAGAAATCTGTAACCGACGCCCAGAGGCGCGCGCTTCCTGCTTTGGGGGCGGGAGGCGCGCGCGCCTGGATCCTCCTGTCGGAGGCGCGCGACTCAGAGAAGGCAATTTTGACAGAATGGACTAGAAAGTCAGCCCTGTTATTCAGTTTAGTCCCTGGACTTAATGAAGTCAGTCAGGAACTTAACGGAAGTGACAGAAACTAACGAGAAACACTTAAAATGGGGAGAAACACAAGATCAAATCTGCAATCGGGGTGAGCGGTCCAAGGCGGGGTGTCTACAGAAAGAATGCAGAATATTGCTGTGTGATCATTCTGATCGAAAATGGTTTGAATTTATAGCTGTTGGAGTGCCCTGCTCAGAAAAGAAAGGGGCTGGAATTCAGCAAGCCAGAAGCGCGCGCCTCCGACAAGCGACTCCAGATGCGCGCGCCTCCCACTACCAAAGCTGGACGCGCGCGCGTTTGACAGCAGACAGAAACAGAACATGCCCTTGTCAGTTCAAGAAAGAAGCCCAGGCACATTCAAACGTCTTCAACCTGCAAGAAATCAGATCCCAGCACAGAAAAGGAGTTCAAGCAACCATGATGAACACATTTGGGCACAGATTTGTTTGTAAAGACTCGACACTTAGGAACGAGTCTAGACAGATAACTAAAAAGCGTAGTAAATAGCTAGGATTGTAAATACATGCTAAATGTTTATTACAGGTAAATAAAAATGTTTTCAATCTCTCGTCCTCCCCAAAAGGCTACTCAGAATCATCATCATCGGCAGCACCGTGCCCACCCCCACTGCCACTCTCAGTCTCCTCGTCATCATCATCATCATCATCAGCAGATTCTTCCTCCTCAGATGTCTCAACCACAACATCATGCCGGGTCCTCTTGGCAGCTCTCCCTGATGAACTAGTGCTACCCCGGCTCTGGCTACCTCCTCGGCTCAGACTCCTACTATGGCTACCTCCGCGGCTCAGACTCCTGCTCAGTGACTGCCTTGCCGAAGAGACATCCTCATCAATGTCCAGTGCAGCATCCTTGCAGCCTCGTCCCATGCCCCGAGCACCTCGGGAAGCTCCTCTCGCAGCACCAGAGACAGCACCAGCAGCATCTCTAGTCATGGCAGCAATATCCCTGCACAGCTCTAGCACCCTCTCCTCCAGCTGACGGAGCCTCCTCCTCATCCCTTTGTCCTGTCTGCCCAAGTGCCTATAAGCAGCTACAGGTACCTGTTGCAACAGAGAACAGAAAAAGGAAGTTGCATCAATACAAAGAACAGAGAAGCGAGACTGGTACTGAGAAATGCAAAGACAGGCAGGAAAACATACCACAGCAGCCTGAACAGGAGGCTCTCGCTCCGGCGACATGTCCTCAGGAACAATCTCCCTCTGCTCCTCATACACCCCAAAGTTCGAGTAAGTATAATATGAAGGAGGCAAAGGGGGATCAAAGTAATATCCAGCACCGGTGGGATAAAATCGAGCTGAAGTCTGTGGAGCAGCATGTGTCTCCCTCGGATCTGTGAACATGAAACCCTGCTGGAGGTTATGCTCCCGGAATAAACCGTAATCCTGCTCTAGATGAATGAAAGGGACAGCATCAACCCCCGCAAGGTAGACTGCCCGGTCTGCCTCTGAAAGAGCCCTCCAATTACGAGGACAGAAAGGAGGAACATCAGGAACCGCTGGCCTAGGAGGGTGGTGGAAGTCCGTCACCTGACCACCATGCTTCCAAAACACTCTCTCCCCAAGATACATCGCCATACACTCCACTGAGCTCATCAGAAGCCTCGAGCGGGTAGGAATCAAGGTATGCTCAATAAAGGCATAAATAGCTCTCCACGGAAACAAAGAAGAGGCGACAGCCTCCGGTCTCAAAGAATCCAAGTGGCGCCGAGCTGAAAGCAGGCTGATGGGAACAGTGCCAGTCCTCACATTCCTCTCCCTATATGACCACCTCACGCAGTCCGGATACTGGGGTTGACCCTCTCTGTTAATCTTGAAGTCCCTCAGCTCCAAGACAGCAAAGGCCCATAGCTGCAAAACAGAGACAAGAGCAGAATTAAATGACAGTTCAAAGATACAGTAGAGCAAATGACAAGAAGGCCGAAAAGAAAAGGGAAAGCAGTATACCTCCCACAACAGGCTGAAACCCGTGACCAAGCTAGTGGTCGAGCGGCTAGTCATATCCATACCATGATAACAAGCAGCCAAGCCCGCTGCACCCCAGTTATAATGACCGGCCTGGTCCAAGTCTACCAACAAGTCAAGCAAAGCCAAGGAAGCCGATGACCCTCCACTGGCAAACAGAGTGTGGGACAACAGGTACCATATAAAACAACGGGCCACAGCATCAACCCGCTCAGCAGTGACACCCAAAGGCTCGGCTGCAAGAATAGGAAAATACCGACGGATACTCCCCCAAGTGACTCGATAATTCTTCACCGGGAAGCCGCAGTCAACCAGGGCCAACAGCTCGTCAGCAGTCCGAAGGGTCCCTCTCAAAACACAAGGGACAGGCTCCCCCGCAAACGGCATACCAATCAATGCCGTGAAATCATTGGGCGTCATCGTGACCTCTCCCATAGGCAGATGGAAAGTATGGGTGGTGTCCCACCATCTCTCTCTCAGAGCCTGAATAACATCCGGATCATTCTTCAACGCCGGTAGACTGGTAATAAAAAGGCCAAAATGGGTAGCCTGAACCCGAGCCCTGACATTCTCGGGCAGCCTACTCCAGATGGTGACCGGGCCATGAGCTCCGCCTCGAATCTCCGACAGGCGGCTCCACTCCTGAAAAGAAACAAGAAATAACGAAAATTTCGTCAGCATAACGGCTAGAAAACGGACAATCCCGAAACAGAAACTTCAACATGCATACGAGTGCGTGGGTATGAAAAAGGGTATCCGAACATGTTTCTTGCAGTAAGTCAACAGCGACAATCAATGAAAGAAGTTGCAGCGAAAAATACGGGTGAAACAGAGCAGCCCCAAAAATGCGAAAATCACAAAGAGAATGAAAAATTCTTACCAATCCCGCTGAAACAAAGTGGGAAATATGGGTATGCGGCTGATACGTGAGCAAACTCGGGTCCATCGCCTCTATTCCAACCTCAGGCTCCTCGCCCTGTGGCATCTCGAATGGAGGAGATTTTTGACGATCCGACATCGTTCCTATGATAGAATCGCACCTAGAACAACAAGAAAGTGTTTTGGGGTGATTTCTCCGCAAAAATTGGGTTCAGAATTTGGAGGGCTCTTCGAAATTTTTAAAAAACTCGCCGAAAAGTGAATTGTCTGGTTATGTATGCCGAACTAGGACAGAATGCGTGCGCCTCCCGCTGTGTCACTGAAACGCGCGCGCTTCCCACGGCGAAGACCAGACGCACGCGCCGTTGCTCCCTGAGGAATTCAAACACAACTCCCCATGCGGGAATCAAGGTGTCACATCCATGCTCATCTGAGTTTTCAGCTCCAACACTGCACGCTGAGTGAGATTCGTAACAGACGCCGTTATTTCTCAAAAAATCAGTTTTTACATTTCATCCCCAGCAGGAACATTCTTCTGGTCGCGGTCAACTGTACCCGCACCCCACAAGTCAAAAAGTCAAGTGTGACTCCAAGTGGCACGTGACTTCAAAGCAATATTTCATCAACGAATTTCACTAACAGATTCGTCAACAAAGGTTCACCAACGGCCTCTCCAAAGGTTCACCAACGGCCTCTACAAAGGTTCACTAACGGCCTCATTCAAGGGTTCACTAACGGCTTCATCAACGGATTTCACTAACGGATTCGTCCTCAAAGGCTCACTAACGGCCTCCTCAAAGGTTCACTAACGGCCTCTTCATAGGTTCACTAACGGCCTCTTCAAAGGTTCACTAACGGCCTCTCCAAAGGTTCACCAACGGCCTTTACAAAGGTTCACTAACGGCCTCATTCAAGGGTTTACTAACGGCCTCATCAACGGATTTCACTAACGGATTCGTCCTCAAAGGTTCACTAACGGCCTCCTCAAAGGTTCACTAACGGCCTCTTCAAAGGTTCACTAACGGCCTCTCCAAAGGTTCACTAACGGCCTCGTTCAAAGGCTCACTAACGGCCTCATTCAACATATTCAGCCGGCAGGTTCACCTAACAGATCATGCCACCCCCTCTATCAACAAAAGCCGCTCACACAGGGAGCGCACCACTATCTCTCGCAATTTCAAATTCCTGCTTTCATCGAGTCTTTGCTTTTTCTTGGTGATGTCCTCGGCGGGTGTTTTTAACTTTCATCGACGCGTTTTGCTTTGCAATCCACGTCGCCGAGGGGCTCTGTAGACACTGTAGCGACCCCAAATCCGGGCTCTAATTTTAATTATTATTTTGACTATTATATGTTTATTCAATTTCATGCTTAGAATTTATTATATGTGTGCATATTATGTTAAATAAATACTTGCAATGTTAATTGTTGAGTTTTAAGTATTATATCATTAAATTTGTAAGAGTTAGACTTATGTGTTAATAGAACCTTATGGGCTTTAGGGTAAAATTAACTCAAGGGGTGTAAGTGTTCATGGGCTAACTAGAGGGGTTTAGTTGTTTAGGAGGAAACCTTGATTTGGGTAGTTAACCCCTCCACCCTCTTCATTCCCAGAAAATTCCACCCAATATTCCCTTTCTTTCTTCCTCTCCAACTCCATTCTTCATCCTCCTTCTCATTCTCCATGCATGTCAAGAAATCCATGGTAAGGATTCTCATCTTCTAATTTTCCCTTCTCTAATTTCTTCTTCTTCCTAGAATTAACCTCCTCAAGGTAATTAGGTTGAAGGGTGTAGCAATTAGAGCAATTTTAGATGTGGGTTTGAACTCAAAATCATTCTCCATTCAAAGTAAGTTCACTAACCCCTTTTATTAGAACTGTTCATGTAGTGATTTGATAATGATATAATGCAATGTTTGTGGTGTTGGGTTGTTGTTGAGCTTCATTTAGTGAATTTCCCCTTTTCTTGTTAGGTTGATTATTGTTGTTGTTGTTGTTGTTGTTGTTGTTGTTGTTGTTGTTGTTGGTGGTGGTGTAATGGGTGTCTCTAATGGTGTTAAATGAGTAATAGTAGTGAAGGAAACGACCATAAACTAGTTAGAATTCATCCTTGAGCTCAACCAAGTAGCAATTTGGGGTTAAAGTTTGTTTAGGGAAGAAATTGGGTTTCTGCGTTTTTTTGCTGAGTTCAGGTGGTGCTCGGCCGAGCACTTTCCTTGACTCGGCCGAGCAGGTGAAGTCAGAAGGTTTGTATCAAAATTGGTAGTGTTGCTCGGCCGAGCATAATCCTTGACTCGGCCGTGCACCCCTGTTTTAAGCATAAAAGTTCATAACTTAAAAATAAGTACTCGGATCAATGATAGGTCAACCTTAGGCCTATATAAGCTATGTAAGGAGCGTGTTAAGGTTATGAATGTGGTAATGGAGTGTTATGTGATTGGCATTTCACTTTTGTGATGTCTTATGGTATTTCCTTATTGGAATTCATTATTTGAGAAATGGTTTTGTTGCACATTGTTGAAGAACTCTTTATGAGAATTGTGATCATTTTGTGATGTATCTAGTATGATTTCCTCTTTTGAAGTCATACACCGTTTGTGCAATAGTTAAAAAGTCCAGCTGGTGTCTTTGTTTGGTGATGTAGAGATTATAAGGGCACCGAGCTAAGTTCCTTATAATGTCTATTGATCCCCGTGACCCACTATATGGCCATAGTTGGGTTGGCTAGTTCCTCTTTAGGGAATTTTCGCCGTGTTTGGGTAATGACTCTGTGTCATTTTCCCCCTTGTTATTGATTGGTTACTATGGGTTCCGGAACCTCTGCTTCAGCCGTTCGTGCTGCTCATTGATGCTGTGAAGATTTTATATCCTTGGGTTTAAACCTTAGCTCACGTATCCTTTGTAACGTGTTTCATTCAGCCTATGTGGTTATGTGCTAAATGTTGTTTACTCCTTATTATATTATGATTATTGCATATTGTTATGCCATGCCATGTAGTTGCATTTAGTAACTTACTGAGATTTTATCTCACCCTGTTCCTTTCAAATTTGTTTTCCTTAGGTCGAGGCGAGCCAGAGAATAGGCCACAATAAGCACGGTTAAGGGCGACGACTTGGGAGGTTATTTTGGGAAGGTAGTGGCTTACATTATGTAAATGTAACCCCTTTTGGGTAGTAGTCAAAACCTTGTTATGATTAAGTGGTTCATTTTGTTAAACTTTTGGGAGAATTGTGAAGTTTGTATATAACTAAATTCGTAGAGGTCGGTGGCCTTGTGTTAAAACTTTAAAATGATGTTATGTAAAGTTTTCTAAAAATTTAATTAGTTTTAAATCGTCGTCCGCTCGTGATCCGAGCGTGGGTCCAAGTAGGACCACGGGTCGGGGTCACGACAGACACCCCCCCTTGGACCGCTCACCCCGATTGCACATTTGATCTTGTGTTTCTCCCCATTTTAAGTGTTTCTCGTTAGTTTCTCTCACTTCCGTTAAGCTCCTGACTGACTTCGTTAAGTCCAGGGACTAAACTGAATAACAGGGCTGACTTTCTAGTCCATTCTGTCAAAATCGCCTTCTCTGAGTCACGCGCCTCCGACAGGAGGATCCAGACGCGCGCGCCTCCCGTCCCCAAATCAGGAAGCGCGCGCCTCTGGGCGTCGGTTACAGATTTCTGGCCAGGATTCTCTCCCTTGCTCAATTTACAGGATTTTGCCCGGGAAAGATTTCTTGGTGACTAAGTTTTGGCACCAAAACCATCTCTCTTTCACCTATAAACCCTCCCCCCTTTACCGCCATTTTCAAGGACCCTTGGCTCTCAATCTTACATTCTCAATAAGACACTAAAATTTCACACTTACAAAGCATTTCCAATGGATTTCTCCAAAGAATTCATCAAGAAGTGTTTGATGTCTCTTGAAGTCTAGGTAAAGTTATTTCTTTCCTCTTCTTAACTTCATCTCTTTTCTCTTTCTTTTTGTTTTATCAAAGTGCAATCACCCAAATCATTTTGGGACATGACTCTAATGATCACATCATCTCATTGAGGTCGGTTAAAGAGTTATCTCCTACATTCCAAACTCTATTTAAAACCCCTTTTTTATGATTTAAATAAGAAGAAGAAGAACGTTTATCATTCATGTAGATTTTGATCAAGCAAGACCAACTTTAGTTGGGCAAGATGGGTGTTTCGGTACTTCCCATCTCGTAACCTAACCCCCGAACCTCAAAACAAAGAATCTTTGTTTTCGTAATCAAACTTAGGCTATTATCAATAGGTTTTTCTTATGTTCCTCAAAACATAGGTGGCGACTCTAAAAAAACAAGTTAGACATCCTAGGGTAATTCACGCGCTCTAGCCAAGCCGTGGTTCCCCCGAGGTATCTACACTATCGCACATCGATTCGCTCAGCAACAGGAGAGACTCCATACACACTAGTTTATGGCTCTGAAGCCGTGCTCCCAGTCGAACTTGAAGTTCCCTCTCTACGGCTCTTGCTTGAAAATCAAGTCAACAAGGTTGATTGGATGCAAAGTCGGTATGAAAAATTAGCCCTACTCGACGAAAAGAGTCTAAGAGCGTTCGAACGCACAAGAGCTTATCAACAGAGAATGGCAAGGGCTTTCAACAAAAAGGTGAAGCCCCGAAACATCAAAGTGGGAGACTTGGTCTTAAGACAGCATCCTCCCAATGCCATGAATCCCCTTGGGAAATGGGGACCCCGATGGATCAGTCCTTATGTGGTCAAGGAGATCTTGAGCGGCGGTGCAGTCCGGCTCGTAGAATTGGATGGCGATCAATTGCCAAAGGAGGTCAACCTCGACAAGCTCAAGAAGTTCTACGCTTAAAAAATAAAGACCATAAAAAAAATGCTCGCTAGGTTGAAAACCCGCAAGGGCGGCCTAGGCAAAAATTAGAGCAAGTGAAAAAAAGAAGCCCGCTAGATTGAAAACCCGAAAGGGCGGTCTAGGCAAAAAACAGGGTGCACAAAAAAAATGGTCTTCATTTGTTTGAACTACGGAGACCTGAGCCTCTCTATGAGAGGAACGTAGGCAACCTTCGGGTGCGGTCTAAAACAATAAATTTTACCCAATCATGTCATAACAAAATGCAATTTTTATTCATCTCTCGAATTATTTTGATCATTACAACGGATAATGTTGAGCAATAAAAGACATTAAAACATTAGATCCTAAACAAGTGGTCTACTTTAATTGCAATATTGGGGTACTAAGAAATGTCTAATCTTTCTTCGTTTTGGGAACCCATTGCTTTTGACTAGGGCCCTTGACCTTCTTGATTGGGGGCGGAGCACTCCCGGAACCACCAAGGCGAGAGAAGACGCTAGGACGGGATGGAGCTTCATTAACAACCTTTCCCTTCCCCTTGCCTTTGTCCAAAGAAGCCTTGATGGGGGCTTTGTATGGGCGTTTCCACACATAAGGAGGATTGCCTTTGCCTTTACCTTTCTTCTTCTTCGGCAAATAACTTGGCCTAGGGGCTTCAACATGAACCGCCGGCCTCAAAGGTTCAACAACAACCTCGTTCGGTCTTCCCAAACGATCAAAGACACTCGGGCGTGCCTTCATAATAAGGACGGGTATCGACTTTTCACCCTCTGGGACGAACACTTTTACCACAAAAGAGAAAGTCATGGGAGCCATTCTTGACAAGAATTTGGGGCTTAGAGTAATGAGAAGTATTGCAGAATATTGTTGTGCGACCAAACTGGTCGAAATGGGTTCAAATTTATAGCTGTTAGAGAATCCTGTTCAGAAAGAAAGGGGCTATAAATCAGCAGCCCATACGCGGGCGCCTCTGCCTTTAGAGACGCAATGCGCGCACATCCCATGCCCCATTCTAGGCGCGCGCACCTTTGACAGATAGACAGAATAGAATAGACCTTGTCAGTTCAGCAACAGCCCAGACGCTTCAACGCCTTCAACCTGCAGCAAGTTCAGAATCCACGCAACAAAACAACATTCCACAACAACACCAAAAGAACTTTGGGCACACATTTGTCTATAAGGAGTCGACACCTAATATCGAGTCTAAATAAAACATAAAAAAATGTAGATAAATAATTAGGATTGTTAATACGTGCTAAATGTTATTACATGAAAAATAAAAAACTGTTCCAGGTTCTCAACCTATCTACTCTGAGTCATCATCAGCGGCAATGTGCCCATCCCCACTGCCACTCTCGGTCTCCTCGTCATCATCAGACTCTTCCTCGGACTCCTCAACAGTGATCTCATGACGGCGTCATTTTGGCATCCGCGCCGAGGAACTGGTACCGCCGCGGCTAAAGCTCCTACTCAGTGACTGCCTCGCTGAAGTGACAGCCTCATCGACATCCAAAGAATCATCCCTGAAACTGCGCCCCATGCAGCGAGCACCCCGAGCAGATCCTCTCACAGCTCCAGACACTGTCCCGGCAGCCTCCCTAGTCAGATTAGCCATGTCTCTACACAGTTCCAGCACATTCTCCTACAGATGATGCAGCCTGCTCCACATTCCCTTGTTCTGTCGGCCTATATGCCTGTATACGGGCACCTGTCACAGCAGAAACAAGAAACTACATTAGTGTACTGAAACAGAATATGGCTCATGATCAGAAATGTACAAAAAGAATACAGTCATACCACAGCAGTCTGGGCAGAAGGCTTCCTCTCCGGTGACATCTCCTCCAAGACAATCTTCCTCTGCTCCTCGACAACCCAAATTTCGAGTATGTGTAGTATGAAGGAGGTAAAGGGGGATCAAAACAATAACCTGCGCCAGTGGGATAGAACTGAGCAGAAGTCGAGGGGGCAGGCTGTGTTCCCCGAGGGTCAGGATACATAAATCCTTGCATCAAATGGCTGGCCCTGAAGATGCCGTAATCCTGATAAGGAAAGAAGAAAGGGGAAGCATCGACCCCCGCCATTTACATGGCCCTATCCTCCTCAGAAAAAGCCTCCCAACGGCGAGGACATAAAGGAGGAAAGTTAGAACCGCAGGCTTAGGCGGGTTATGTTAATCCACCATCTGGCTCCCGTGCTGCCAGTACACACTCTCTCCCAAGTACATGGCCATCCACTCCACAGAGCTCATTAGAAGCCTCGAGCTAGTAGGAAGCAGAGTAGGCTCTATGCTGACATATATCGGCCTCCAGAGGAACAGTGAGTGAGACACAGACTCGGGCCTCAAGTTATCCAGATACTGTCGGGCCGAGACCAAGCTAATTGGGGCTGTACCGGTCTTCATATTTATGGCCTTGTAAGACCACCTCGTACAGTCAGGATACTGGGGCTAACCTTCCCTCTCAATCCTGAAATCTTTTATGCCCAGAATGGCAAAAGCCCACAGATGCAAGTAGAAATAAAGACAGGATTAATAACAGTCAAAAGATCAGATAAAGACAGAAATCTGGAAAAAGGCAAAGTGGAAGATATACCTCCCAAACGAGAGAAAAGCTCGTGATCGAGCTCCTAGTCGAACGACTAGTCAAATCCATGCCGTGGTAACAGGCAGCCAAACCCGCTGCAACCCAGTTATACTAAGTAGCCTGGTCCAAATCACCTAGAAGGTCCAACAGGGACAAAGCAGCCGAACATCCCCCATTCGCAAACAGGGTATGGTACAAGGCCAAATAAAGCATCGGGCCACCGCCTCGACCCTGTCAACGGTAACACCCCGAGACTTAGTTACAAGGACGCTAAAGTAAGCTCAGATTCTCCCCCAAGTCACTCAGGAATTCTTCACCACGAACTCACAGTCGACCAAAGCCAACAGCTCAGCAAGCGTTCGAGCAGTACCTCTCACACCACAAGGGACATGCACTCCATAAAAAGGCAAGCCGGTCAAGGCAGTAAAGTCGGTAGGTATCATGGTCACCTCACCCATCGGCAAATGAAAGGTGTGGGTGTCCCACCATCTCTCCCTCAAAGCCTGAATCATGTCTGGGTCATTCTTCAGTGAAGGCAAACTAGTGATGAAAGGGCCGAAGTACGTAGCTGCAACCCGAGCCCGTACATTCTCGGGAAACTTCCTCCATATAGAGACAGGCGCCTGAGCCCCGCCTCAAATCTCAGACAATCGAGCCCATCTCTAAAAAGAAGCAAAATGGACAGACTCTGTACTTATGTGCTGAACTTATGCGCAAGGCGCGTGTAACGCCCGTCCTAATTCCTGTTAAATTCTTAACTTGCATATTTATATGCTATTTTATTTGAGTTAATTATTTAACTAATTGAGCAAGTTTAAGTCCTAAGTGTTCAAAGTTGAAATATTAGGGTCATTTGTGAAAATTAAAGTTTAGAGGCTAAAATGCTCAAATTAAAACTTTAAGGGCCTTTTTGTTAAAAATGAAACTTGGAGGGCCTAGGTGCAATACTTGAAAGTTTATAAGGATAAATTGGTGTTTGCTTCTTCCTCAGAAGCACTTTCACCATTTCTCTCGTACATTCCTCTGTTTCAAAAGAAAAGTTAGGGTTTACCCTATTCTCGACTCCTCTCGCTTAATTATGTCTCTGTTCGAAAATCCGACTTCGCATAAATGATCAGGGCGGTGAGTAAAGCATTTCCTGCCGAACAGAAATTAGTTTGGGTGAATTTGATTTCGGACTAGGTAAGTCACTAGCTCCCCCTTGCTTGTAATAACATGCCTATATGTTATTCTTGATACTTGTGCTTGTTAATTTCGTGATTTGGATGAGTTTTGTGATACTTGTAATTTTGGGACGAAGAGAGTATTACTATGTTGATAATCAATTCGTGGAACAAATGAAAGAACTATTCTTGATATGTTGAACCTGGGAATATGTTAGTGTAAATATACTCCTATTCGTGAGACGGTAAAATATTAACTTGATTTAAATATTATTAGAAAAATTGTACCATTATTTGTAGTACGGGGAAATGAATGGCAGTATCCCTAAATGATTATATTAGTATATTAGAAAATTATACTTATAATTTTGGGACGGTGAAATATTTAAATGGAATAAAGGAAAATTATTCTATTATTTGTGGGACGGTAAAAAGAATGAAATAAACTTGAAAGTAATATTTTGAACTTGTTAGTATACTCATGGGTATTGCTTGGATGTTAGAATGTTAATAGAAAGTTACTCCTACGCTTGGGACGGACTATTGTAAACCTGGGAAAGAAATAAAATTTCGAGATTTTAGTACCTTGGGCGACCGCCCATGTTTGGCCAGGCGACCGCCCATTTATCTGGAAGATTTTACTCTTGAAATGTCTTGTTTTGGGCGACCGCCCATATACTTTTGCGCGGCCGCACACCTGCCCTGAAAAATAAAAAGCTTGTTTAAAGTTTGTATAAGTTGGAAATAAACCCTAGTTAAGGTATATAGCCTTAGTATAAGATGTCCTAGAAAGTGTTGTGACACCTTAGGGGCATCAGAACTTGATCTTGAACATGATTACTTATAGAACTCAAATGAGAACTTAAGTATAAGAGTAACAACTCTTCTTTATGTTTTGAAAGTGCTATGAACAAGCACTAATGTGTTATGTTTGTCTTGAAACCAATGTTTGTATACCTTAGGGGCACTAGAACAATGTCTTGAGCTTGAACATCCTAAGAATATGATTAAGAACTTGTAAGTATGAGATGTATAACTCATTTACTTAGCTTGAACTTGAAGTATAAGACAATTAAATCTTGTACATGACTTGAATATCCAAAGATTTGAAATAATAACTTGAGTATAAAATAATTAATTCTTGTACATGTCTTGAACATCCAAAGAATTGGATTGAGAACTTGAATGTAAGATGATAAAATCTTGTACATGACTTGAAACCAATACATGTGTATGGTAATGAACTTGAAAGTGCTATGAACAAGCACTAATGTGTTAGAACTATCCTTGATGTGTATGCGCAAATCTTGCACATAATTACTTGATAGAATGTGGCTTGTTGACTACTTGATACTTGGTATTAATAACCAAAGAGTTAGAATATAGAACTAGATAGAGAATGAACAACTCTAAGACATACTTGAATCTAATACGTGTGTATTGAAAGTGCTATGAACAAGCACTAATATGCTAGTAATTAGTTTTAATCGTGCATATACTCAATGAAGTTTATAAACTATAAAGAAGATATCTTGTTCTTGAGTTGAGTTCCTAAAGAATGAGGGACTAGTGTAATATGAAGATAATTCATAAAACAATGATTATAGAACACAATAGGTGTTAGAAAATGTATTCGATTAATAGCGATAAATATACGCGAGATATGATTGTGACTAGGTACAATACGACCTATTCGACTACGTGCTTAGAGTCTAAGATGTTGGGCTCTACTTAAAAGTAAGGGTATTGTGATAGACACATTAGTGTGTTAAAGGTTATATGAATATGTACGTGCAAATATTTCATATGACAAAGTGATATAGTATGACATACCCTACTACTTGGTTGGGGTGTGTTATTAATAGACTCTAATTTGGCTGGATTATGTTACGTGGACACATTACGTGCCATTGTTATACTGATTTGTATTCGCAATTATTGTGTGCGTGTACTTGTATTTGGTGAGCACATGATTACATGGATCCTGAAGAGCTAGTCCACTACTTTTGGACTTAGTTCTATACTCTTGTAGTTCAAGTAAACATCTACTTGTGCATTCTTGTGTGAGTCCAGCTGGTCACCTTGCTTGCTCGGAGATGTATAGGTTCACGCTTATCATGAGGCTGGGGCCAAAGTGATAATCGGGTGCCTATGTATCTGCGCTTGACCCCTTACTACAGGCCATAGTAAGGGCATAGCTTCCTTTATTAGAGCAATACGCCTGATAAAAGTGAATGCTAAAACTCGTGAACACCTCGTGAATCTGGTTCTTGTTAGTGACACTGGTTACCGGGTCCTATTGTGTACTACACAGCAGCAACTTGATTGATCGTGATTTGTCAACTGCAATAAGCAACGACAACAATGGTTACTTGGGAGGAATAAGGTTGAAATATCCTTTGTAACCTGTTAGTTTAGCCTTATGTGCTAGTTACTTGATGAGTTGGCTTAGCCTCTCATATACTTGTTACTTGATGACATCTTGAGCATGATTACTTGATAATCTTCTTGATTTGCATGATTACATGATAACATGCTATGTACTTGTATCTAGTAAGTTACTAAGATTTATCTCACCCCGTTCCTTGTTTATTTGTTTCCTCCCCCCCCCCCCAGGAAAGCAAGTGGTAATACGTGTGAGGCTCGACTTAGCAGGGGCCTACTTGGCAGGTTATTCTTGTTGGGGATTGTTATCCTTTCCAGTTTTGGTGAGGGCGATTTGGTATCAGTTGTTTAGACTCAGTATATTGGGTAGACTTGTATAGTGTTCTTGTAATGCCAGCGTATGTGCTAGGCATGTTTTCCGCTGTGTACAACCATTTGGTTTAAATTTCTTGGTATAGAACTCGTTGTGAGCTATCTTAGCTCGTTCCTCTTGAGTATTTATATGATGTCAGTTTGATATAAGCAGATGTCATTCAGTTTCTCGTTTCTTGTTAGTCACGCGCATCCAGGTTCGAGGTTCTATTAGGGGATCCCGGGACTTGGGGGCGTGTCAGTTTTGGTATCAGAGCTATGGTTTAGCTCTAAGCCTGGATAATGTCTATTGCCTAGGTTGGGTTAGTCTTGGGTGTCGCGACCCGAAAACACGTCTCTATTTTCTAATAATAAATATTTAATTATTTATCTATTTCTTATTTAATTGTTTAAATTATTATTTAATTAATAATCTTTATGTGCATTTTATGTGTTATAATAATTTATGCCTAGCATTTTATTTGGGTCATTTGTGCTAGTGTAGTAATATTTTGGGGTATAAGCGTATGGAGCTTATGTTAGTGGTACTTTGTTATTATAAAACCGTGATTTACAAAACCTTGTATTATCATTTGGTATATGACCTAGGAGGGTAGTTGTGTTCGGAGCGAGTAACGGTTGATGTTTTATGCAGGTAATTGTTCTCAATGGCTAGAAGAAGAACAGGTGAAGGTTCTAGTGGGACTCAGAATCAGAATGATCTTCGGGAAGAGAACCGTGCCATGTTCCAAGGCATGTTTGAGGCGGCCATGAAGGCAATTCATGACCAAGGGCCAAGAGAGGATCATGTGGCTCCTCCACATTACGGGTTGGAGCAATTTCTGAAATTAAAACCAAGAGAGTTTGACGATGAGCCCGATGTGAAGAAGGCCGAACTATGGATTGAGTCTATGGAGAAAATTTATGATGTGTTTGGGTGCACGGACGAGGATAGGGTCCGGTTCGCGGCTTATAAGCTTGTGGGTGCCGCCGAGCATTGGTGGAAAGGGGTCAAAGCTAGTTGGGATGACACTCACACAGTGTATGCATGGGAATTGTTTGTGAGGAAGTTCAAAGAGCATTTTATCCCGGTAGTGGACCAGAACCGAAAGGAGATCGAGCTACTCAACTTGGAGCAAGGTTTGTTGTCTATAGCTCAATAGTCAGCTAAGTTCACAGAATTAGCCCGGTATTGTGACTATCTTGTGAGGACCGAAGAACAGAAAGCTATGAGATTCATCCGTGGTTTGAAGACTTCTATCCGTACTCAACTTATAGCCCAGAGGATTGTGACATTCCAGGATGCGGTAGACCGTGCATACTTGATCGAGCAAGATATAGAGGAGCATAAGAAGAAGGTCGAGGTGACTAACACTAGCAAGAAGAGCAAGCCACAATCCCGTTCAGATAACCGAGGTAATTTTGGGGGACAATCTCAGTTCCGAGGGCAACCAATCCCAAGGAACCCGGGTACTACTTCCGGGAACCAAGGGAATCAAAATAGGAGACTTTGTTCCTATTGCCAAAAGGAAGGCCATTCAGAGGACCGGTGTTGGAAGAAACAGGGAAGGTGTACCAATTGTGGTCAAATGGGACATTTCGCAAGGGATTGTACTAGAGGCAAGGGTCAACCATCCGGGGCAGGAGTTGGTACTACTCAGGGTCAGAAAAGAGATGCTATGGGGAAGCCCAAGGTCCAAGGAAGGGTATTTTCCATGAATCAACAACAAGCTACCGATGATCCATCCGTTATTGGAGGTATTGTTTCCGTGTTTTATGTGAGCGCACGTGCGTTAGTAGATCCAGGATCATCTCATTCATACATTTCTGTGCAATTTGCTTCCTTGCTAAATGCTGCATTTGAGTCTTTACCTTATGTGCTAGAGATGTCGACCCCTATAGGAGAGTGTTTGGTGACTGATAAAGTCTTTCGTGCTTGTGACGTGCTTATATGTGGTCATGTCTTGTGTGCGGACTTGGTAGTCCTTCCTATTCAAGACTTTGATGTTATTTTGGGTATGGATTGGTTGAGCAAGTTTCATGCTTCTGTTGACTGTCGTAGAAAGGTCGTTAATTTTTCCATCCCTGATGTGCCTAAGTTTACTTTTGAGGCTATGCCTTTGGGTAGGAATATTCGTATTATTTCTTATGTGAAAGCTAGGAGATTATTGCACCGTTGTTGTGAGGGGTACTTGGCTAGTGTGCTTGATACTAGGAAAGAATCCCCTAGTTTGGAGAGTGTTCGGGTAGTTAGGGAATTTCCCGATGTTTTCTCTTCTGAATATAATATGCCTCCCGATCGTGAGGTATAATTTTGTATAGACCTTTTGCCGAGTACGGCTCCGATTTCAAAGGCACCGTACAGGTTGGCTCCCGCAGAGTTGAAGGAATTAAAGGTTCAGTTGCAAGAGTTGCTTGATCGAGGGTTTATCCGCCCTAGTGTTTCCCCGTGGGGAGCACCGGTTTTGTTTGTGCGAAAGAAAGACGGTTCTTTGAGATTGTGTATCGATTACTGAAAATTGAATCAGGTTACAGTGAAGAACAAGTATCCTCTACCTCACATTGATGATTTGTTTGATCAGCTTCAAGGGTCCGTAGTGTTTTCTAAACTTGATCTGAGGAGTGGGTACCATCAGTTGAAGATTCGATCGGAGGATATTCCGAAGACTGCCTTTCGCACGCATTATGGTCATTATGAATTCCTGGTTATGCCGTTCGGGTTGACTAACGCGCCTGCCGTGTTTATGGATTTGATGAACCGGGTTTTCCATCCTTATCTTGATTCGTTCGTGGTGGTCTTCATCGACGACATTCTTGTCTACTCTAAATCTCGAGAGGAGCACGAACAACACTTGAGGACAGTTTTATCCATTCTTGTGAGGGAGCAGTTGTTTGCGAAGTTTAGTAAATGCGAATTTTGGCTCGAGAAGGTTTCATTTCTGGGTCATGTTATTTCAAAAGATGGGATTTCTGTGGATCCTTCAAAGATAGAAGCCATAGTGGATTGGAAGAGACCCGAGTCAGTGACCGAGATCAGAAGTTTTCTGGGTTTAGCCGGGTATTACAGAAGATTTATAGAAGGGTTTTCGAGGATTGCTACTCCGATGACTCAGTTGACCAGGAAGGATGTACCGTTTGTGTGGAGCGAAAAATGTCAAAGTAGCTTTGATGAATTAAAGAAGAGATTAACTACGGCTCCTATTCTTGCGTTACCGAATGGAAATGACGACTTGGTGATTTACAGTGATGCTTCGAAAGAGGGTTTGGGATGTGTTTTGATGCAGAATGGGAAAGTGATTGCTTATGCTTCGAGGAAGTTGACCCCTAGTGAACAGAATTACCCTACTCATGATATGGAGTTGGCTGCGATAGTCTTTGCGTTGCATAAATGGAAGCATTACCTTTACGGAGCGAAGTTCGAGATTTTTACTGATCACAAGAGTTTGAAATATCTCTTCTCTCAAAAGGAATTGAATAACCATCAGCGTAGGTGGATGGAGCTTTTAAAAGATTATGATTGCACTATTTCGTACCATCCGAGCAAAGCAAATGTGGTAGCGAATGCGATTAGTCGGAAGTCTTATGTGGCATCAATGATGGTTCGTGAATGGAAATTGCTAGAGGATGTTCGAGATTGGTGTCCTCGCGAATCGAGACATGGGGCGATTTTTGCGAATATTAGGGTATCTCCGACCCTAATTCAACAAATAAAGGATACTCAGAAGGATGACCCAGAGTTGAGGAAGATTATGGATAATGCTCGGGATAGACAGTATGTGGACTTCCAGCTTGACTCCGAAGGAGTGTTGACTTACCGTAGCAGATTGTGTGTGCCGGATATCGGTGGGATTAGACAGCGAATTCTTGATGAGGGTCACAAATCCCGGTATACCATTCATCCCGGGAGTACGAAGATGTATCAGGATTTAAAACAACAATTTTGGTGGATTAACATGAAGAGGGAAATTGCAGATTATGTATCGAAGTGTTTGACCTGTCAGCAAGTTAAAGCAGAGCATCAGAGACCCGCAGGTCTACTTCAGCCTCTTGAGATACCCGAATGGAAGTGGGAACACATTACGATGGATTTTGTAACCGGACTACCCAGGACTCGAAGGAGGTTCAATGCAGTTTGGGTGATCGTGGACAGGTTGACTAAATCTTCTCATTTCTTACCCATTGACATTTCCTATTCGATGGAGAAACTTGCGAATTTGTATATTCATGAGATTGTCAGATTGCATGGTGTTCCAGTTAGTATTGTGTCAGACAGAGATCCCAGGTTTACATCCCGATTCTGGCAAGCGTTTCAGAAGGCGTTGTGTACCGATTTGAGGTTTAGCACCGCATTTCATCCTCAGACTGACGGTCAGTCCGAGAGAACCATTCAGATTCTCGAGGATATGTTACGGGCTTGCACAATTGACTTTCCAGATTCGTGGGATACCCATCTACCGCTTGCAGAGTTCGCCTACAATAATAGTTATCAGTCGAGTATTCAGATGGCACCGTTTGAGGATTTGTATGGTAGGAAATGTCGGTCGCCTATTTGTTGGGACGAGGTTGGGGAAGCAAAACTTTGGGGTGTTGACATGGTTCAGGACTCGGTGGAAAAGGTTAAAATTATTCGGGATCGATTGAAAACAGACCAGAGTCGACAGAAGAGCTATGCCGATCACCGAAGGCGAGATCTTAGTTTTCAGACCGGTGATTTTGTGTTTTTGAAGGTGTCCCCGAAGGTTGGTATTCGATGGTTCGGGAAGAAGGGTAAATTGGCTCCGAGGTTTGTTAGACCGTTTGAGGTTTTGGGGAAAGTGGGACTTCTAGCGTACCGTCTTGCGTTACCATCTTCTTTGGACCGGTTACATAACGTTTTTCACGTTTCTATGCTTCGGAAGTATGTTCATGATCCATCTCACGTGTTACCGAGTGTACCGGATGATATAGAGCCCGACATGACTTACGAGGAACGACCGGTTCGGATTTTAGACGCCAAAGTCCAAGAGTTGAGAAGCAAGAGCATTCCGTTGGTTAGAGTTCTTTGGAGGAATCACAGCATTGAGGAATCGACTTGGGAGCTTCGAGAGGAGATGGAGCGTAGATATCCGTGGCTTTTTAATTCGGGTAAGTCTCGTTAAAATTCGGGTCGAATTTTCTTTAAGGGGGAGTGAATGTCGCGACCCGAAAACCCGTCTCTATTTTCTAATAATAAATATTTAATTATTTATCTAATTATTATTTAATTGTTTAAATTATTATTTAATTAATAATCTTTATGTGCATTTTATGTGTTATAATAATTTATGCCTAGCATTTAATATTTGGTCTTAGTTGTTAGTAGGAAGTATTAGAGTGTGTAGTTAGTGGGAAGGGGGTCTAAGTGTAAGTTTTTGAAATAATTCTCCCTACTCCCTCTCTTCTCCCTCACCCTAACCCCCATTCCCAGCAATCTCTCTCTCTTCCATAGCAAAAAAGGTAAGTTTTTTTCTCTCTTCCTTCTCTCTACATTTCCACCCTCTTCCTCTCATCTTTTCTTATTTCTCATTTCATGAAATGTGTTTAGATCGCCGATAGGATCGCGTAGAGCTAAAAATATTTGAAATCCGTCACCTTTGAGAAATCCGGGTAAGTTTACTTTCCCCCATTTTTATGCTAGAAATGTTCATCAATGGTTGTATGATGTTATTGTTGTTGTTTATTGCAATCTTGGATGAGTTTCGAGTTATTTCAATTTGTTTGATAAATTTTGTGAGAAATTGTTGTTGGGTTAGAAATCTCTTGGAATGGGTGATGTAAATGTTGTTAGATGAGTCTCTTCTCCACTTATAAGTGACCTTGATTCGTTTGTATGCTTATTGGGAGTTGGGTTGGAGGAATTTTAGAAATGGTGAAGATTGGGTTTGGGTTTGATTTTGGTTGGAAAAGTGTAAGAACCCAGATTTTTGGCCGGAATTTGCCCCTCCGGGCAAGGGGGCGCGCGCACCCTTTGGGAGGGGGCGTGCGCACCCTTATGCCCCTTTACAGCAAAACCTTCTGATGATCGAGGGTGCGCGCACCATTTCTTAGGGGGCGTGCGCTCCCTCCATTGTTTCAAAAGCTCAAAACCTTCTGATCACCTAGGGCGCGCGCACCATTTCCTAGGGGGCGTGCGCTCCCTTGTTGTTTCAACAATTCAAACCTTTTGATCCCTTAGGGTGCGTGCACCCTTTTTGCGCGGGCGTGCGCCCCCTCCTCTGTACAAGTCCTGAGCTTCCTCCTCTTGTACCTTTCGCAGACAATCTTCAATAGTTCATAACTTTCTCATCCGGACTCCGTTTTAGGTGTATAAATTATCGTTTTAAAGCTCTCCTTGAGCTCTTCGAGATGAGTGAGTAAATTTGGTTGAGTGGTCGAATTAACTGGATCCCTTGTGGTCAAATGTGATATGGGAATTGTGTTATCATTGTTAAGATTATTGGAACACTTTAATTGTGTGTTATTGGTTCATTTCACTTTCTTGGTGACTTCTTGGTATGGTTCCCTACTTTGGAATCATTAGTTGTTTATCGTGCTAGTATTTTATTACTTAGCCTTTATTTGAAAGTCCAGCTGGTATTCGTGTGTGTTTCGGGCGATGCGAAATATTATGATGGCACAAGTCAAGTCCATTATGATGTTGACCATTGTTTTACCCAATTATTACCCTCCTCCAGATTGGCCTTGGATGTGAGATGAGCTAGCTCCCTTGTGAGCATTCTAGCTGTTAGGTTTGGGATATGACTTTGTGTCATATTCCCTTGCTATTATTGGTTATTGGTTCCGGTACCGGGGGTTTTCTCTTCAAGCTTTCATGCTACTATAAAGATGTTGATTGTTGATTATTGAAGCTGCGCAGCGACCTTTATTTGGTTCTTTCAGTTGGGAAACCTTGGCTAATATCCTTTGTTAATTGTTTATTTCCGCTGCTATCTGTTAAATGATAATTGCTATGTGCTATGTGATTTATTATTAATTATTGCATCATAGCATGTCATGTAGTTGCATTAGTAACTTATTGAGATTTATCTCACCCCCTTTTCTTTTGTCTTTGTTTTTCCTTAACCCCCCCCCAGGTGAAAAGGATTAGACTCGCTGATCACGAGACAGGACGTCTAGTGTGGATATAGCTTTTGGGGAAGGTCGTTATTTGGTTTGCATTATTTAAATGTAAAAATTTGGGATAGTGTCACCAAATAATGACGTCGTTAAGAATTGTACATGTTATATTTTGGGGTATAAGCTTATGGAGCTTATGTTAGTGGTACTTTGTTATTATTAAACCGTGATTTACAAAACCTTGTATTATCATTTGGTATGAAATGAAATTTTTATCTTCATTATTTTAGAGTTTATTGTTTAAGTTGACGTCCAGCTCGCGTACTCCGGGCCGCGGGGTCGGGGTCGCGACATTGGGTGTGTTTTTGACGCTGAGTGCTTCGTTACTTGTTGTTATACCAGGCATAGGACTGGTGTTGATAGTGTTGATAGTGTTCCCCACTAGATGGTTTGAGAATCGAGAGCGCGCGTCTTTAAAGACTTAGGCGTATCTATCTTGTGTAGTGGACATTGTTTCGTGCTATATATGCATGCTTGTCCTTATTTCTTGATTTACGTGAAAGTGTATTCTCTAGTAAGAGACTACGTGCTTGATATCGTTATTTATAAGAGCTTGATAGAAGTGTGGGTGATAACACCCTATACGTTATATGTTGACTTGGTCATGTTACCTGCATGGGCATTGATGTGATACGTGATATGGCTTGGCTTTTCATGTGTTAGTCCTTTCTTGTTTGCCACAATAGATGATGAATATTTCCATGCTAGTATGCTTGACTATTTATATGAGCATGATATAATTATGTATAATATTCATGTTTTGCATTGAAAGCTCGAAAATGGTTATCAAGGTTGTGCTGAGTATTTAGCATATGTGGTTGATGGAAGAATGTCTACACCAAAATTGAAGAATGAATACATCATTCTTTGTGAGATCTCAGATATAATTTCTACTGAGTAGTACATGATACATGATGAGAACCTTGAGTTATCTTGAGTTGCTACGGTACAAATATAGTGCTGATATCTAAATCAATGTTCATGACATCGGTTGAGTTAAAAGAGTTGAAGGTTCAACTTGAGGAATTTCTTGATAGAGGATTCACCCAGCTTAGTATATCTGTGTGGGGTGTATCTGTATTGATTGGCATGAAGAGATATGGTACTTTGCGATTTCATATTAAATGTAAAGAGTTCAACCAGGTGACTATTATGAACCAGTACTTGTTATCGTGTATGGATAAATTATTTGATCCGTGAAGTTAATCAGTGGTCTATTCAGTGTTTGATGGATAAGTGGCTACCATTAGTTGGAAAGTCAACTATGAGGATATATTGAAAACATCTTCTCATATCAGGTATACTCATTATGAATTCGTGATTATGCTATTTCGATTGATATATGATCTAGCAGTATTGATGGATTTGATGAATGATATCTTCAAACCATAAATTGATTTCTTTGCGATGAATTGATGAATGACCTATTGGTGTATACCAAGTCACAGACTGAGAATTGATTGTATTGAAATTTCTTGAGAGAAACAATTGTTTCCAAAAACTAGCAAGAGATAGAGGATCTATTACCTTGAAGCGGATGCCTGAAGTAAGTATCTTTATTGACCTGTACAAGTGAAAATAATTGAGGTACGATTGTTCTTGAGATTTTCTTGATCTTGTTAGAGATCCATTAATGAATTTCGAAGGTAGCTCTATCATTAACTATTTGAGACAGAAAGCTACACTTTCCGATGGATTGATAACGTGAAGCCAATTTTTAAATATTGATATGATGGATGACACAACTTCAGTATTTGACCTTGCCTAGTGGATTCGACTAATATGATGGTTATTTGGAGGATATGACCAGTGTTACTATTTTCTCATGTATGTGTCAAGATTCACCAATATAGTGGATATGATAAATTCATTATGCATAGTGAAGCTCGAACAAGAGATAAAACGTGTGTTAATTCAAAATGGTAACGTACTTGTATATGCTTCGAGGAGATTGAATCTTTATGAATAGAATAATTCTACTCATGACTTGAAATTGATTGTGATCCTACGGCTATGGTATTAGCAGATTCATTGAACATAAAGACTTGTATTTCATGATTGATGGTACTGAATGGGAGAAAATTTCTGAGTATTCAACTAAATCCTTGAATTGTGATTATTTGAAAGCAGAATATCAGAGATCGTTTGATTTGTTATAATCCTTCGAGATTTGTGAATATATGAATATATTGCGATGGATTTCGTGAAAGGATTATCATTTAATAGATAAGTCCCGATGATATTGGTTATAGTGGATTGATTAATCAAATCTGCTTGACTTTATGTGTTGTGATGTTATGATCGATACATCTTGATTACATGGGATACCTATGGATATAATATATGACAGGTATTCTTGTTCTACATCTTGTTCTACACCTTGTTTTACATCTTGATTATGATAATTTTTCTGACCACTCTGGATATTTAACCGAGGATGCTTCTTGATCATATGTTGCGAGCATGTGAAGTGGATTTCCTTGTGTTTATTGTATGAGCTTGCTATTTAGTGGAAATTCCATCACACGAATTACTTAGTATATGGGTAATTGCTTGTATGGATACTTGATTCTTGTCTTGAGCACGGATACTTCTTGTGAAAGTTTCATGGGAAAGTCACGATATCGAGAAGGTTATGTGAGAATAATACTCGCAGGTAATTGATAATATGGTGTGGTATACCATATTCTTGCTATTCTTGAGTTCTATTTGTTACTTATATATGTTATAATCTCGATCAGTAAAAATTCGAGGATGAATTTTCTTTAAGGAGGGGAGGATGTAACGCCCGTCCTAATTCCTGTTAAATTCTTAACTTGCATATTTATATGCTATTTTATTTGAGTTAATTATTTAACTAATTGAGCAAGTTTAAGTCCTAAGTGTTCAAAGTTGAAATATTAGGGTCATTTGTGAAAATTAAAGTTTAGGGGCTAAAATGCTCAAATTAAAACTTTAAGGGCCTTTTTGTTAAAAATGAAACTTGGAGGGCCTAGGTGCAATTCTTGAAAGTTTATAAGGATAAATTGGTGTTTGCTTCTTCCTCAGAAGCACTTTCACCATTTCTCTCGTACATTCCTCTGTTTCAAAAGAAAAGTTAGGGTTTACCCTATTCTCGACTCCTCTCGCTTAATTATGCCTATGTTCGAAAATCCGACTTCGCATAAATGATCAGGGAGGTGAGTAGAGCATTTCCCGCCGAACAGAAATTAGTTTGGGTGAATTTGATTTCGGACTAGGTAAGTCACTAGCTCCCCCTTGCTTGTAATAACATGCCTATATGTTATTCTTGATACTTGTGCTTGTTAATTTCGTGATTTGAATGAGTTTTGTGATACTTGTAATTTTGGGACGAAGAGAGTATTACTATGTTGATAATCAATTCATGGAACAAATGAAAGAACTATTCTTGATATGTTGAACCTGGGAATATGTTAGTGTAAATATACTCCTATTCGTGAGACGGTAAAATATTAACTTGATTTAAATATTATTAGAAAAATTGTACCATTATTTGTAGTACGGGGAAATGAATGGAAGTATCCCTAAATGATTATATTAGTATATTAGAAAATTATACTTATAATTTTGGGACGGTGAAATATTTAAATGGAATAAAGGAAAATTATTCTATTATTTGTGGGACGGTAAAAAGAATGAAATAAACTTGAAAGTAATATTTTGAACTTGTTAGTATACTCATGGGTATTGCTTGGATGTTAGAATGTTAATAGAAAGTTACTCCTACGCTTGGGACGGACTATTGTAAACCTGGGAAAGAAATAAAATTTCGAGATTTTAGTACCTTGGGCGACCGCCCATGTTTGGCCAGGCGACCGCCCATTTATCTGGAAGATTTTACTCTTGAAATGTCTTGTTTTGGGCGACCGCCCATATACTTTTGCGCGGCCGCACACCTGCCCTGAAAAATAAAAAGCTTGTTTAAAGTTTGTATAAGTTGGAAATAAACCCTAGTTAAGGTATATAGCCTTAGTATAAGATGTCCTAGAGAGTGTTGTGACACCTTAGGGGCATCATAACTTGATCTTGAACATGATTACTTATAGAACTCAAATGAGAACTTAAGTATAAGAGTAACAACTCTTCTTTATGTCTTGAAAGTGCTATGAACAAGCACTAATGTGTTATGCTTGTCTTAAAACCAATGTTTGTGTACCTTAGGGGCACTAGAACAATGTCTTGAGCTTGAACATCCTAAGAATATGATTAAGAACTTGTAAGTATGAGATGTATAACTCATTTACTTAGCTTGAACTTGAAGTATAAGACAATTAAATCTTGTACATGACTTGAATATCCAAAGATTTGAAATAATAACTTGAGTATAAAATAATTAATTCTTGTACATGTCTTGAACATCCAAAGAATTGGATTGAGAACTTGAATGTAAGATGATAAAATCTTGTACATGACTTGAAACCAATACATGTGTATGGTAATGAACTTGAAAGTGCTATGAACAAGCACTAATGTGTTAGAACTATCCTTGATGTGTATGCGCAAATCTTACACATAATTACTTGATAGAATGTGGCTTGTTGACTACTTGATACTTGGTATTAATAACCAAAGAGTTAGAATATAGAACTAGATAGAGAATGAATAACTCTAAGACATACTTGAATCTAATACGTGTGTATTGAAAGTGCTATGAACAAGCACTAATGTGCTAGTAATTAGTTTTAATCGTGCATATACTCAATGAAGTATATAAAGTATTAAGAAGATATCTTGTTCTTGAGTTGAGTTCCTAAAGAATGAGGGACTAGTGTAATATGAAGATAATTCATAAAACAATGATTATAGAACACAATAGGTGTTAGAAAATGTATTCGATTAATAGCGATAAATATACGCGAGATATGATTGTGACTAGGTACAATACGACCTATTCGACTACGTGCTTAGAGTCTAAGATGTTGGGATCTACTTGAAAGTAAGGGTATTGTGATAGACACATTAGTGTGTTAAAGGTTATATGAATACGTACGTGCAAATATTTGATATGACAAAGTGATATAGTATGACATACCCTACTACTTGGTTGGGGTCTGTTATTAATAGACTCTAATTTGGCTTGATTATGTTACGTGGACACATTACGTGCCATTGTTATACTGATTTGTATTCGCAATTATTACGTGCGTGTACTTGTATTTGGTGAGCACATGATTACATGGATCCTGAAGAGCTAGTCCACTACTTTTGGACTTAGTTCTATACTCTTGTAGTTCAAGTAAACATCTACTTGTGCATTCTTGTGTGAGTCCAGCTGGTCACCTTGCTTGCTCGGAGATGTATAGGTTCACGCTTATCATGAGGCTGGGGCCAAAGTGATAATCGGGTGCCTATGTATCTGCGCTTGACCCCTTACTACAGGCCATAGTAAGGGCATAGCTTCCTTTATTAGAGCAATATGCCTGATAAAAGTGAATGCTAAAAATCGTGAACACCTCGTGAATCTGGTTCTTATTAGTGACACTGGTTACCGGGTCCTATTGTGTACTGCACAGCAGCAACTTGATTGATCGTGATTTGTCAACTGCAATAAGCAACAACAACAATGGTTACTTGGGAGGAATAAGGTTGAAATATCCTTTGTAACGTGTTAGTTTAGCCTTATGTGCTAGTTACTTGATGAGTTGGCTTAGCCTCTCATATACTTGTTACTTGATGACATCTTGAGCATGATTACTTGATAATCTTCTTGATTTGCATGATTACATGATAACATGCTATGTACTTGTATCTAGTAACTTACTGAGATTTATCTCACTCCGTTCCTTGTTTATTTGTTTCCTCCCCCCCCAGGAAAGCAAGTGGTAATACGTGTGAGGCTCGACTTAGCAGGGGCCTACTTGGCAGGTTATTCTTGTTGGGGATTGTTATCCTTTCCAGTTTTGGTGAGGAAGATTTGGTATCAATTGTTTAGACTCAGTATATTGTGTAGACTTGTATAGTGTTCTTGTAATGCCAGCGTATGTGCTAGGCATGTTTTCCGCTGTGTACAACCATTTGGTTTAAATTTCTTGGTATAGAACTCGTTGTGAGCTATCTTAGCTCGTTCCTCTTGAGTATTTATATAATGTCAGTTTGATATAAGCAGATGTCATTCAGTTTCTCGTTTCTTGTTAGTCACGCGCATCCAGGTTCGAGGTTCTATTAGGGGATCCCGGGACTTGGGGGCGTGTCAGCGCACGCCTCCCGCTACCTACCTGGAACGCGGGCGCGTCTCACAGCCACTTCCGGACGCGGGCGACTCCCGTGCCATGTCAGGCCCGGGTACAAGTTCCCATGCAGAAATAAATACATCACATCAATGCTCCTTCAACTCCCATCCGAGTTTTTAGCGCCATTTTGGACATTTCAACTACAAAAACTCCGCAACGGACATCATTAAATCCGACAGTTACAAAAGTCAAGGCCAATCTCGACATTTTCCTCTCTAAAGGGAAAACATTTCTTGGTACGCGGTCAACTGTGCCCGCACCTCGCAAAAGTCAACAGCAAGTGCGGCTCCGAATAGCATACAACTCCAAGCAGCAATTTGGTCCATGGTGAACCATTGAAATCACCACCTCTTTATCAACAAAGTCTAATCAACAAACTCACATTCATTTCCAGTCCTCTATACAGACTTTAAATCAGCAGACGGATTCTCGGATCCCGCCAGTCCTCTATGCAGACTTTAAATCAGCAGACGGATTCTCGGATCCCGCTAGTCCCCTATACAGACTTTAAATCAGCAGACAGATTCTTGGATCCCGCTATCAGCAGACGGATTCTCGGATCCCGCTAGTCCCCTATACGGACTCTAAATCAGCAGACGGATTCTCGGATCCCGCTATCAACAGACGGATTCTCGGATCCCGCTAGTCCCCTATACAAACTCTAAATCAGCAGACGGATTCTCGGATCCCGATATCAGCAGACGGATTCTCGGATCCCGCTATCAGCAGACAGATTCTCCGATCCCGCTATCGGCAGACGGATTCTCGGATCCCGCCAGTCCCCTATACGGACTTTAAACCTTGGCCACGGTGGGCCGTTTCATACTACCGTACCCTCTCTATCAGTAAAAGTCACTCACACAGGGAGCGCATCTCTATCGCTCGTAATTTCAAATTCTTGTTTTCATCGAGTCTTTGCTTTTTCTTGGTGATGTCCTCGGTGGATGTACTTTCTTTCATCGACGCGTTTTGCTTTGCAATCCACGTCGCCGAGGGGCTCTGTAGACACCCCGCCTTGAACCGCTCACCCCGATTGCACATTTGATCTTGTGTTTCCCCCTATTTTAAGTGTTTCTCGTTAGTTTCTGTTACTTTCGTTAAGTTCCTGACTGACTTCGTTAAGTCCAGAGACCAAACCGAATAACAGTGCTGACTTTCTAGTCAATTATGTCAAAAAGGCCATTTCGAAGTCGCGCGCCTCCGCCCTTTGGGGTCAGAAGCGTGCGCATCCCACCACCATGGCAGGAGGCGCGCGCACCTGGGCGTCAGTTACAGATTTTCTCCAAAAATCCTTCCCTTGCTCATTTTACATGATTTTGCCCGGGAAAGATTTCCTTGTGACTTCGTTTTGGCACCAAAAACATCTCTTTTACACCTATATAAACCCCACTAATTCACCATTGAAAGGAGGACTTTGGATAATTAAGAAAACTATACACAAACTATTTTCAAGGCATTCTCCAAGAAATACCTGAAGTTTAGGTAAACTCTACTTTTTATCTATTCTCTCTACTTCATCTCCTCTCTTTTCTTTGATTTTATCAAAAGTGCAATCACCCAAAACATTTTGGGACATGACACCAAAGACTACTTCATTCCATTGAAGTGTGTCAAGGAGTTATCTCCCTATATTCAAAGCACCCATTTTTCAAACCCCCCTTTATTATTACCAAAAGAATAGGAAGAACATTTTTATTTATGTAGACTATGAACATGCAAGACCGATATTAGTCGGGCGAGATGGGTGTTTAAGTACTTCCCATCTCGTAATCTAACCCCCGAACTCCATAACAAGAATCTCTGTTTTCGTATCAAACAATAGGCTTTAATATTAGGTTTTTCTTATGTTCCATTAAAAACATAGGAGGCGACTCTACAATTCTAAAACAAGTTAGACATCCTAGGATAATCCACCGCTCTAGCCAAGCCGTGCCAACACATATGCCAAGACTTTTGGTACTAAATGTTTTCGTTGTGGACAGCCTGAACATTTATCTAATAACTATCCTAATCGAGGCAAGTTAATATGGTAGAGAAGGAGGATGCTGATGATATTGAGGAATGTTGGGTGGACCCAAATAGTGAAAGTGATGGTGTTGACCATGGGACACTTATGTTTACTAAATTAACCTTGACAGCTCCAGGGGAAGACAAATCCCCTAACAGACATGGAATTTTTCGCACTATTGGACAAGTGGCTGATAATAAGGTAAAAATCATTGTGGATAGTGGGAGTTGTGATAACTTGATTGCTCGAGGGACGGTGGATAAATTGGAACTGGAGGTTAAAAAGCATCCAACTCCATATCACGTGGGATGGATTAATGCTACCGGTAAAATTAAGGTAACTGAATAATGTGTCGTTCTTTTTTCTATTGGTAATTATAAGGATGTGGTTGTTTGTGATGTTGTTGATATGAGAGCTTGCCAGTTATTGCTTGGTAGACCTTGGCATTATGATGTTGATTCTACTCACAATGGGCGTGATAATATTATTAGTTTTGTGAAAGATGGGGTCAAGTTTAATTTATGCCCGTTGAAAGCAAAAGGCGTGCATACTGGCATCGATAAGGGGAAAGGTATTATTTCCTTGTGTGCTCCAAAATCTTGTAATTCAGGTACTACACGGGCTATGGGATTGGCTGCTGCAGCACGTCGAGCTAAGAGGAGGGATGCCTTTCACGCAAAACCATTGGTTGGACTAACGAAACCGGTACAAGCTGCAAGACCACCAAAGCACCAGATTTCAAATGTCAAGTTCAGGTTGACTACTCCTGGGATGCGTGGTTCTTTTATGGTACATGATTCGGGGACGAATCCTTTTAAATAGGAGGTGTATGATGTAGCAAGAGGATTGCATCGTGAAGTTCCAGCAAAGGTCCGGCCGCTCCACAAACAAGACCCGCCCAGACCAAGAACAGGTCCGGACGCACCACGTGCAAGACCCGCCCGGACCAAGAGGGGATCGCCCAAACCCGCATAGCTTCTCGGCCGAATCACGCCTATTTTCCAGAATTTGTGTTTAATTTTCCTTTTTTGTTTTGGTTAATTAACTAGGGTCTTTTTGGTAAACTTTTTGAGTCCTTTTTGGAGTAGGGTTTTATTATTTGTTAGGGTATAAATACTCTTTTATTTCTTTGTATTGAACACGTTTTTGTTTATTAATTTTAAAGTTTGCGTTTGCAACTTTGTGTGGGTTCAAAGCCTAGAAGCCATTGTTGGCTTGTTGAAGGTTAATTCCTTCTGTTTTATTCGAGATCTTCCATTATGATTGATCTTGGTTGTATTCCGCTGCATCAAAAACATAAATAAGTAATAATAAATTTAGAACAGAGGAGTATATGAGATCATATAAAGTGAAAAATACCTTATAGATGGCTCCGAATTACAATTGACAATTGACAATTGAATTGACGATTCACAATTTTTTTTTCAATTTGGGTACAATACGATTTACAATTGAGAGAAATCTTCATCTTCTTCCTAATCGTAAGAGAAATCTTCAATCTTCTTTTCTCTTTGTCAACAATACAATTCTTTGTAAATTGAAATGAGTAAACTACCAAAATGACCTGCGTACTAACAACTTTTTACATATTTAGCTGCGTGCTAACGAAACAACTAATCCAACATGCGTACTTTAACCAAAATAACCAAAATCGTTAAAAAAGTTAATGAAAGTTTACAAGCGTTAGTTTTCTAACAGATATTGCTATCAAAATTTTCAAAATGCCCCATAACGAAACAAACTCTTAACTCACTAAACTAAATAGTAAAATGACCTATTTACCCTTATTTTAAAAATGGGTTTTAACTAAATAACCCCTTCTCCCTCATAACCACCCATTTTAGATCAATTCTGAAACAAACTAACACTTTTCTACTCCTTCTCCGCACCACTTCGTCGCCCATCTTCAACCTCGCTTCCCCGCCACGCCCTCACTCCTCCCGGTCACTTTCCATTTTATTCAAGGCCCTCTCTCTTCCCCGACACAGGCATCCACGCTCTACCTCATCCATCTTCAATTCCCCACATACATCTGCCCAAACCTCCGTTCGGTGACACCTTGGCCTCTTCATCTTCCCAACATCATCGCCGGCGACGACTCTAGTCCCTTTATCATTTTCTCAGGCCCGCTTTCCCATAGGCACTATTTCAGGATCCAAAATTCTCACTCTGTGCGCCCAGCTCCATCATTGCCGGCTCCCCTCTTTTCCTATGTAGCCATAGATCTGAGTTTTATTTTGTTGGTTTTGTTGTTTGATTTCCAAAATTTGAGATTCTAATTCGTTCCAATATCAATTTTGATTGTGATCTTCTCCTTCTTCGTCATTACTGTCTTCTTCATCTTCTTCTTATTTATTTTGAAAAGATTGGTTTTTTTTTTCTGATTTTCTTCTTATATATTTTGAAAATATTGGTTTTTTATTTTCTGATTTTTGGTTCAGATTTGACTTTGGAATGGTGGTGGGTTATGTTTTGGGTTTGGATGCGCAGAGTATGAGTTTTGAATTTCTTATTTTGGGTTTCTCTTGATTTTGGATTATGAATGTTGAAGATGATGGTGGTGTTGATGGTGGTGGGCTAGCTTTCATGGTGATGGCGGTGGTACCTAGGTTGGGTGAAGATGATGGTGATGAACATGGTTGGTGGGTAAATATTTTACACTTTAACCCCTTATTAAATTGAACCTTTTTAACACCATAAATATCAAAAAAATTAAAATAATAATAATTATGTTAAAGTTGATATAAATATTAATAAGGGTAAATGGGTCATGTCAGCACTTAATTTAGCAAGTTACTATTTTGTTAGCTTATGGGGCAGTTTGTAAATTTTGATAGCAATATCTGTGAAAAAACTAACATTCATAAACTTTCATTAACTTATTTAACGATTTTGGTTATTTTGGTTATTTTGTATATAGTACGCATGTTGGATTGGTTTTTTCGTTAGTACGCAGCTAAATATGTAAAAAGTTGTTAGTAGGCAGGTCATTTTGGTAGTTTACTCAAATTGAAATTACAAACCATTGTGATGTTGAGAGCCTACGTGCGATGTTTGTATTTGTTCTTTGTTCAATGCTTGGGATGCTTGGTTGGGAATATATTGCCGACTCAAGTGCGTTACCATTGTATGTCTTCAACGCCAAATTAATTCCATATGAGGATTTTCTGAAGGCCATTATTGGGCCATGTCCAAGTTATGCTTGGAGAGGCACTTGCGCATCACATGCCATTGTTTATAAGGGCGTCCAATGGGGATTTGGTTCAAGGTTGGACTTCAATATTAAAGATGAGCTAGGCTTTTCCATTATAACAGACAGTTTGTGGATGATTACAAGTATTTGTAAAAATTCTTCACTTTGGGATGAGCATCCGACTGTGGTGGAGCATCATCTTATTTCTATTCATTAATAATATTTGATGTTGTTTGGTTAAAAAAAAAAAAAAAAAAAAAAAAAAAAAGGAAGAAGAACTAGAGGATTGAACAATACTCATCTGCCCAACTTTTCCGAGACGACAGGTTGCCGATTTAGGGATATAAACTAAAAGCTATAAGCCTATAATGATAAATATTTTAAATCAAATTTTAACTTCAAACATAATACTATTTTTAACTAATAGAATTAGGGGCAAATTGCAATTTGGTTCCTGACATTTACATAGATTTGCAATATTGCTCCCAACAGTTCAATTTCACAGTTTGGTATCCCAACATTTACATATTTTTGCAATGTGGCTACAAAACTAACACCCAGTTAAAATTTTAACCGAATTATACCTATGTGACTAGCACATGTCTATTAAATGGACTAAATAGTCATTTCTCAAAGGGTCATGTTCCATTCATGTGAGATTTTCTTTTATTATTTACTTTATTTATTTTATAATTTAAAAAATATATAGATTAAATTAATATTGGGCATTAATATTATTTTATTTTGTACTTATAATTTATGTATTCCTTACAAAGTCATTTATTTTCTAATAATAATTTAAAATTTTATTTTAATAATTAAATAAAGAAAATTAAATACTTTAAAAATTATATAATTAGGAATTGGAAATATTTTCGTAAAAAAATTAAATCTATGTAAGTACAATTTATGTTAGATTATAACTCAAAATAATTATGCAGGCTCATGGACAATAATTTATTAAGTGTGTTTGACGTGAGAAACATTTTCTTAAATATTTTTCTTTAAGTGAAAGAAAATAAGTAATGATCTTATTGTTGCAAATTGGAGGATAAGAAAGTAATGAGTAGGTTTTGGGGGAAACTAGTTTCTCCATAAGTTATAAAAAGTCTATTTTTATCCCTTATTTTTATCCCTTAAACCCTAAACCTTAAACTCTAAATCCTAAATTTTAAACCCTATAAAAACATGACTTTTTATAACTTATAAAGGAATTAGTTTCCCTCAAATTTTCCTCGAAAGTAATTTTTTCTTTTAAATTTAATTATACAAATTAAAAACATGAAAGAGAGAGAAAACATACATGTGTACTCCAATTTAAACAAACTAAAATAAGAGATAATTTACGATTTAGTTTGTTATATTGTTTTGGAAGGAAATTAATAAGTGATATAATCAAACCAACAAATTTAATATATAAATATATAATATAATGAAGCCAGAAAAGAGAGTGAAGACATACAAATTTAAAAACTGAATACTTTATCTTAATTGGTAAAGGTATTTATGCCAAAATAATTATAATAATAAATGTGATGATCCTATTAAAAATATACTCGAATGACCATTTTATCCATATAAAAGAAATGTGCTGGTCACATGGGTGTCATTTGGTTAGAATTTTAACTTAGCGTTAGTTTTGTAGCCACATTGCAAAAAAATGTAAATGTTGGGATACCAAATTGCGAAATTGAACTGTTGGGAGCAACATTGCAAATCTAAGTAAATGTCGGGAACCAAATTGCAATTTTCCCTGGAATTAGAGACTACAATTAAACATATACTCTCTCTCTCTCTCTCTCTCTCTCTCTCTCTCTGTCCCGATTTAAGATTTTTACTTTCCTTTTTCGTCTGTCCCAATTTAAGGTTAATACTTTTACTTTATTAACTAAAATGAAAAATGTGACTCACTTGTTATTCTCACAATTAAACCTCCATACCCACCTTCTCTCTTTCACTTTACTTTTCACACTTGCAACATTTATTTTTTCTTAATCTCCGTGAAAACTAAAAGGAGAAACCTTACTCCCTTCGTCCCATAACTATGTGCACAAAATGGTTTTTGCACGGGAATTAAGTGATGAATAGTAGTGGGTAGTTGTTGTGAGTATGAAAAGTGAAATAGGAGGGAGAAAGTGGGGTATGGAATAGTAGGTTGATTGATGTTGTGGATGTAAAAGTAAATTATGAGAGATAATGAGTGGGATGAATAGTAAACATTCGTTGACGTTTTAAAAAAAGTGTGACTTATCAATAGAACATCCAAAATGGCAATTTGTGCAGATAGTTATGAGACGGAGGGAGTATATTATAGTGGGATGGAGGAAGTATTAAACCATTGGGGGAGTAGAGCATTGATGGATGTCGGATGAATAACCCCTATCCCCTATCGACTATCCATCACAATTGCTTGTACACCAAAAGTAGTCATTAAACACCTCTTCCCAACGACCTCAACTGCATGGATACTATTTTAATACTAGAATTTCATTTCTATGCACCCGATGGAGTATTTGCTATTAATTGCTTTTATCATTCTGAATTAGTAATGTTATTAAAAACTATAATGACTAATAGCTATTGAAGACACTTGTTTGTTGTCTGGTGCAAGCATGGCGGTCGCACCTGCACCCATTTGATAAATACGGAGTATATTGTGTCGGGTTAATTGGTGCTTGCTTTAAACCTTGGGGCCATGGTTTCATGTCGCGTTACATGTTTTTTTTTTCCTTCCATAATTTACATTTTAAAGCTTTATATAATTATTCGATCGATTTGAACCCACTTACAAAAGGTGACAATCGTGCTACTGGGTGCAAGAACGTAAGTGCTTTTGAATCTTAAACATTGTAAAACCTCCAACTTACAGGGGTTAAAATGAAATTATATAATAAGTAAAAAAAACAATTATGCACATCGTTCTTTACATCTGATTAATAACTTAAAGTCTAAAGTTCAAGAAATAATTTTTAATCTGAATTAAGAAAAAGAGAGAGGTTAGAAGTAGGTTTGTGACAGTAGCCGATTTAGAAATTTTAGTCAGGAGGGTCAATTTTTGAATTAACGAGAAAATAAAAATTACGCTATTGTATATATAAAATTTAAATAACGCGTATATAACATGTTTTATTTATCTTCACGGGTTTACATACAAATAGTACTGTTGACGAAGATAATGATAATAGCCACACTGTAACATTAATAACAACAACAAGATATTACCATTATATCTTCAAATCTTTATTATTTTATTGCATGCACCTATAATTAGAGCCGTCAATTCGGGAAAATGGAACGAGACGAAACTATGATATCCCGCAACTATGCGGGACGGGACGTCCCAAATTTTTTTGGTTGGTCTCCTGTAAAATGCGTTTTTCCTAATGTTTTTTATGGTTAGGAAAAACGTGTTTTTCAAAACCTCCAGAAGACTTTATATTGATATCCAGAAGGCTCTATACTGATATCCAGGACCCTTCTGGCTATCACTTTCAAAGGTTCTGACTATCAATCTCATATCCAGAAGGCTTTATATTGATATCCAGAACCAGAGAACCCTTCTGGATATCACTTTCAAAGGTTCTGGCTATCACTTTCAAAGGTCCTGCTATCAATCTTATATCCAGAAGGCTTTATATTGATATCCAGGACCCATCTGACTATCACTTTCAAAGGTTCTGGCTATCAATCTCATATCCAGAAGGCTTTATATTGATATCCAGAACCGTTGAGAAGTTCCGATTATTTACAAAAATGCCACTGTGTTTTTTTTTAAACACGTTTTTCCTAAGCGTTTGGAAAAACGCGTTTTTCCCAAGATTTTGCGAATTTTTTGCTGGCCTGAAATTCCTTGTCCCGAACCATCTCACCAGACGCGGAACAATACGGGACAAATGTGGGACAAGGAAATGCGAAAAAAAAAATATAACTTAACTAAATATCCCAAATTAATGGTTTCAAAATCATCTTGTCAGCACAATGTCTTTAAAATTACACATGGCCTGCGCCATTGCGAACCAAACAGATCCCATTTCTTTACTCACAATTCCAACAAAATCACAACTCTTCTTTGCTTCTTTTATCCCTTCATCACCATTTGGACGATTTGACCCCCCAAACATAACTCCCCCCAACACACACAAGCAAAATTGCATGCAGTGTTCTTTTCAGATACCCATTTAATTGTAGAATTGTAGGTGGTCATTTCATTGTCTTGTGTTGCATGGATTGGATTTTGTGAAATTGACGGGATTTAACTTATTGATTTGATGAAAACCCATTTTTGATCTTGACTTGTTTTGGTGGGTTTAATTTTTGATTTTGGACTGGTTACATGAAGCTACGATATTGATGCTTTTTCTTGGTCATTTGGGCTTGGCGGGATTGGGTCTAGGGGTAAAAAAATTGCCGGACGTCCCGTCCCATCCCGTCTTGGGACGCGTCTTATACGGGATGTCCCAAATAGTCTCTCATTTAAACGGGCTTAAGAAATGCTGTTCCGTCCCGTCTCATTTGTATGGTGGGAAGGGACGTCCCGACGGGACCGTCCCAAATTGATGACTCTACCTACAATCATTTAAGATTACAATACACAAAAAACATATACATCCAACCAGGGTCTTTAAAAAGAAAATGCGCCCTATAATAAACTTACAGGAAAATGGCATCTTATAGGAATGGTCAAACTGAACCGGAACTGGGAAACCGGACCGGGACCGGATTGGAGAAGCACGGAACCGGAGCAAACCGGCGAATAAACCGGAACAAGAGTAACCGGAACCGCTATTCATCCGGGCCGGTTACGGTTCACATAAATGGCGAACCGGACCGAAAATCCCTTGTTTTTTAATAATTTTAAAGGGCCGGACCGGAACCGTACCGGAACCGGTGTAACCACGGGCCGGTTACGGTTCACATAAATGGCGAACCGGAACCGGCGGTTCCGAACTGGAACGGAACCGGCATTAGCCATCCCTAGCATCTTATGCTATTTTAGGAACCGATCTTCTTTATGCACTAGAAATATAATATTCCCCCGTTTTAAAATAATAGTTTACTTTTTTTATTGTTATTATGAATGAACTTTAGATAATAATAGTATTAGTTTAGTTTTTTTTTTTTGAAAATTTAAGTTGATGGTGTATCAATAATAAATTTTAAATTTTCTTTAAAATAGCTAAATTAATATATAATAATTATTTAAATTTTATTTATAGTAATGACAAGTAAAAATGAAAATAAATATTTTTTGAGACTGAGTGATGGAGTACAATAAAGTCCATCTGTTCCGTAATGATTTTTACATTTGTCATTTTCATTGTTTCAAAAAGTTTTTTATATTGCTACAATATAGGTTTAAATGTTCATAAAGACAACATGGCTGGTGAAGAAAATGTTCATATTCTTAAAAAAAAAATTGATTAATCAAATGCAAAGACTATTTTGAGATGGAAAAAGTATATAAATAGAAATTGTAAGTACATGTTTTTAGTAAAGTTTAAGAAAGAGAATGATGGAGCCCTCCACATGGTAGCTCAGTGGTAAGGAGTTAAGGGATGGTAAGAGAGGTTCTGTGTTCGAGTGTTGAAAGGAGCAGCTTGGTAACAAGTGATGTAAATCCTGTTAGATATTCCATTTGAAGCAACTTAGCGATTGAGATCAGAACTGAATAGATTTACTGACATACTTGTTATGGGTAAAATCTCCACGACGACATCCTGAAGTTAGCGACATCTTGAAGAGTTACCGCGTTGTAAGTAACTGTTTTATTTATTTATTATTTGTTATTAATATTCTTCTGCAGATAAAATTAACAGGAATAAACATGTGCTATAAAGAAGACTCTTATCAACGGCAAAAAAGACTTGGTCAAAGGAAGGAGTTGTGGCCGAAAAGATAGAGAAGTTTGTTAGAGTTAACAGATTAGCTTAATCTTATCTAGTTTTTAGTATTTAAGCAAGGCGAAGCAAAAAAACACAAACACACGCTCACTACTTCATCTCTGTAATTCGCCTTTGCATCCATTGTAACCCAGAAAATCAATACAAACGTTTAGGGAAGGTAGGTGCTCATAATCACCTCCCGAAGTTTTTCCTAAGAGATTATTATCTCAAAGGTTTCCTCGTTACATACTCGTGTCTTTGCAATCTCAATTCATTCAATTATATTCCATTACACCCTCTTCTCATACTCAAACTCATACATTAGATCATTAGACTTAATTGTTGTTTTTTACCAAAACAGTTTGGCGCCCACCGAGGGACCTTTGGTTTTTTAATTGTTTGAATTCTTTACGAATCAAAATGTCTACTTGTAGACACCCCGCCTTGGACCTCTCACCCCGATTGCATACAAAGTATTTTTATTTAACTCATTTTCATTAATTTCTGTTACTTCGGTTAAGTTCCTAACTGATTCCGTTAGTTTTGGACTAAACTGCATAACAGAGTTAACTTTTAGGGTCATTCTGTCATTTTTCACCCGCGGGCGCTTCCGGCACTGCCAGTGAGCCGCGCGCGCGTCCCGCCCCAAAAGCCGGACCCGCGCACTTCCCACTTTGGCAGTAACGGATTGCACCTTATTTCCCTCCATTTTCTTATTTACAAACATCTTTTCTTGATCACAAAAAACCATCTTTTTACATCCACATTCATCCCCCCTTTTCTCATTAACTCTCAATCCCAAATTCTAAGCCTTTTCCCAAAAACTAATATTTCTTTCATTTATTATTTGATTTCTTTTATTTCTTTTATTTTTCTTTTATTCATTTATCTTATTTGTGATTGGCTCATTCCATTTCACATGGATGACCAATTTCCCTCCATCATTTCCCTCTCTTTTTTACCTATAAAAACCATCATCTCCTACCTTGGAAAGGGACAAAAACCTTCATTCACCAACTACATTATACACAAATTCTCCCAACAAGAGTTCTTAGTAACAAGACTCTAAACAAATTATTCTACCACAATTTCATCACAACAATAACACTTTCAAGTCAAGGTTCCAAGTCCTCTTTCTCAAGGTACAACTCCATTTTCTTCCTTTGTTTTCTTCTTCTTGATGTATGCAATCCCCATTAATGGGACATGACCAACATGACTACTTCACATATTGAAGTTAGTTAAGGTTATCTCCTTACATTTTAATCTTAACTTTAATTCACCATGTTAATTTCTCTTCATCTCTTAATGTAATTCTTTAACATTACTTGTTACATGTAATCTTTATCATTAAATAAATAAAACAATTCTATTTTATTTCCCCTTTATTTCCTCTTTTCTTCTCATCACAATTGTTAGCACATTTATATTTAATTAATTGAAGGACATGTAAATATTAGAACACCAATAGTAGCAAGATCCGCGTAAGCGGGGCGGAGTGGGTGTTTAAGTACTTCCCACTCCGTCACCTAACCCCCGAACCCTTCTCTCCCGAATCTCTTGTTTTGTACATAAATTAGGCTATTTCTGGGTTTTTTTTTATGTTCCTTTAAAAACATAGGTGGCGACTCTAAACAATCTAAAACAAGTTAGACATCCTAGGATAATTCACCGCTCTAGCCAAGCCGTGGTTCCCCGGGGTATCTACAGTGGCGACTCCGCTGGGGACGATAGAGGGTTAAACTTGCGTTTTCATTTTTGGTGTTCTTTTATTCTGTTTTCTAGGCATTCTGGTAAAAAGGGTAGGAAGCGCGCGCCTCCGGCCTTCTTGGCCTAAAGCGCGCGCGTCCGACCCTTATTACCAGAATCGCCCGCCTCCTTTCTTGTCCTTCAATTCCATGTTTCTGTGCTAACAAATTCTGCAGGGGAAAGTTTTCTTAATTAAGGGTCAAGGCAATCCCTTGAACCCACTGATTTGCAGGTTCTCACCCAGAAGCGGGCGCCTCTGCCCTGCTTCCTCTCACGCGCGCGCCTTCCGCATAGGCAACACAATGCGCGCGCTTCTGGGCGCATTCCCGGAACAAAACAGTGCACAGAAACAGAACAGAATGACATTGTGTGGGCACCGGGCCTGCACAGAACTTGTTTTACTTTCTGTTTATTTTTATCGGTCACACGGGTGATTCGAAAGTTGTAATTATGTGCTTATTTGTTTTTTTTTTTATTTCTTTTGAAAAAAAAAAATGTTTTGTCACATGTTAGATCTCACACTACATGCACATATTCTTATCAATTGCTCACTATCGAGTCGCACAAGTCCAACCCCAAACCCGTCGAGGCCCGTCCTAGGAAGTTTCAAGCTCCACCTGACCTTGACTCTTCCGAAGCGGTCAACCTCACCCCGTGGCGTAGTTCATGACTACATGCCGGGGGTGACCTTTGAGCCTCATATTCAAGCCGAGCACAAACCACACAATTCTAGTTAGGGTCTAATACTCCGTGACCAAGTCGGTTTTCAAGTACCGAGATTTCCCTAAATTAATGTCTTCAAATCATACATGCCAACTTGTTGCAATGGACGAAATAAAACTCCGTCCCCAAAAGTGGTTATTTTTGGACGAAAATAAAAATCCGTCCCCGCATGTATGATTTACTACATTAATTTAGTTTAATCCCGACACATGTAGGGCTCACAAGCGTGGTAGAATCCGATGAGTATATGGGACCGCGAGAAGGTCTATATACTAGTGTGACGATTCCACTATTTTTTCTAGAAACCCCAAAAAGGACTCCGTCCTTCCGACTTTTGTAAAAAAAAAAAAAAAAAAAAAAAAGAGTCATTTTCTTTATATGGTTGAGTCTTTTTTGTGTTTGTGGGTTAAATTTATTTTACTCAAAATGTGTTTGTGGGGCCAATCTAAGATCAACCGTGCTCTTCCAATAGGTCCAATGGCTTCCAACGGCGACAACAACAACGGTGGAAATGATTTCGTGTCCAACGAAGGGTTACTCAACGTAATGAAATCAATGGGGGAACAAATGGATAGGATTGTCGAGGATGCCCGCCGTAAAGACAATTTGTGGCAAGCCCGTTTCGATATCGACAAGAAGAATTCACAAGGAAGAGGTTTCCGAACTCAAAGCCCATTTGCAAGAGCTCACCGACAGCAAAGCAAAGTTCAATGATAAAGCATGCTCAAGTGGCCCGACCCTCAAAAGCTACAAAGGTACCACCAACAACCGAGTTTTCACTCCTCTCCAAGGAGTAACCCAAGCCGAGGCATTTGAAATTTTGGTGGCAAGAGGGAAGATCAAACCTTTGGAGGAGTACAAGCCGAAGGCGATACTGAAAAACCATGCTCATGGTGAATGGTGCGGCTACCACAAGCATAGTGGCCACACTACCGAAGGGTGCTTCCTTCTCCGAAACATCATCCAAGATTTGATCGACAACGGCGAATTTACTGTGGGTGAAGAGCAACCTTTAGAGAGTGCCAACATGCAAGAACTCATCAAAGAAGAATGATTTGGTTCCGAAATGAGGCTTCTACAAGAAATCATGCCACAAGGAGACTACAACGACAATGGGGACTACAACAACAATCTCCGTTTCTCTTTCTCTACCTAGTAGTAGGAATTTAAAAAAAAAAAAAAAAAAGAGTCAAAGTCCTCTAATGTGTGCATTAAAGTTTTCTCTCGTCCCATGTTAAGTGTCGAGTCTTCTTATCAAATAAAAGTCGTTCTTGTCCTTATACACTCTTCCAAGTTGTTCAATCTAATTCTTGGAAAAATGATGAAAAGATGTCTAAATAAGTTTTAGAACAAGGCCATCACTTGAACGCCTAGGGGATAAACATCGACGCCAACATCAACGACGAAGCCAAGACAAACAAGGTGGAGCAACAATCATGAAGAAGTCAAGCAAAGTTTTCAAAGGGGGATTAAAAAAAAAAAAAAAAAAAAATCTTGCTAGGTTGAAATCATCAAATCAACCTAGGCAAAAGTTAGAGCACAAAAAAAAAAAAAAAAAAAAAAATTCCCCTTAATCAAAGAAGTTCACATCAAGATCAACATCATTCCATCCACCAAAGGAGGACGAAGCTACACGACGAAGCAACAATTCCATCCCGAAGAATGGAGAATTCACAAGAACTACGGTGACCTGAGCCTCTACACTGGAGGAACGTAGGCAACCTACGGGTCCGGTCTCATGCAAGAAAGAAGATATGTTTAGCCCTAGCGCGTTATGGTGATCGGCCTTCATCTCGAACTTGTCAAGACATCTTTGTATGATTCATTTGCCAATGAATTAATCACCAAAAAGATTGAACAACTTTCTTAGATTTGGAATCATTTCGCGCTCCTTGTCGAGTCTAGGGACTTCTATTCTTTCTGCATACTCCCAATTTCTTGCAATCAAATTGGGGCTTTCCTTCTCTTCTCTCTTAATGACTTACTTGCCTTTGCGAGTCATTCAATTCAATAAAAAATACATGTCAATACTAGGGACACTTCCCTAGTCAAGTCAATGTCACTCACCTTTAGTGACAAGAGGTCTCCACCGCAAAATCACATGTCTTATCTCCTCAGCTAGAGTCAATGCACACTGCCTCATCAATTGAGTCAAAAAAAAATAATGAAGACGCAAAAGAGATGCCCGCTAGATTGAAAACCCAAAAGGGCGGTCTAGGCAAAAAACAGGGTGCGTCATAAAAAAAAATGAGAGAGTGAGAGAGAGAAGGGAAAGAGAAATGGAGATCCCCGGCCTCTAAAGAAGACAAGTTCTACATTGAATCTCCTCAGTAAGTCAATTCCCTACCGAGTCAACTTTGGGATTGAAAAAAGCTCGACAAGATATAGCACCATCAAAGGTTGTCTTGGGTTATCGGCATCATTCTCCAGCAGTGTGCATTTTTGGGTTCATGAAAAGAAGGCCGGTGGTAACCAAGATCCATCCGAGAACAAGCCCATCATAAAAGGGCACGAGGTTGCACAAATAATCCCTAGCTAGTCAATTGGATCGGGCAGCAAATAGCAACAACATGTGTCTCAGTTTTCAAGGCTTCTTCAAGTATGTGCTTCTAAAGTATGCCGAAAGGCTCCCGAGAAATGGAGTAGCTCTTGCCATATCCTCTCATGTTTATTCCCTCACACGAGGACGAGTCACTCTTGCTTTGCTCAACAAATGGTGATGCCCTAGGGGCTATGTGACTCAAGAACAAGGGATTCTTTTGCTTCATTTGGCAATCAATACGCCCTAGGGGCTATGCTCAAGAAAGATGTGTGAGATTATCCTCAAAGTCCCTCAAAAGGGATGTCAAAAAGCCCTCTTGTCACGTGTGCCCGTGATCGTTCCCCCAATCAAGGATGGACCTTTCTCGCAATCAATGATGGCACTCTAGGGGCTACGGTCAAGTCTTAAAGGCTCCCTCGACAAAGAGCAATTAACTCCCCAGCAGTATCCCCAGCCAAGTCATGTGCAACATTGGAAGCTTCCTCAATTCGGCACCGAAGGTCTCAACGGGCTTCGCAATCTACAATCTTTTGGGCTACGGCATTACAATAATTCAAGCAAAGGGCGATATTGGGGCTTCCCGACCAACAGTCTTTTGGGCAACAATACTCGAGCAACGCAATTTGGGAGTAGTCTCCATGAAAGGGATCAAGCTTCAAAGGGTCTCTCAACACTTCAAGTCAAAGGCCTCTTAGTTTTAAATGAAGACTCCGATGTTATGAATGAAGTTGATGATTTTTGTTAGAACTCACAGCGAGATTTTGAAGGAAGTCTTAGAGAAAAGGAAAAAGATTC
Source organism: Campanula takesimana (assembly GCA_026119855.1). Lineage (NCBI taxonomy): Eukaryota > Viridiplantae > Streptophyta > Magnoliopsida > Asterales > Campanulaceae > Campanula > Campanula takesimana. Next base: position 355,852 of record JAOWBW010000970.1, on the reverse strand, counting down.
AATATGCTAAACTCTAATCAAAACAGGGTTATAGCGGGAAATGCCACGGCCAATCCCAATGTTTCTGCAATTCAGCACCCCCTTCTCCAAGATCAAAAGCGCAAGGTGCAGCTCAGATAAAGTTGGGCCACAGCACTAGTTGCATCCGAAGATCCGTCATTAGTTCAACTCAAGAAGAGTCAAGCAAGCATACTCATTTGAGACTTTATCACGCCAAGACCTTATCCTCCGTGACCTCGACGACACCGCAAGACATTACTGCATCCTTTGACATAAGCCCTCAGCCATTTGGGTATCGACCACAATGAGGCCATTCATCTCCCCAGTAAGAGCAAGAAGGAGATCTCTATCAAGAATTCTACCAAACGGTACATCCGCTCTCAATGCCGAGCCAATCACAAGATAATTTGGGGCTTTACAATGAAAGGTCTTCACATCCCGCCATCTACAAGACCACGACACTTGGGGCTTTGAAATCTCTCGAAGCTTGGCATCAACGACCTCCTCTTGGGGCTTGCTCACTACAACAACAAAGGGCGATTTACACGAATGGGCCAAAAGCTGATTTATCTTGGAGCTATGAAAGTCCCTCAAAATTTGGCATCAAAGGCATTCTAGGGGCTTTACAATCAGCAACCCCTCATCTCGGCATCAAAAGCCTTTTGAAGCCCCATAATCGACAAATCTCTTGGGGTTAGACATCAATCTTCGTTGGGCACACCGGCGACAACAGAATTCAAGCGAGGCAATCCGGACTTCGACTGAACATGACTTGATCTTGGGTTGGCTTCACAAGCACACAATGGTTAAAATGGTTCACCCACGAACTAAAAAAACAAATCTTTTCCTCACATGTGTGCATATTCTTTCCTTTCTAATCTAAAAAAAAAAAAAAAAAGATTTTTCTTTTTCTTTCTCCTTCTATGTGCAAAAGTATGTGCTTTACTTTGCTTTGCTCCTAGCTTCTCCTCCAGCATTCTCCATCATCCTTGAACTACGCTGGTTTGATTCCCTTCAAGGGATACGTAGGCAGCCTTTGGCACGACCAACCCATCATCCAGAGTACCATCTCGCCAACCCATCATCAAGAGCGTTCTCTCATCAACATCCAAAGAATGGACATTCTCCATCAAAGCATCCTCCGCGGACATCAGAAATCCATCTCCACTCAAGCGGCAATAGTAAGCGAAGGTATGAATACATCCAATGCTTTCCTCAAAATCACACCGCACACACGATCACTCTCTACATTCTTAATTCTCTCTCATTGCAAGAGTGTTCCAAAATCCCATCACACCACGAGCACAATTTCTCTCTCTTCATTTCACACTTCATGCATCTTCTTGCAAGAACACATATACCTGTCAAGCACACACATAACAGGTACCACCACGATGTCAACAGCATCTGCTACTCAAGGCACTTCATCCCCACCAGAAAGTGGTCAACCGTGCCCACACCCCACAAAGTCAACAACATAAGCTCCCATGAGCTCCAAGTTGGAAACTCGGTCTATATCGAGACAAGCTCCCATGAGCTCCAAGTCGGCAACTCGGTCCATATCGAGACAAGCTCCCATGAGCTCCAAGTCGGCAACTCGGTCCATATCGAGACAAGCTCCCATGAGCTCAAAGTCGGCAACTCAGTCCATATCGAGACAAGCTCCCATGAGCTCCAAGTCGGCAACTCGGTCCATATCGAGACAAGCTCCCATGAGCTCCAAGTCGGCAACTCGGTCCATATCGAGACAAGCTCCCATGAGCTCCAAGTCGGCCACTCGGTCCATATCGAGACAAGCTCCCATGAGCTCCAAGTCGGCAACTCGGTCCATATCGAGACAAGCTCCATGAGCTCCAAGTCGGCAACTCGGTCCATATCGAGACAAGCTCCCATGAGCCCCAACTCAACAACTCGGTCCTTATCGAGACAAGCTCCCATGAGCTCCAATACAACACTCCAGCAAAAGACGCTCACACAGGGAGCGCACCCCTATCTCTAGCAATTTCAAATTACTGCTTTCATCGAGTCTTTGCTTTCTTTTCTTTCTTTTTCTTTGTCGATGTCCTCGGCGGGTGTTTTTACTTTCGTCGACGCGTTTTGCTTTGCAATCCACGTCGCCGAGGGGCTCTGTAGACACCCCGCCTTGGACCTCTCACCCCGATTGCATACAAAGTATTTTTATTTAACTCATTTCATTAATTTCTGTTACTTCGGTTAAGTTCCTAACTGATTCCGTTAGTTTTGGACTAAACTGCATAACAGAGTTAACTTTTAGGGTCTTTCTGTCATTCTGTCATTTTTCACCCGCGGACGCTTTCGGCACTGCCAGTGAGCCGCGCGCGCGTCCCGCCCCAAAAGCCGGACCCGCGCGCTTCCCACTTTGGCAGTAACGGATTGGACCTTATTTCCCTCCCTTTTCTTATTTACAAACATCTTTTCTTGATCACAAAAAACCATATTTTTACATCCACATTCATCCCCCCTTTTCTCATTAACTCCCAATCCCAAATTCTAAGCCTTTTCCCAAAAACTAATATTTCTTTCATTTATTATTTGATTTCTTTTATTTCTTTTATTTTTCTTTTATTCATTTATCTTATTTGTGATTGGCTCATTCCATTTCACATGGATGACCAATTTCCCTCCATCATTTCCCTCTCTTTTTTACCTATAAAAACCATCATCTCCTACCTTGGAAAGGGACAAAAACCTTCATTCACCAACTACATTATACACAAATTCTCCCAACAAGAGTTCTTAGTAACAAGACTCTACACAAATTGTTCTACCACAATTTCATCACAACAATAACACTTTCAAGTCAAGGTTCCAAGTCCTCTTTCTCAAGGTACAACTCCATTTTCTTCCTTTGTTTTCTTCTTCTTTATGTATGCAATCCCCATTAATGGGACATGACCAACATGACTACTTCACATATTGAAGTTAGTTAAGGTTATCTCCTTACATTTTAATCTTAACTTTAATTCACCATGTTAATTTCTCTTCATCTCTTAATGTAATTCTTTAACATTACTTGTTACATGTAATCTTTATCATTAAATAAATAAAACAATTCTATTTTATTTCCCCTTTATTTCCTCTTTTCTTCTCATCACAATTGTTAGCACATTTATATTTAATTAATTGAAGGACATGTAAATATTAGAACACCAATAGTAGCAAGACCCGCGTAAGCGGGGCGGAGTGGGTGTTTAAGTACTTCCCACTCCGTCACCTAACCCCCGAACCCTTCTCTCCCGAATCTCTAGTTTTGTACATAAATTAGGCTATTTCTAGGTTTTTCTTATGTTCCTTTAAAAACATAGGTGGCGACTCTAAACAATCTAAAACAAGTTAGACATCCTAGGATAATTCACCGCTCTAGCCAAGCCGTGGTTCCCCGGGGTATCTACACTACTCAACCTATGATCTCCAGCAGCAACAAGGCTCCTATCACAACCCTTGGTTTGAACCCACCGATTGGGGGCAATAGCCCAAGCAAGACGACAAGTGGCCATTCTGGGACTCTACCACCGCCGCCACCTGGTGGAGCAGGCAAGAAGCAGTCGGCTTTATCCTCAGATCCTAAACTCAAGAACATCCTTATGCAGATGAGGAGTCAACTGGACAAACAGCAGAGCAGCACCTCAGTAATAATGGATACCTTGGTGAGCTTGCAGAAGGAACAGAGATCCTTAAGCGAGAGGGTGGATTCTGTATCACCAATTCGCCCTAGGACCCTTAACTTCAGCAACGGTGGCAGTCCTTCAGCCTTCAATGAATGGATCCCGATGGCCAGTGCAGTTGATGGTGTAACCCCGTCGTCTCCCTTGATGACGACTTCTCCGATGATGATGCCATCCTCAGATCCTGGTTTTTTCCAGTTCTCTCCACTTGTCCATTCTTCAGCCCCACCTTCCACGTTCAATGTTTCAGGGACTTCTACGGGACCATCGTATACCAACAATACCATTGTGACATCTTCGGCCGATGTCAACACCTTTGGTAACATTAATTCAAGTTTTGCGTTTGATAATATTGCTCGTACTTCTAATCCTTTTGCAGGTAACTTCATAGCAAGCCAACTTCAAGAGCTAAGGGACATAGTCATGAATGTACCAGGAGTCACTCCCCCCATTCAGCAAGTCTCTCCAACATGTTAGAGCCAGTCTCGCTTTGTACCTGCTATAGCACTTGTCGACATCCCGAAAGGATTCAACATTCCGTTCATGAAGTTCTATGATGGAAGCACTGATCCTGAAGAGCATGTTGCCCATTACCAAGAGAAGATGGAGATCGTTCGTATACCTCTCCAATACAAGGAAGCGTGCTTATGTAATGGCTTTGGTTCAACTTTGGTGGGACCGGCTTTAAAATGGTTAATCCGTCAGCCGCTTGGATCTATTGGATCATATGCCCAGCTGATCAACATGTTCAACAATCAGTTTTCATGCAGTCGACAGTTTGAGAAGTTGACCAGTGACCTCTACAGAATAGTCCAACAACCAACAGAAGCATTGAAAGAATGCGTCAACATGTTTAACAAGGAAGTCTTGGAGATCCCTAATCTGGATATGGCGACGGCAACAGAAGCTTTCAGAATGGGCTTGAAGAAAGACTCACCATTTTATGAAGATCTTGTGATGAATCCATGCAAGAGAATGGAAGATATCCGCAATAGAGCTACCAGGTTCATCCGATTGGAAGAGGATAGAGCACAGCAAACCAAAGATTCTGGCAAGGCGTCGACATATGACAATCCAGACAGGAGGATAGACTCATCTCACCAGAAGCAGAATAACAGATCAAGACCCTAACATAGAAATGATTCTAGCAAGATTCATTCTGTGGAGGATGAAGAGCAGGACGATGTTGATTGTCCTAAGATTACTAATTATTGCTTTTCTGTTGATGTTGCATGTATCCTATGCGCAATGGGGAATCTTGGAGATAAACCAAGGTGGCCAAGGAAAACTGATAAGCCATCAACTTGGAAAGAAAAATCCAAATGGTGAGCATATCATGAAGATTTCGGACACCTTACGGAAGATTGCATCGCCTTGAGGAAAGAGCTGAGCTACCTGTTATCAAAAGGATATCTTAAAGAAATCCTGAGCCACCGGAAGAACAAGACAGACAACAAAGAAGCCATTCCAGAAAAACCACCTTCACCCCCACCGGTAACTAAGGTAGTCCAATTTATTAGTGGTGGTTCTGATATTTGTGGTACATCTTATTCTGCAGCTAAGAGGCACGCTCATGAGGCCAAAGATGAAAAGCTAAGAAGAAAGAACAAGACTTCTAAGCTTACTTCACAACATGTCATCTCCTTTAAAGAAGACAACAGGGATAATGTCCTGGATCCGCACCATGATGCACTGGTTATTGCCTTACAGATAGCTAATTGCAAGGTCAGGAGAATTCTTGTAGATGGGGGCAGTTCAGTCAATCTCATAACTGTAGCAGCTTTGAAGGAAATGAATATTCATATGTTCGAGGTGATCAAAAACACTTCGGTACTGGTAGGATTTAGTGGCGAAACAAAGGATACAACTGGGGAAATCAAGCTTCCTGTATATGTTGAAGGTGTCAACTCCATGGAAAGATTTTGCGTGATAGATTGTGCAACCAGCTACAACGTCATATTGGGTAGGCCTTGGATTCACTCAATGAAGGCAGTACCGTCGATGTATCACCAGTGTGTTAAGATGCCGACGCCTTGGAGAGTAGTCAAGATCTACAGTGACCAGCAGACCGCAAAAGATTGTTACATGACATCTATGAAGGCGACGACATATTCTAGGCAAGCATAGCAATTACAGAAGAAAGCACGTCAGGTCCTGGAAGCAAGAGAGCATGATGTGAAAGAAATTTTCTTAGATCCCTCAGATCCAGACTTGAAGGTGCTAATTGGCCAAGACATACCATCAGATTTTGAAGAAGAATTGATAAATCTTTTAAAAGAAAGGGTCAAGAGCTTCGCCTGGAAGCACGAAGATATCATGGGGATCAGTAAAGATGTCATCACCCACAAACTAAATATAGATCCTTCTTTTAAGCCGGTGCAATAGAAACGGAGGAAGTTTGCCCAGGAAAGAAATCAGATCATCCAGGAAGAAGTTGACAGATTGTTGAAAGCGAAAATGATCAGGGAAGCTGAATATCCAAAGTGGTTGGCAAATGTAGTAGTGGTGGAGAAAAGAAACGGCAAATGGAGAGTGTGTGTTGACTTCACGGACCTGAATAAAGCATGTCCCAAAGATCCTTTTCCTCTCCCTCACATTGATACGCTGGTAGACGCTACATCAGGTCATGAGATCTTAACTTTCATGGACGCCTCTTCAGGTTTTCAGCAAATCCAGATGGAACCATCTGACCAAGAAGACACCGCCTTCATCACGCCGACAGGTATATATTGTTATATTGCAATGCCTTTTGGACTAAGAAATGCAAGTGCAACATATCAGAAGATCGTCAACTTGATGTTCAAAGACCAGATAGGCAAAACTATGGAGGTGTATATCGATGATATGGTAGTCAAATCAAAGAAAGCTGGAGACCATGTATGAGATCTTACACAAGCATTTGGCATCCTGGATGCATTCAACATGAAACTTAATCCTACAAAATGCAACTTTGGAGTGAAGTCTAGAAAATTCCTTGGTTATATGGTGACTCAAAGAGGAATTGAAGCAAGCCCGAAGCAGATCAGAGCCATAATCAACCTGACGTCACCCAAGACAGTTAAAGACGTGCAAAGATTGACAGGGAAAGTGATAGCTCTAAACATATTCATATCCAAATCCTCAGAAAAGTGCAAACCGTTCTATGACATTCTGAAGAAAAATAGTAGATTCGAATAGATGGAGATGCATGAGAAAGCATTCCAGGACTTAAAGCAATACTTGTTGACATCTCCATTACTGACCAAGCCCCAAGAAGGCGAACCTCTTTATGCATATCTGGCCGTATCAGAAGTAGCTGTCAGCGCAGTACTAGTTCGAGAAGAAAACGGTAATCAACACCCCATATATTATATAAGTAAAACTCTACTAGATGCGGAAACCAGGTACTCCCATCTAGAAAAATTAATTTTAGCTTTGATTACTGCTTCCATTAAATTGAGACATTATTTTGAAACCCATGTTATTTATATTCGTACTAATTATCCAATCAAGAATGTTATGAGAAAACCAGAGATGTCAGGAAGAATGGTAAAATGGTCGGTCCAGCTGAGCACATATGATATCAGGTATGAACCAAGGACCGCAATAAAATCACAGGCACTTACAGATTTTGTGGCAGACTTCAGTCCTAGTATGCAATCTGAAGTAGAACTTGAAGTCCAGCAACTTCAAGGAGACGACATCCTCAAGTGGACGCTATTTACAGATGGAGCATCCAATGCAAGAGGAACAGGCCTGGGTATCGTCCTGAAGTCACCACAAGGGGACATAATACCCCAGGCCATTAGCTGTGATTTTAAAGCCACCAACAATGAAGCAGAATACGAAGCTATGATCACCGGATTAAGTGTTGCTTTAGATCTCAATGTTAAAGCAATCCAGGTATACAGTGATTCATTGTTGTTGGTTAACCATTTCAATGGCTCTTATGCAGCAAAGAACGCCAAGATGACGTCATATCTGGGGATCGTAAAAATTTTGGCCAGCAAATTCTCTAGCTTTTCCCTAGAACAGGTACCCAGAGAGGAAAACTCTCAGGCAGACGCCCTTGCTAATTTGGGATCAGCATTCAAAAGTGCTTCTCAGATCAATATACCTATCATCCATGTCAACATTCCTACCATAGAGAAGTTGGAGCTTTTCAGTTTAGATGACGACTTCCAAGATCTTGGGAGCTTGGAACTTTTCAGAATAGATGAAGACATGCAGGAAGATCAAGACAACCAGACAATCACTTCATGGATGGCACCTATCATTAAATATTTGCAAGATGGCACCGTCCCAACTAATGAGAAGAATGCTAGGGCATTCAGGGTAAGGAATGCAAGATATATATTAATTGATAATGTATTATTTAGAAAGACTTTTGCAGGACCATATTTGAGGTGTCTAGAACCCGAGAAGGCCAAACAAGTGCTTAAAGAGTTACATGAAGGTATATGTGGTAATCATTCTGGGGGAAGAAGTTTGTATACCAAAGCTCTTAGGATGGGTTACTTCTAGCCTACAATACGACAAGATGCCACTGAATATGCCAAGAAATGTGATTCATGTCAGAAGCATGGCGACATCCTGCATCAGCCGGCAGAGTTAGTTCATCCTATCCTTTCTCCGTGGCCCTTTATGACGTGGGGAATGGATATCGTGGGAAAACTGCCTAAGGCACCTGGTGGCAAAGTGTTCATGTTAGCAATGACAAACTATTTCTCCAAATGGGTAGAAGCAGAGGCGTACGTCCAGGTCCGTGATAAAGAAGTCATCTCTTTCATCAAGAGGAATATCTTTAGAAGATTTGGTATCCCTTCAGAGATAGTATATGATAATGGCTCCCAGTTCATCAGCAAGAAGACAACGGACTTCCTGACTAGATGGGGAGTCAAGATGGTGACATCCTCACCAGTACATCCTCAGGCGAATGGATAAGCAGAGTCAAGCAACAAGATCATCATCAATAACTTAAAGAAGAGGTTAGATCGAAAGAAAGGACGTTGGGCAGAAGAACTTCCATTTTTTTTATGGGTAGACAGAACGACTCCAAAGAATGCAACAGGACATACACCATATTCCCTGGTCTTTGGAGCAGAAGCCGTCATCCCAGCAGAAGTCATCATCCCAACTGCCAGGTATGGATTATTAACATTTGAACTGAATGACGACATCTTGGCTCATGACTTGGACACCATTGAAGAATTGAGGGACCTTGCAAGGATCAGAATAGCTGCCTTGTAACGCCCATCATTATTCTTGTTAAATATTTGACTTGCTTGTTAAATTCTTGAACTTGCATATTATGTGTTAGTTTTACTTGGGTTAATTTCTTAACTGCTTTAGAATATTAAGGTGGTTAAATGCCTAGTTTTGACTTTTGGGTCATTTGTGAAATTATGACTTTAGGGGCCTTTTTGTTAAAAGTGAAACTTGAGGGGCCTAAGTGTCATTCTTTGAAAGTGGCTAAGTATATCTTATTGTTTGTAGAGAATGAATTCCCAAAATTCATTTCTTCTCGTTCTTTCTCTGTTCTAGAAAGTTAGGGTTAGAGTTTTACCCTATTCTCGACTCCTCGAGTTTAATTATCCCTTTGTTCTTGATTCTGATCCCGGATAAATATTTGTGGCGTTGAATAGAGCGTTTCCTGCCGAACAGAAATTTGTTTGGGTAACTTTGATTTCAGACTAGGTAAGTTATTAGCTCCCCCTTGCTTCTAATAACATGCATATATGTTATTCTTGATACTTGTGCTTGTCAATTTCGTGTTTAGGGCAATTTTTGTGATACTTGTAATTTTGGGACAAAGGGAGTATAAACATACTGTGTAAATTGATGAAAGAACTTGAAAATAATTGTTTGAACATGTTATGCACTCCTAAGAATGTTAAAATGTTAGTAAAAAGTATACTCCTACGCTTGGGACGGAGAATTTGTAAGCCTGGGAAAGAAATGCACAATTGCTGGAAAAGTTCTTGGGCGACCGCCCATGTTTGGTCCAGGCGACCGCCCAAAACTACTGAAAGGTTCCCATATAATTTTGCCGAGTGGGCGACCGCCCAGTCCCTAGTGGGCGCCCGCCCACTTACCCTGAAAAGTAAAAGTGTGGTTTAAAGTTTGTACAAGTTGGAAATAACCCTAGTTAAGGTATATAGCCTTAGTATAAGATGTACTAGCAATGTTTGTGCACCTTTTGGGGCATTAGAACGTAGTCTTGAACATGAAAACTTATAGAACTCAAATGAAAACTTAAGTATAAGAGTAACAACTCTTCTTTATGTCTTGAAAGTGCTATGAGCAAGCACTAATGTGTTATGCTTGTCTTGAAACCAATGTTTGTGCACCTTAGGGGCATTAGAACAAAGTCTTGGACTTGAACATCCAAAGTATAGGATGATGAACTTGAAGTATAAAATGTATAACTCTTATACATGCTTGAATGTCCAAAGATTGGAATTATAACTTGAAGTATAAGACAATAAAATCTTGTACATGACTTGAACATCCAAAGAATTGGATTAAGACTTGAATATAAGATAATAAAATCTTGTACATGACTTGACACCAATACATGTGTATGGTAATGAACTAGAAAGTGCTATGAACAAGCACTAACGTGTATGAGAAATGTTCTTGATATGTATGTGCAAACCTTGCATATAGCTACTTATAATAATGTGACTTCTTGATTACTTGAAGCATGTTCCGTGTTGTGAGCTAGTCCACTACTTTTGGATAAGTTCTACTCTCGTAGTTCAAGTAAATACCTACTTGTGCATTTTGGTATGAGTCCAGCTGGTCCTTGGTTGTTCGGAGGTATATAGGTTCAAGCTTATCATCAGGCTGGAGCCAAAGTGATAATCGGGGATCTATGTATCTGCGCTTGACCCTTTACTACAGGCCATAGTAAGGGCATAGCTTCCTTTGTTAGAGAAATACGCCTGATAAAAGTGAATGCTAAACTCGTGAACACCTCGTGAATCTTGATCTTAGGAATGACACTGGTTACCGGGTTTTCTTATATATACTGCATAAGCGGTTTCTTGATATTGATCGTGATTTGTCAAAGTAATACAAGCTACGACAACAATGGCATTCTTGGAAGGAATAAGAAGGAAGCAATATCCTTTATAACGTGCTAGCTTAGCCTTATGTGCTACTTGATGAGTGGCTTAGCCTCTCATATACTTGTTACTTGATGATACTTGATACATGATTACTTGAGTATCTACTTGAATTGCATGATAACATGTCATGTAGTTGCATCTAATATCTTACTGAGATTTATCTCACCCCGTTCCTTGTTTATTTGTTTTCCTTAGATCAAAGGAAGGCTAGTGATAGTGCAAAGTGAGGCTAGACATAGCTGGGAGCTTACTACGCAGGTGGTTATTGTTTTGGGGATCGTGGTCCTTTTACATTTTGGTGAGGACGGTGTATTATGGGTTATGTAACTCCTTATTTTGGGGTAGACAGTCTTGTATAGTACTGGTTGTCTCTAGACATCTTGTAATGCCAGCTTATGTGATAAGCATTTCTTTCGCTGTGTATAATCATGTTTGGTTTAAATTTTCTTGTCTAGAACTCGTGTTGTGAGCTATCTTAGCTCCTTACTCTTGAGTATATATATATCATGTCAGTTTGTTATAAGCAGATGTCATCGCGTTTCTTGTTAGTTTCTTGATTCTTGTTAGTCACGCGCATCCAGGTTCGAGGTTCTATTAGGGGATCCCGGGACCTGGGGGCGTGTCAGTTTTGGTATCAGAGCTACCCTGGTTTAGCTACCTTGGTTTACTCTAAGTCAGGATAGGGTCTATGGCCTAGGTATGGGTTAGTCTTGGGGTATTATTAACGCCGAGTGTTTACCTACAGGTACAATGAGTTCTGAAGGAACAAGTGGTAGTAATCAGCTGAGATCAGTAACTCCTCAAGCAGAGATGGCTGATAATATAGACTGGGATTATGCTAATCGACTTACAAGGTTCTTGAAGTTGAAACCTCGTAGCTTTGACGGGGAATTTGATGCTAAGAAGGCAGAAGAGTGGATTGAAAGTATAGAAAAGATCTTTACAGCCTTGAGATGTGCAGGAGGTGATAAGGTAACATTTGCAACCTTTAAACTTGAGAAAGCTGCTGAACATTGGTGGCAAGTGTTGAATAAAAGCTGGAAACTGGAAGGGGTACCACAGACTTGGGAGAATTTTCTCAAAGCATTCAAGTTACAGTTTATTCCAGTAGTGGTTCAAGACAGAAAAGAGATGGAATTTCTTAATCTGGAGCAGGGAAGCTTGACAGTGGGGCAATACTCAACCAAGTTTACAGAATTGGCTAGGTATTGTGATCACTTAGTTCCAAATGAAATAAAGAAGGCACAGAGGTTTGTGAAGGGGTTGAAGACCGAGTACAGAAGCAACTTCTTTCTTTACAGCTTACTAGTTACCAACAAGCAGTGGAAATGGATTATGGCATTGAGAATGACATTGAAGAACACAAAGTGAAGTTGGGAACAATCATGACAGGTCGTGTTTCATAGAAAGCACAGGGATCTGGTTCTAAGGGTGGTAAATCTAGCCGCCAAGATCGTCAATTTTGACAACCTTCTGAAAGTAAAGGTAGTGCATCAACTGGTTCTAAGACAACAGTCCAAGGTTCCAGGAAAGTGTGTGGTTATTGTTTGAAAGAAGGCCATTCTGAAGACAAGTGTTGGCTAAAGCAAGGAAAATGTTTATCTTGTGGGGAAACAGGGCACTTTATCAAGAATTGTCCTAAAGGCAAGGGAAGTCAAGTTAGGGGTACAAGTCAATAGGCCTCAGGTACTAAGAGAGATAGTGGGGGTCGACCTAATGTTCAGGGTCGAGTGTTTGCTCTAGATCAGCAGGGTGTAGCTGAGTCTTCCACGGTCATAGGAGGTACTATATTACTTTCTAGTACGAGAGCGTGAGTCCTGATAGATCCAGGCTCATCTCATTCTTATGTGGCATCTCATTTTGTGTCGCACTTGCATGTTCTTCCTGATTCTATGCCTTATGTGCTAGAAGTATCTTCCCCTATGGGAGATTGTATGTTTGCTTCTGAGGTTTACAAGAAATGTGAGGTTCTTGTGGGTGATTATACCCTTCTTGATGATCTAGTCGTGTTACCTATAAGGGACTTTGACGTCATTCTTGGCATGGATTGGCTTTATGTGGATCATGCATCTGTTGATTGTCATAGAAAAGTAGTAACTTTTTCTATACCCGGTTTGCCTGATTTTACCTTTGAAGGTGATAGGCCTATATGTGCTATACGTGTTATTTCTGCTTTAAAAGCTAGAAAACTTTTATCTCGTGGTTGTGCCGGGTATCTCGCATGTGTGCTTGAAAAGAGTTTATCTGTTCCCAAGATAGAAGATATTCCTGTTGTGTCTGAATTTTCAGATGTGTTCTCTTCTGAGTATAGCATGCCACCTGATCGAGAGCTTGAGTTCTGTATTGAGTTATTACCAGGTACAGCACCAATCTCTAAAGCACCTTATAGAATGGCTACATCTGAGTTGAGAGAGTTAAAAACACAGCTTGAGGAATTACTTGAAAGGGGCTTCATCAGGCCTAGTGTATCACCGTGGGGTGCACCAGTGTTATTTGTCAGAAAGAAAGATGGGACTCTGCGATTATGTATTGATTACAGAGAGGTTAATCAGGTAACCATAAAGAACAAATATCCGTTACCTCATATTGATGACTTGTTTGATCAACTTCAGGGTTCAGTAGTGTACTCAAAGCTTGACTTGAGAAGTGGTTATCATCAGTTGAAAATCAGATCCGAGGATATACGAAAGACAGCTTTCCGTACTAGGTATGGGCATTATGAGTTTATTGTTATTCCATTCGGTTTAACAAATGCTCCAGCTGTATTTATGGATTTGATGAACCGTATCTTCAAACCATATCTTGATTGTTTCGTGGTGGTATTCATTGATGATATTCTTGTGTATTCTAAATCACGGGCTGAGCATGAACAACATCTCAGAGTGGTATTGCAAGTTCTTCGTGAGAAACAATTATTTGCAAAATTCAGCAAATGTGCTTTTTGGTTAGAAGAGGTTTCATTCTTGGGACATGTTGTGTCTGCTACTGGTATTGCAGTAGATCCTTCCAAAGTTGAAGCAATTGTAAACTGGAAGAGGCCAACTACAGTGACAGAGATCCGTAGTTTCTTGGGCTTGGCTAGTTATTATCGGAGGTTCATTGAGGGATTCTCCAAGATTGCTACTCCATTGACTAATTTGACTAAGAAAGCTATTTCTTTTGAGTGGAATGACAAGTGTGAAGCAAGTTTTCAAGAGTTGAAAAGGCGCTTAACGACAGCTCCAGTCTTGGCTTTACCTAGTGGTTCTGAGAATTTCATGGTTTATACTGATGCTTCTAAAGAAGGATTGGGTTGTGTTCTAATTTAAGATGGCAAGGTAATAGCTTATGCTCCTAGAAAATTATCTCCTTATGAAAATAACTATCATACTCATGATTTAGAGTTGGCTGCGATTATTTTTGCTTTGCATAAATGGAGGCATTACTTGTATGGAACAAAATTTGAAGTCTTCATAGATCATAAAATCTTGAAGTACTTGTTTTCTCAAAAAGATCTTAACATGAGGCAACGTAGGTGGATGGAGAAATTGAAGGATCATGATTGTACTATCCTTTATCATCCAGGGAAAGCAAATGTTGTGGCAGATGCACTGAGCAGAAAAACTTATGTTTCTTGCTTGATGATTCGTGAATGGAAGATGTTAGAGGATTTATGTGATTGGAGTCCTTGTGAATCTAGACATGGAGTTATTCTTGCTAATATAAAGGCTACTTCAGATTTACTTCAACAAATCAAAGAAGTTCAGGTAACTGATTCTGAATAGTAAAAAATCATTAGTGGAAAAAATGAAGGAAAGAAACCAGATTTTTCTTTCAACAGTGATGGAATTCTTACCTTTCGAGGCAGAGTTTGTATTCCAGTTGATCTTGATATCAAGAAGAGAATTCTTGAAGAGGCTCATAAAGCCAAGTATACTATTCATCCTTGAAGCACAAAAATGTACCAAGACTTGAAGAAACATTTCTGGTGGAACAACATGAAAAGAGAAATTGCAAGATATGTGTCCAAGTGTCTGACTTGTCAACAGGTAAAAGTGGAACATCAACGTCCAGCAGGTTTGTTGCAACCATTAGAAATTCCAGAGTGGAAATGGGAGCATATCACGATGGATTTTGTAACTGGTTTACCACGTACCAGACGAGGCCATGATGCTGTTTGGGTTATAGTGGATAGACTGACCAAGTCAGATCACTTCTTGTCTGTTTCCCTGGGATATTCATTGTCTCAGTTGGCATCTTTGTATGTTCAGGAGATTGTTCGACTCCATGGAGTTCCTGTGAGTATTGTATCTGATAGAGATCCTCGTTTTACTTCTCGATTCTGGCAAGCTCTTCAGGGTGACATGGGTACTAAATTGAATTTCAGTACTACTTTTCATCCTCAATCTGATGGGCAATCTGAGACACTTATACAGATTCTCGAGGATATGTTACGTGCTTGTGTTGTTGACTTTAAAGGCAGTTGGGATACTCATCTTCCTTTGGCTGAGTTTGCTTATAACAACAGTTATCAGTCTAGCATTAAAATGGCTCCTTATGAAGCTCTTTATGGCAGGAAATGTCGATCTCCTATATGCTGGGATGAAGTGGGAGAAGCTAGACTCTTGGGACCTGAAATGGTTCAACAGTCAGTTGAGAGTGTGAAATTAATTCGAGATAGACTGCGCACAGCTCAAAGTAGACAAAAGAGTTATGCTGATCATCGCAGAAGGGATCTTGAATTTCAGGTAGGTGACTTTGTATTCTTGAAAGTATCTCCTCGTAAAGGTATAAAGATATTTAGGAAGAAAGGAAAGTTATCTCCTTGTTATATCAGTCCATTAGAAATTCTTGAAAGAGTTGGAAGTTGGCTTATAGAATTGCTTTACCACCTTCTTTATCTGGTATTCATGATGTGTTTCATGTGTCCATGCTTCGCAAGTATATGGCGGAAGAGTCACATGTTCTTGAGTATGAGGCTATTCCATTTCAGCCTGATTTGTCCTATGAGGAACAACTTGTTGAAATTCTTGACTGGAAAGAGCAAGTCTTGCGCACCAAAAGGATTCCTATTGTGAAAGTCCTTTGGAGAAATCATGAAATTGAAGAGGCTACTTGGGAAACCGAGAAAGAGATGCGAGATAAATACCCGAGCCTATTTGAAAATCTTGGTAAGTAAAATTCGTGGGCGAATTTTCTTTAAGGTGGGGAGGATGTAACACCCATCAATATTCTTGTTAAATATTTGACTTGCTTGTTAAATTCTTGAACTTGAATATTATGTGTTAGTTTTACTTGTTAATTTCTTAACTGCTTTAGAATATTAAGGTGGCTAAATGTCTAGTTTTGACTTTTGGGTCATTTGTGAAATTATGACTTTAGGGGCCTTTTTGTTAAAAGTGAAACTTGAGGGGTCTAAGTGTCATTCTTTCAAAGTGGCTAAGTATATCTTGTTGTTTGCAGAGAATGAATTCCCAAAATTCATTTCTTCTCGTTCTTTCTCTGTTCTAGAAAGTTAGGGTTAGAGTTTTACCCTATTCTCGACTCCTCGAGTTTAATTATCCCTCTGTTCTTGATTCCGATCCCGGATAAATATTCATAGAGTTGAATAGAGCGTTTCCTGCCGAACAGAAATTTGTTTGGGTAACTTTGATTTCGGACTAAGTAAGTTATTAGCTCCCCCTTGCTTGTAATAACATGCATATATGTTATTCTTGATACTTGTGCTTGTCAATTTCGTGTTTGGGGAAATTTTTGTGATACTTGTAATTTTGGGACAAAGGGAGTATAAACATACTGTGTAAATTGATGAAATAACTTGAAAATAATAGTTTGAACATGTTATGCACTCCTAGGAATGTTAAAATGTTAGTAAAAAGTATACTCCTACGCTTGGGACGGAGAATTTGTAAGCCTGGGAAAGAAATGCACAATTGCTGGAAAAGTTCTTAGGCGACCGCCCATGTTTAGTCCAGGCGACCGTCCAAAACTACTGAAAGGTTCCCATATAATTCTGCCGAGTGGGCGACCGCCCAGTCCCTAGTGGGCGCCCGCCCACTTACCCTGAAAAATAAAAGTTTTGTTTAAAGTTTGTACAAGTTGGAAATAACCCTAGATAAGGTATATAGCCTTAGTATAAGATGTACTAGCAATGTTTGTTCACCTTTTGGGGCATTAGAACTTAGTCTTGAACATGAACACTTATAGAACTCAAATGAGAACTTAAGTATAAGAGTAACAACTTTTCTTTATGTCTTGAAAGTGCTATGAGCAAGCACTAATATGTTATACTTGTCTTGAAACCAATGTTTGTGCACCTTAGGGGCATTAGAACAAAGTCTTGGACTTGAACATCCAAAGTATAGGATGATGAACTTGAAGTATAAAATGTATAACTCTTATACATGCTTGAATGTCCAAAGATTGGAATTATAACTTGAAGTATAAGACAATAAAATCTTGTACATGACTTGAACATCCAAAGAATTGGATTAAGACTTGAATATAAGATAATAAAATCTTATACATGACTTGACACCAATACATGTGTATGGTAATGAACTAGAAAATGCTATGAACAAGTACTAACGTGTATGAGAAATGTTCTTTATATGTATGTGCAAATATTGCATATAGCTACTTGATAATAATGTGACTTCTTGATTATTTAAAGCATGTTCCGTGTTATGAGCTAGTCCACTACTTTTGGATTAGTTCTACTCTCGTAGTTCAAGTAAATACCTACTTGTGCATTCTTGTATGAGTCCAGCTGGTCCTTTCTTGTTCGGAGGTATAAAGGTTCATGCTTATCATGAGGCTGGGGCCAAAGTGATAATAGGGGATCTATGTATCTGCGCTTGACCCCTTACTACAGGCCATAGTAAGGGCATAGCTTCCTTTGTTAGAGCAATACGCCTGATAAAAGTGAATGCTAAACTCGTGAACACCTCGTGAATCTTGATATTGGGAATGACACTGGTTACCGGGTCTTCTTATATATACTGCATAAGCGGTTTCTTGATATTGATCGTGATTTGTCAAAGTAATACAAGCTACGACAACAATGGTATTCTTGGAAGGAATAAGGAAGGAAGCAATATCCTTTATAACGTGCTAGCTTAGCCTTATGTGCTACTTGATAAGTGGCTTAGCCTCTCATATACTTGTTACTTGATGATACTTGATACATGATTACTTGAGTATCTACTTGAATTGAATGATAACATGTCATGTAGTTGCATTTAATAGCTTACTGAGATTTATCTCACCCCGTTCCTTGTTTATTTGTTTTCCTTAGATCAAAGGAAGGCTAGTGATAGTGCGAAGTGAGGCTCGACATAGCTGGGAGATTACTACGCAGGTGGTTATTCTTTTGGGGATCGTGGTCCTTTTACATTTTGGTGAGGACGGTGTATTATGGGTTATGTAACTCCTTATTTTGGGGTAGACAGTCTTGTATAGTACTGGTTGTCTCTAGACATCCTGTAATGCCAGCTTATGTGCTAGGCATTTCTTCCGCTGTGTATAATCATGTTTGGTTTAAATTTTCTTGTCTAGAACTCGTGTTGTGAGCTATCTTAGCTCCTTACTCTTGAGTATATATATATAATTTCAGTTTGTTATAAGCAGATGTCATCTCGTTTCTTGTTAGTTTCTTGATTCTTGTTAGTCACGTGCATCCAGGTTCGAGGTTCTATTAGGGGATCCCGGGACCTGGGGGCGTGTCATGCCTACCAACAGAACATAGCTGGCTCATACAACAAGAATGTCCGATTAAGGAAATTCCAAGTTGGAGATCTAGTACTTCGCAAAGTCTTTCAGAATACAAGGGAACTCAATGCAGGAAAGTTAGCTCCAAAATGGGAAGGACCATATTTGATAGATGCTGAAGCAGGGAAAAATTCATATTGGCTCTCTACTCCAGAAGGCATAAGGATTCCTAGGAGTTGGAATGCAATTCATCTTAAGGCCTACTTTATGTAAGTTTTAAATTACTTGTTTCTTTCAAGGATATATGGTACGAATTTACACGCTTTACTTTATGTTATCTTAAATTTGATTTTATGTTTAAACCATTACTAACTTAAGCATCGGAGGGGTGTTAGCTAAGCTAACACCCATCTCTAACATGTTTTCTGTCTTGCAAGAAAACTTAGTACTCAGGACAATTTTGCGAAACCATCAGGATGATGCGCCCAAGAAGATGCTGACATCTTGAGGTATGATCACATTTTTGTTTTAATTTGTTCTTTGAACGTTACTTTATAGAAATGATATCACTTAAATATGTCATTGGCTATTAACCTCCAATTGTTTTGCAAGTCTTATAGATGAGTATGAATTTTAGAGTGCATCAAACCAAAAGTTTATGGAAGAACCAAGTTTTGAGATTGGCCATCTCATCTTAAGAATAAGGATTCAATCCCTTCAAAGGTTTAAAGAAATAACTTTCTTTCGTCTCTTTTAAGGTTTGAACACCTTCGCCTGGAGCGCACGATTTCAATGTTGGTTAAGGTGTGGAATGGGCACGTATGTATATATATACGCACCCCCCATTCCCACTTAATCAATCTTTGATCTAAGCTTTGATCAGTTGGTTTTAACATTTTCATGTTATCTAAAAGACAATAGCATTCACACAAGGTGGGGCAAAGGATTTAGACATCCTACGCAAGCACGTGATGTATTTTCAAAAACCCAAACCATTTTTACATAACCATACTGATTTTGAAGAAACCATCAGCATACTTAAAACAAAAAGTTTATCCCCAAAAGATTTTTGAGAAAAACTACCTAGAAGTGTGGAACCAACCCCACACATCAGAAAAGTAAATTGTTTTTGGCCCTTATGGACCATTACAAACCCATCAAAAACCAAATTGTTTTGTTACAAACCAACCCGGGACGCAGCCCGATCAAAACATTGTTCAAGAAAAATACATTGTTATATAGCCTCCTCCACAGGGCTAATATCTTTCTCAGCACCTACATCTCCTTCCTGTTTATCACCATCCTTAGCACCCGACGACACTTCTCCTTCATCCATAACTTCACCAGATAACTTCTGAAGTCTAGCTCTGAGGCGATCTAGATCCCAGGTTACATGTTGTCCATTTTGGTATCCCTCCACCATCCTGATTTGAAGTTGCACCATGCTCCTAGCAGCGGAATTCTTCAAGGCGGCTTTAACTTGTTCCATCTCCTGTAAGTGCTCATCCTCCCTCTTGCTCTGTTGTTCCATTAGCTCAGAAATCTCCTTTGAAAGGGATGCATGCTTTTTCTCCATCTCCTTCTTCTTGTGAGAGAACTCCGCCCTTGCAATCTTAAGCTTATCCTCACCCATCTCAATCATGGACTCCATGCGCCCAAAAGCCTGAAATAATTCCTTCTAGCGCTTAGAATTAAAAGGCATTTTAGAATTTACAAAAATCAAAACATCTTACCCCAGAAGTCATCATCATGAACTTCTTCTTCACTTCAGCAGCATCTAGACCATCAAAAGCTTCAACATCTACAACTTCTTGAACTTCAGTCTTCCTCTTCTTGAGTCTTGACCCAAAGGATTGGGCTTCATCTTTCTTGGGTCCAACAGGGGGCCTACCCTCAACTTTCACAGGGATGTTCCCCATCATTTGATCAAATTCTTCCAAGTTAAAGTCAGATCCAGAGACGACAGGCTTCGAAACTGGAAAATGAAAGAATACAAAATTAATAAAGTCTATAGTCTGATCAGGAAGAAGACAGTCGGTGAAAACTTAACCTGTTGACATCTTGACCGAAGAAGACGCCTTGCTTACGGAAATAAGCTCTTGGGAATGAAAACTTAAAGAGCCAATCCCTGAAGATTGGAAAGATCTTTCCATCTCAGAAAGTTTAAGCAAGTCCTCTATCTTCCTGGTTGAATCAGGCGAAGGAGGAAAAAGCTCTCCCCACTTTATTTCTGCAAAAAATTGAAGGGACCATTTCAAGGAAAAGTCAGGAACAGCAAGGAGATTCAGGATGGTGAAAAAGCAAATACCTTCTCTTTTCCACTTTGTGGGAAACTTGTCATCATCTCCAAGAGACACTTTCTTCACAAAGAAATACCTATGTTTTCAACCCCTATCATTCGCGGAGATCTTTGAAAAAAGGCTTTTTACACCTGATTTTGTTTTGAAAAGACATCGTTTGGAGCCAAAAGATTGGAGCTCATACACGGAAGCGAGCTCCGATAACCCTATATTTAGCCCATGTTCTTGATTCACTCTCAAAACGACAGCGGAAATCCTCCAAATCATAGGCATTAGTTGGATAACAGCAAGACCGGTTTCTTTCAAGAAGTCATTTATCAAAGGAGGAAAGGGAAAAGTAAACCCTAGGTTAAAAGGATACTCATAAAAGCAAATCCAGTGTTTGGAAACAAAATCAGCCTTAGTATGAACATCAAAAGCACGAATTTCGACACTATTTGGAAAACACTTCTTCACATAGTCAATTAATTCATCGTTAAAAACACAGATTTCTTCGTCAGGTTTGGAAATCAAACCTTTGGATTCCAAATCACTCGATTCGTCAGCAAGAACTTGAGGTTGCACATTTTTAAGAGTGCCAGTACTCTTGGTTGACGAAATTACCCACTTCTTTCTTCCCATATTCAAGCAAAGAATTAAAGGAAAAAGAGAGAGAAAGGGAGAGTACCTTAAGAGCCGGCGCCTGGGAAAATAATGACGAAGCAGTTGAAAGGGGTATGAGCTTTTAAACCTCCACTCTCCTAGAAACTCTCATCCAAGTAATTATAACCGCATTGGGACTCTAAAACCGTCAGAAGTTAAAGCCCACTTCTTTTATAACTTCTCCTTGGTAGTGGGTCATAGCAAAATTTTGTCTTTACCTTTTAAAGATAAAATTTTGGGGGCAATTGTTATGGGTAAAATATCCACGACGACATCCTGAAGATAGCGACATCTTGAAGAGTTACCGCGTTGTAAGTAACTGTTTTACTTATTTATTATTTGTTATTAATATTCTTCTGCAGATAAAATTAACAGGAATAAACATGTGCTATAAAGAAGACTCTTATCAACGGCAAAAAGGACTTGGTCAAAGGAAGGAGTTGTGGCCGAAAAGATAGAGAAGTTTGTTAGAGTTAACATATTAGCTTAATCTTATCTAGTTTTTAGTATTTAAGCAAGGCGAAGCAAAAAACACAAACACACGCTCACTACTTCATCTCTGTAATTCGCCTTTGCATCCATTGTAACCCAGAAAATCAATACAAACGTTTAGGGAAGGTAGGTGCTCATAATCACCTCCCGAGGTTTTTCCTAAGAGATTATTATCTCAAAGGTTTCCTCGTTACATACTCGTGTCTTTGCAATCTCAATTCATTAAATTATATTCCATTGCACCCTCTTCTCATACTCAAACTCATACATTCGATCAATAGACTTAATTGTTGTTTTTTACCAAAACAATACTCACTCCGTCCCATTTTAAACTTCAAAAATTTCCTCTTTGGGTGTCCCATTTTAAACTTCAAAATCCAAAAAAATAAAATTTTTATACTTTTTTTATTTAGTGGGACCTACATGTCATACACACAACAACTATCCACTAACTATTCCCTACCCCACTTTCTCTCTCCTACACACTTTTTATAGTCACAACACTCTACCCACTATCTATATTATATAATATAATGATTTTCATCTTAATTCTTGTGCCTACATATTTTTTGAAGTATAAGATGGGACGGAGGGAGTATACTAAGTCATTTAAAGAGAGAGAGAGAGATTATGATGGAATGCATGATTTGTGCACGCTATCCTAGTGATTCTTCCCCGCAAAGTAACACGTCGTCCACAATATTCCTTTTTAGCATGCCATGCTCACCTTTCCAATAATTTTTTTATCTACAACTAAAATTATTACTCCCTTCGTTCGTTCCAGACTAAAGTTTTCACTCTTATTTTTAGTTTGTCACTAAGGTTTTAAGTTGCTTTTATTACACAGAATGATGGATAATAGGGCCCACTTATCATTCTCACACAAAAACTCCCTAATCACTTTCTCTCTCCTACTTTCTTCCACTTTACTTTTCACACTTACAACATTTATTTTCTTAATCTCAGTGTAAAGTCAACCTAACAACCTTTGTCCGGGACGAGGGAGTACTTTACAACTTCCAACTCTACGATTATCAAGATTTTATTCTTGTCATATACTCCTTCCGCCCCATTTTAAACTTCAAAAAAAAAATGGGCACAAAAATTAAGATGAGAATCTTTATATTATAAAATATAGATAGCGAGGTAGAGTGTTGTGAGTATAGAAAGTGGGGTAGAGAATAGTTAGTGGATAGTTGTTGTGTGTATGACATGTAGGCTCACTAAATAAAAAAGTATAAAAAAATTCCTTTTTTGGATTTTAAAGTTTAAAATGGAACACCCAAAAGGAAAATTTTTGAAGTTTAAAATGGGACGGAGGGAGTAATACTCAAACTAACTCATCCTAAAACATACTTTTCTCTTTAAATTCAGACTATTTTATACAGTAATTCATTTCACGGTTTGTTATATGTGTTCCCACTCCCTTTCAGTGTTATTGATAATGCCAAAAATGTATTGGAGTCGCGGATCTAGGTTTGAGGAGGGTACCTCGACCCCCCTGACTTCTGTAATTTTTACAAATTTACCTTCTACAATTTTCGAATTTACTACATCGACCCCCTGAAAAGAAAATTTCAGGGGGGTCTAAATTCGCCAATTGGATCAGTTTTTGTTTAGCGGGACGGATGGTCAAGTTACTAATTAAACTGAAAAGGATGAACACACCACTAGTCGAGATTGGTTTTTGGCGAGAGGATAAGTATGGCGTTTAGAGGGAAAACGAATTGACTTGAAATTTTAAAGTTAAAAGTCCAGTTACCGTAAATAATATACCTCTTGTATTTATAGTTTGAATTGAGTTGAATCATAGCGGGAATGTAGGAGACATTTTAGAGAGTAGATGTAACCGTATCCTAATTTGTAGCAAACCAAGGGCTGGTCCTGTAAAATATGAAGCCCTAAGCAATTTCTACAAAATCTTGGAAAAAAAGCTTTTCCTAACTCTCAGGAAAAACTTGTCTTTTAAAAAAGCGTTGTGGCATTTTTGTAAATATGTGGAACTTCTTTTAAAAACGTGCGGTGATATTTTTGTAAATAATCAGAAGTTCTCAAACGGTTCTGGATATGAATATAAAACCTTCTTAATACGATGTTCAAGCACATTTGAAGGTCATGACCAAGAAACCTTCTGGATATCAACCTCAAAAGGTTTTGTACATCAATAATAAAGCATTCTAGACATAATTTCAAGCACATATGAACAAGGGCATGGCCAACAAACGTTCTGGATATCAAGCTCAATAGGTTATGGATAGCAGTTCTAGTGTTTTTGATAACTAGTGTTATAAGAATCTACAAGAAAGAATTAGAAATACAGAAAAAAATAATAAATAAATAACAAACTGAAAATTGAAACAGAAATAGAACTAGACAGAAATTCTTTTGTGCCGAGCCGTGTGTTTGAACACACTGTCCTTAAGACTTATGCGTCCCCTCACCGTGAGTGCTTGAGGATACCGTTGGACGCTAGTCTCCCAGGATTACTCGCGCGGACCGGATGCTTCTCAGCACTATGAGACTCCGGCGAACTGAATAAGTGCCCGGACAGTATCACCTCTTGATATGCAATGCAGGAGGCGAAAGGGAGAATGAACAATATGCAACAAGAAGAGACTGTAAGGAACTGGTGGAAATCTTTGTGTAATTCGAAAATTGTTTTTTTTCAACTGGTCTGTGCAATACTCTATATATACTGCTCCACGGACTGTCCAAGAGTCAAAATTAATTTGAAGATGAGCCTAATCCTTTGTAAGATAAGGCATGTCTCTTCATTTGATATTCCAGTTCAGATGGGTTGAATCTGTTTTGAGCAGAAATTTTTGACTGAAAATCAAAAAAAATAGCAAAAAGTGAGCTAGCACGGACAAGCCAAATCGGTGCTACATTCGTGTCCGCAGGATGCGCGCACACATGAGTTCGGTCGATGCAAGCCAATTTGGGTCCATGATTTGCACACCCCCCTGCACGCGAGAGAGAGCCTCTATGCCATACAAGCTTACACACTACTCAAGTGCCCAAGCCTTTAAACTAGCTTCCTTTTACATCTTTTTTCAATGTGGGATAATGTCAATATCCCCACTTCAACCCATCAACTTTAAGCCTTTGTAACTCGTTCGTCCCAACACCAAATTGGACAAATGAATACATTATCTCAATGTCCTCACGGAGTAGAACACAAACCCACAAACAATTTTGTCTTTCGACAAATTATTTATCACGGAAATACATCATATTTCCTTCACAAATACACCAAAAATACACTTATTTCCAACAATTCCCCACATGAAGGAAATTATGAGGAATTTGGTGATAAAGTCCAACAGTAGAAAACCTGCATAGGATAGGTATGGGGTTTGCCCTTTGAACCTTCCTTCGTAGATGTATACTTATTCTACTCGCTAATCAGTAGACACGATGTCCTTGAACTGTTCAGTTTTTTTGTGTAGCCAATCATATACTTCTACACAGGTATCTCCCTAACATAATTCAGTTCTCATGGTTGTGTCCATTGTGGCCCTGGAACACAATGCCTGGTTCTGTGAGAGGGTCTAAGAATTGAGCCTCACACAATTCTCCTCGAAGCGGCCCCACTTCTCTCCCACATAGGTGATTCTTCTAAGTAACCCGGTTTACTCCACAAGAATCATTAAAAGCCATTGACTTAACCTCATTCATCTCGGGATGTCACTTTTATATACGAATGGGTATGGGATTTGTCCCCACAGTGACGCTACAAGTCTTTTAACGGTTAGGTGGTCCCTTTTGAACCTAGATCTTGGGATCTCCAGTCAGCTAGGTTGGGTTTTCCGCCGTGGTTAACTTCTCAAGAGGCTTTAAACCCATTCCCCTTATCGATCTCACAAGTACCTCTCTGTTTAACCCTTTGGTTAACGGATCCGCTAAGTTATCCTTTGACTTCACTTAGTCAATGGAGATGGTACCAGTTGAGAGTAGTTGTCTTATGGTATTATGTCTTCGATGAATATGTCTCGACTTACCATTGTACATGTTGCTTTGCGCCCTGCCAATTGCAGATTGACTATCGCAATGTATGCATATTGGTGGCACTGGCTTTGTCCATTTTGGAATATCTTCTAGGAATTGGCATAGCCACTCTGCTTCTTCCCCACATTTTTCCAATGCTATGAACTCAGATTCAATCGTGGATCTATCTATAACAGTATGCTTAGAAGATTTTCATGATATAGCCGCACCTGCTAATGTGAATACATTTCCACTTGTAGACTTTGAGTCTTTGATATCAGATATCCAATTAGCATCGCTATACCCTTCAATCACTGATGGATGTCTAGTATAATGTAATCCATAATCACGAGTATGTCTCAAGTATCTAAGTACTCTCACAATACCCTTCCAATGATCCGCTCCAGGATTACTTGTGTACCGACTCAGTTTGCTAACAGCGTAAGCAATATCTGGTCTTGTGCAACTCATTAGGTACATTAGACTTCCAATTATCCTTGAATACTCTGATTGAGAAACTGGTTCTCCTCTATTCTTTGATAGATGTTGACTTGTGTCAATTGGAGTGTTAGCTATTCCATTGTCATCCTTGCTAAATTTCTCAAGAATTTTATCCACATAATGAGCCTGGCTCAATACAAGTCCATTGGATATCTTAGAAATTTTCACTCCAAGAATCACATCAGCTACTCCCATGTCTTTCATGTCAAACTTCGAGTTTAACATATCTTTTGTGTATTTGATCATTTTTTTCACAACTTCCTATGATAAGAATGTCATCTACATAAAGACACAAAATGACATAGCCATTTTCAGTGTTTTTAGTATATACACACTTGTCACATTCATTTATCTTGAATCCACTTTCCATCATGGCTCGATCAAATTTTTGATGCCATTGTTTTGGTGCTTGTTTCAAGCCATATAAAGACTTTACTAATTTTCACACTTTCTTTTCTTGCCCTGGTGCAACAAACCCTCCAGGTTGTTCCATGTAAATCTCCTCATCTAAATCACCATTTAGAAAGGCAGTCTTTACATCCATTTAATGCACTTCAAGATTGCGCAATGCGGCAATTGCAAGCACAACTCTTATTGACGTTATTCTTGTGACAGGAGAATACGTATCAAAATAATCAAGGCCTTCTTTCTGTTTGTAACCTTTAATTACAAGTCTGGCCTTATACTTATCAATTGTGCCATCTGGTTTCATTTTCCGTTTGAAAATCCACTTATATCCAAGTGGTTTACTTCCCGGAGGAAGATCCACTAGTTCCCAAGTATGATTTTGCAAAATGGAATCAATCTCACTTTTGAAGGCTTCTTTCCACAAAGGTCCTTCAGAAGAATTCACAGCTTCTTTATAACTTTGTGGTTCACTTTCGAGCATGTAAGTCAGAAAATCCATCCCAAAAGATTTTTCTACTCTTGCTCTTTTACTTCGTCGAGGTTCCACCTCAAATTCTTTACTTTGATCTTGAATGTGTTCTTCTTCTATTGAGTCTTGTACCCGTGTTGATGAGCTTGCCTCATTTCTTGTGTTGCACGGGAATACATTCTCAAAGAAAGAAACATCCCTAGATTCCATTATAGTGTTCTTGTGTATATCTTGATTTTTCGATTCATACACAAGGAACCTATAAGCACTATTGTTATGAGCATACCCAATAAATATGCAATCTACAGTTTTAGGCCTAATTTTCACCTTTTTAGGTGGAGGTACTGCTACCTTTGCAAGACATCCCCACACTCGCAAGTATTGGTAGGATGGCACTCTTCCATGCCACAATTCATAGGGGCTCTTGTTCAATTTCTTTCGAGGTACCTTATTTAACACGTAGTTAGCTGACAACACAACTTTACCCCACATGTTAGAAGGTAATCCCGAACATATCAACATGGCATTCATCATTTCTTTCAATGTCCGATTCTTACGTTCGGCAACACCATTTTGTTGGGGTGTATAAGGTGCCGTGGTTACATGTTTTATTCCATGTTGAGCACAAATTCCTTCAAATGGAGATTCATACTCTCCTCCACGATCACTTCTTAGCACCTTTATTTTCTGGTTAAGTTGATTCTCGACTTCATTTTTATAGAGAACAAACTTCTCTATTGCCTCATCTTTACTTTTGAGGAGATACACATAGCAATACTTTGTACTATCATCGACAAAAGTCATAAAGTACTTATTGCCACCTCTTGATTATGTTGACTTAAAGTCACATAAGTCTGTGTGGACTAAGTCGAGTGGTTCACACTTTCTTTCAATTGAATGGAATGAAGGTTTTGCAAATTTTGCTTCTACACAAGTTTCACACTTATGTTTGCAATCAACTTTGAACTTTGGTATGCAATTCATGTTAATTAATCTACGCAAAGTAACATTATTAACATGTCCTAGTCTACCATGCCAAAAATGGGAAGACTCAAGCAGATAAACAGAAGATTTGTTCATTTCATTATTCTTTGGTTTAACAACCATTACACTGAGCTTAAACAGCCCATCATTTACATACCCTTTACCAACAAACATTCCATTCTTGGACAATGTTACAACATCAGACTCAAACACAATACGAAATCCGTGCTTGTTCAATAGCGAACCGGACACCAAATTCTTCCTGATCTCAGGCACATACAAAACATTGTTGAGAGTCAGTTCCTTCCTGGAAGTCATCTTCAAAACTACTTTGCCTTGACCCTTAATGTCAGAAGTATCCGAATTCCCCATAAAAATCTTTTCACCATTTTCAAAAGCTTCAAAAGTACTAAACATTTCCTTATTGGAACACACATGTCTAGTAGCCTCGGTGTCAATCCACCATTGATTTGGGTTTGAACCCACCAAATTCACTTCGGATAATACCGCACAAAGTTTCATCTCGGAAACATCCCTTGAGATTTCCTCCACCATGTTTATCTCACGAGGTTTCTTAGGCAACCTACAAGTAGCAGACTTGTGGCCTTCACCACCACAATTGTAGCACGTTCCTATGAATTTCTTCTTTGAAATACCACCTTTTGGTCCCAAATGGGACTGTTTTGCCACAAATTTTCCTTTACCCTTGCCATGGCCTTTGCCTTTTGAATTGGCCATGTTCCACCACATTGGCTTTAGGAACACTATGGGTAAACTTCCTCTCCGCAACCCTATTGTTTTCTTCAATGCTTAGTCGAAGAATCAAGCCTTCAACATTAATCTCCTTTCGCTTGTGCTTCAGGTAGTTCTTAAAATCGTTCCAAGCGGGAGGCAACTTCTCAATAATAGAAGCTACTTGAAACTTTTCACAAATGAGCATACCCTCGGCAAGCACCTCATGCAAAATCAATTGCAATTCATCCACTTGGGACTTCACAGTTTTAGAGTCCACCATTTTGAAATCAAGGAAGTGAGATACAATGAACTTCTTTGTTCCCGCATCCTCCACCGAGTACTTATGGTCTAAGGACTCCCACAATTCTTTGGCATTCTTCTTCTCTCTAAACACTTTTAAAATAGCATCAGACAAGCCATTCAGAATGTGATTCTTGCATAGGTATTCCCCATGCTTCCATGCTTCAACCGTAGCCAGGGTTGTCACATCAGTCTCATCCGCAGCCACAATTGGCATTTCTTCTTTCAGATACTTAACCAAGCTGATGGTGGTCAAGTAGAAATGCATCTTTTGTTGCCACCTCTTGAAATCGAGGCCAACAAATTTTTCTGGCTTCTCGGCATGCGAGGTGATGTGCACAATCTGTGGACCACCCATCACACTAGCACCGGTTCCAGTTGGAGTCACAACAGGAGTCCCAGAAGTGGTTGATTTGTTTGATTCAGTCACCATTTCTGAAATACAATCAAGAAGTCAGTTTTACAAATTCCAGTAGGAGTAGTTTCTGTAATGAATTCCCTCTTACAGAAAGTAAGTCTTAAGATTGTTATAAGAATCTACAAGAAAGAATTAGAAATACAGAAATACAGAAATAAATAATAAATAAATAACAAACTGGAAATTGAAACAGAAATAGAACTGGACAGAAATTCTTTTGTGCCGAGCCGTGTGTTTGAACACACTGTCCTTAAGACTTATTCGTTCCCACACCGTGAGTGCTTGAGGATACCGTTGGACGCTAGTCTCCCAGGATTACTCGCGCGGACCGGATGCTTCTCAGCACTATGAGACTCCGGCGAACTGAATAAGTGCCCGGACAGTATCACCTCTTGATATGCAATGCAAGAGGCGAAAGGGAGAATGAACAATATGCAACAAGAAGAGACTGTAAGGAACTGGTGGAAATCTTTGTGTAATTCGAAAATTGTTTTTTTCAACTGGTCTGTGCAATACTCTATATATACTGCTCCACGGACTGTCCAAGAGTCAAAATTAATTTGAAGATGAGCCTAATCCTTTGTAAGATAAGGCATGTCTCTTCGTTTGATATTCCAGTTCAGATGGGTTGAATCTGTTTTGAGCAGAAATTTTTGACTGAAAATCAAAAAAAATAGCAAAAGGTGAGCTAGCACGGACAAGCCAAATCGGTGCTACATTCGTGTCCGCAGGATGCGCGCACACATGAGTTCGGTCGATGCAAGCCAATTTGGGTCCATGATTTGCACACCTCCCCCCCTCCTGCGCGCGAGAGAGAGCCTCTATGCCATACAAGCTTACACACTACTCAAGTGCCCAAGCCTTTAAACTAGCTTCCTTTTACATCTTTTTTCAATGTGGGATAATGCCAATATCCCCACTTCAACCCATCAACTTTAAGCCTTTGTAACTCATTCGTCCCAACACCAAATTGGACAAATGAATACATTATCTCAATGTCCTCACGGAGTAAAACACAAACCCACAAACAATTTTGTCTTTCGACAAATTATTTATCACGGAAATACATCATATTTCCTTCACAAATACACCAAAAATACACTTATTTCCAACAGCTAGTAAGCATTTTGAAAGAACCTTTAAGGATGAAAAGAGCCTTTGAGTCTGATAGCCAAAACCTTTGACACTGATAGCCCGAACTTTTGAAACTGATAACTAGAATATTTTTTCTGAAAGGAAATTTCGAGAGCAACAAATAGTAGCCAGTGACAATGTTTAGTATGACCAGTTGATGTGTTACAAAGGTCCCGATAGTGTGTTGAGGAGTGCAGGATGTTGTTGACAAATTTCGATTACTTACAAGAATGCCACCGCGCGTTTTTTTTTAAAAACACGTTTTTTCTATTTAAAAAAAAATGCGTTTTTCAGGAGACTAAGTATTTCTTAGTTTCTTTATCCCAAACACAACACACGCATTAAACCCTAATGCCCTAAACAGTGATCGAACTAGGTTGGCTTTATTAGAAGTATGATAATTTCAAAATGACAAAAAGAAATGCAGTGAAATTTAGCTGTGATTATTAAAAAAATAAAGATACAATGAAGTTATAGTAAAAAAGAAATCCTCTAATTTTAAGATATATTGAAAGAACTAAGCTCAAAAATTTTAATAAAAATTAATGTTACAAGACGAAAATTCAATCAAGAGTTCAAAAAATTGTAGCAAGAAAATAGCCCAAAACAAGATTTTAAATAAAAGTGGAAAGAAGAAACCAAAAAAGAAAAAGAAAAAGGTTGAGAAAGAAAGAAATGACAATTGAATAAAGAATAAATAATTGGGGCCCCTAAGTCACTTGATGGCAAACTTTTACATTCCTGCTTAAGAGTCAACCTGGAGGAGCTCGAGGTCGCCCATACGATTGGGCCAGTCATTAGCGAATACTCTTTTTTGTTTCAAGTTAGTGTGAATCAAAAAAATGGGTACACAAATTAAAAAAAAAAAAAAAAAAAAAAAGTAGAATGAGGTGTTTGTGAGCATAAAAAATTAAATAGGAGATAGAATATGTGGGAGCACTGCGGACCTACATGTATGGGTAAGGGGGCCGCGGCCCCCGTTCGTCAAAAAAATAATTTTTTTTACTAGTGCAATTATCGCAAATTTTAATTAGGCCAGTGCAATAAATTAAACTTTGCCCCCCTTCCAATGAAAAAAAAAATACACTAATTTTTTTTCTTGCGCCCTTACACTAATATAAATAATTTTGCCTCCCTTCAAAAAAAATCCTGGGTCCGCCACTGAGTGGGAGGAATAGTGAATAGTAAATATTGTTTGCTATTTTGGGCAGTTCACACTAACTTGTGATGGTATGGACGAAAAATGAAACAACTTATACTAGTTTTTGTTAATAGTCTTGTTATCTTTGTCAAATATCAGTGAGTTAGCGATTTACTAACTAGTGTAAGTTTTGCAATTAACTTGTCAATTTTGTCGATGTATTGAAAGAATGTGTTTTCTGTATATATATATATGTGACAAATTCTTAGGTACATCCGCCGCACCATGTGCGGCAACATTGATTTGTTCCGCTGCTTCGCGCGGCTGGCTGGTACGCTACATCCGACTGTCCAGATTAAAGTCTCCTTCTCCTAGATTTTGACACGTGTCTCACCTTTAAAAACTCAAAAACTTTAAAATGCTATATCTTGAGATTTATAACTCAGAAAAATAAAAAAATAAAAACCGTTGTGTTCGTCTCGACGAGACGAAGAAAACTACATAGGCCATGATATGGTTTGTTTTTTTTTTAAATAAAACATACTTTTTAAGACACAAAAAATTAATGTGCTTGTCAGCTGAAATGTAACACTCTGTTCTGATAAAAGTAACAATTTCATCTTCAAAAAGTAACACGAAAAATGTTAAATATAACAGCAGTTTTTTACAACAAAAAAATGGGTTTGCATTCCAATTGTTACTTTCTCAATAAAAAATTGTTACATTTGATATATAATGTTACATTTAAGAATATAAACTGTTACAATTGGAAAAAAAATGTTACATTCAATTTTTATAAAATGTAACATTAGTTTAGTTGTCAATCATATGTTAATTTTGAGGAGAAAAAAAGTGTTGCATTTAAAAAACAAAGTGTTACATTCCTTTATAAAAAATGTTACACAAAATTTAGTTGTCAATCTTTATGTTATTTTTAATTTATTGCAGCAAAATTGTGGTACTTTTTTGAATAAAAAAGTGTTACAATTGAAGAAAAAAAGTGTTACATTTCGTTATAAGAAGTGTTACTTTTGTTGGGAGGAAAAAATGTTAGAGGCAAAAAAAAAATCTGAAAAAAAAAACAAAAAATGGCGGCTCAGCTCGGCTCCGTTGTACGCCGTACAACGGATGTACAGGAGACTGCCTCTTTATATATATATATATATATATATATATTTCCCGAAAGATGTATTTAAAATTGTTAGTATCACATTAAAACGAGGATAACCAAAATTATTGTTTTCACATAAGATGATACCCTTGATATCCCTTGAATTTTACTTGCTGATATTACATACTCCGTATCTGTTCTCATATCAAGGTTGCAAGATTGTTTAAAGACACTCTTTGTCGCACCCCGTACCCGTGGTCCTACATGGCCCCACGCTCGGGACGCGCACGGAAGACGTCATAAATCACATTTAACAAAAACTTTTCGAAAACTATCATAAAGATAAACGAAATCCACTTTGGAGTACAAAACCTCCACTTTACTTTTAAATAACTTTCACAACTAAATTACTTGGCACGAAGGCCTACATTAACTTATACAAAAGAATGAACACCAACATTATCCAAAATAGGTGTTACAAGATCGAGTCACGGATACACTACCCATTAAGGTTATACATTTACATAATGTAGCCTTTATAAACATACCCCAAAAGAAATTACCACCTCGACGCCTTCCTTGTGATAAGTGACCTATCCCGGATGCACGCCCTTATCTAAAACAGTAAACAAATAAGGGGTGAGATAAAATCTCAGTAAGCTACTAATATGCAACTACATTTCATGCCAACATGATAATCACAAAGGAACAATCAATAGGCATTCACATATGCATATAACATAAAAGATATAGTCCACTCATCACATAACACATAATGCGGAAATAAACACTCATAAGTGGATACTGAGCCAAGGTTCTATAAACGGAACACCATCCTTTGAGAAGAGTCGGTTGAGCAGCATGAACGAGCTGAAGCCGGTTCCGGAACCAAGTAACAACAACAACCAGAAATGGGGGAAATAACACAAAGTCATACCCCCAAGCCAATAGCTAGAATACTCACCATAGGAGCTAGCTCATCCCAACCACGATCACGGGAGGGGGCATCCCACTCAAGGCCACTGAACATGGGGAAACTGGGTTACCAGTGAAGTACATTATACTGGACTCGGCTCGTGCCATTATAATATATATCACTGCCCAAAACAAACACAACAATGCCAGCTGGACTCTATACAAGCACATAGTAATAAATACTCGCTTGAAACAACAACGAGGCATTGATTCCAAAGTAGGGAACCAAGCCAAATTCATCACAAAGGATTCAAACTAATTCTCATGAAGAGATCAATCAACAACAACATCACACTTGAAGTTACTCAAAAAGAGCACAATGGTTACACACCTTAACACATTACAAACATGATCACAAACGGACCCAAACCAACACTCTCAACCAATACTTAGACATTTCATTTAATAGACCTGCTCATCTCGAAGTACTCAAAAAAAGCTTTAAAACGATAGCTTACACAACTAAAACGGAGTCCGGGTGAGGAAGTTATGACTTACCGAAGATTGAACGAGAAATGAGCAATTACCAGAACAGGGGAGGGGAAGCGCGCGCCTCATACAAAGGGGGTGCGCACGCCTCCTCCAAACAGAAGGAAATTCAACCAAATGGGAAGCGAGGAAGCGCACGCCTCCCTAAAGAGGATGCGCACGCCTCCTTAGACCAGAATGACATAGCCAAAAGGGGAAATGGAGGGTGCGCGCGCCTCATTCCAGAGGAAGCGCACGCCTCCTACGCCGCACAGAGAAAATCTGCAGAAATTCCTGGGTTCTTCCAAATTTCATACCCAAATCAAACCCAACTTTACACCCAACGAATTTAACCCTTCTATTTGCATACCCAAGTACTCAACATGACATAGAAGTCTATAAGAACTCAAACAACATCAACTAAGGACCCAAACCAAGGTTTAAAGCTCAACATTTCCCAAAATTCACAAAAGATGATCAAAGAAACAAATCAACATTTAAATTCACAACTAAGCATTAATTCATCATCCGATGTTCACACAAAACATAAATGACCAATTTTAAGCTAAAGGGGGGCTTAGTAACTTACCTCAAAGGAATCCAAAATCAACCAAATCAACTTCTATTGAGCTTCCCACGAACCTAGCGACGATCTAGACATTTGGTATAACATGAACAATGAGAGGAAATGGGGGAAGATGAATGAAATGAAGAGAGAAGGAAGAAGAGAGTTTTTACCTTTCTATGGACAAAGAAGGAGAGGAAGAGCTGGGAATGAGAGGTGAGGGAAGGGGGAGGTGAGGGAGAAGAGAGGGAGTAGTTGATTATTTTGAAAAGTTACACCTAGGCCCCCTCTTCCACTACTACCCTTACAAATAAACTCCCCACTAACAATTAAGACCCAATTATCCTACACTAGCACAAAATCAATTAAATGCTAGGTATAAAATATTATAACACACAAAATGCACACCTAAATTTTTAATTAAATAAATACTTAAATAAACAGTTAAGCAAGTAAACAAATAAATAATTATTTATTACTAAGAAAATAGAGACGGGGTTTCGGGTCGTGACATTCACCCCCCCCCCCCTTAAAGAAAATTCGACCCGAATTTTAACACTTACCAAGATTTTCGAATAACCACGGATACTTCCGTTCCATCTCATCCCGCAATTCCCAAGTCGACTCCTCAACCTCGTGATTCCTCCATACCACTCTAACTAGGGCAATGCTCTTGTTTCTCAACTCTTACACCTTGGTATCAATCACTCGAATTGGTTTCTCCTCATAAGACATATTAGGTTCAATATCTCCCGGTACTTCTGACAACACATGGGATGGATCATACACATACTTACGAAGTGCTGACACGTGAAACACATTATGCAATCGGCCTAAAGAAGGCGGTAACGCAAGACGATAAGCAAGATTCCCAACTCTATCTAATATCTCGAAAGGCCCAATAAACCTTGGAGCAAGCTTTCCCTTCTTACCAAACCTTCGGATTCCCACCTTCGGAGACACTTTCAAAAACACGAAGTCACCCGACTGAAACTCGAGATCTCGCCTCCGGTGGTCGGCATAGTTCTTATCTCTACTTTGAGCGGTGATTAGACGATTTCGAATAAGCTTTACCCTTTCAACCGAATCATTAACCAAATCGACACCCAAAATCTTAGCTTCCCCGACTTCGTCCCAACAAATAGGAGACCGACACTTCCTACCATATAAAGCTTCGTAAGGAGCCATCTCGATACTCGATTGAAAACTGTTGTTATAAGCAAACTCCATTAAAGGTAAATGAGTATCCCAAGAATCATCGAAGTCGATCGAACAAGCCCGTAACATGTCTTCAAGAATCTGAATCGCTCTCTCCGATTGACCATCGGTTTGTGGATGAAAAGCCGTGCTAAACCTCAATTCAGAACCCAAAGCCTTCTGAAACGCTTGCCAAAACCGAGAAGTAAATCTAGGATCCCGATCCGAAACAATACTAACTGGAACCCATGCAATCTCACGATCTCATTGATATACAAAGTCGCAAGCCTTTCCATTGAATAGCTAATCTCGATAGGTAGAAAATGAGAAGACTTTGTCAATCTACCAACGACCACCCAAACTGCATCATGCTTTCTCCTCGCACGCGGTAATCCGGACACAAAGTCCATCGTCACATGTTCCCATTTCCATTCCGGTATCTCAAGAGGTTGAAGTAACCCCGCGGGTCTCTGATGCTCCGCTTTAAACTGTTGGCAAGTCAAACACTTCGATACGTAATCCGCTATTTCCCGCTTCATGCCACTCCACCAGAAATGCTGTTTTATATCCCGATACATTTTGGTACTCCCAGGGTGAATAGTATACTTCGACTTGTGGCCCTCATCCAGAACTTGGCGCTTTACTCCTCCCACATTGGGAACACACAAACGACCTCTATAACTCAAAACCCCTTCAGAACTAAGAGAAAACCCTTCAAACTTTTTGTCCCCAATCTTACTCGAAATCTTCATTAACTCGAGATCATCCTTCTGAGCATCCTTAATTTGTTGAATTAAGGCAGGTAATACCTTAATGTTCGCAAAGATATCCCCATGCTTGGATTCGTAAGGACCCCAATCTCGAACATCTTCCAACATTTTCCATTCACGCACCATCAATGAAGCTACATAAGACTTCCGACTAATGGCATCGGCGACCACATTGGCTTTCCCCGGATGGTAAGAAATGGTGCAATCAAAATCCTTCAAAAATTCCATCCATCTGCGCTGTCTATTGTTCAACTCCTTTTGCGAGAAAAGATACTTCAGACTTTGGTGATCGGTAAAAATCTCAAACTTTGTCCCATATAAATAATGCTTCCACTTGTGCAACGCAAAGACAATAGCCGCAAGCTTCATGTCATGGGTAGGATAATTATGCTCACTCGGAGTCAACTTCCTTGAAGCATACGCAATCACTTTCCCATTTTGCATTAAAACGCAACCGAGGCCTTCTTTAGAAGCATCACTATAAATAACCAATTCATCTTTCCCATTTGGTACCACAAGTATAGGGGCGGTGGTCAACCTCCTTTTCAACTCATCGAAACTCAATTGACATCCTTCTTCCCACACAAACGGCACGTTCTTTCTGGTCAACTGAGTCAACGGGGTAGCAATTTTGGAAAATCCCTCAATAAATCTTCTATAGTACCCGGCTAAGCCCAAGAAACTCCGAATCTCCGTAACTGATTCCGGCCTCTTCCAATCCATAATAGCTTCAATTTTTGAAGGATCTACGGATATCCCTCCATTAGAAACCACGTGCCCCAGAAAAGAAACTTCCTCGAGCCAAAAGGCACACTTACTGAACTTCGCAAACAATTGCTTCTCCCGAAGAATAGATAAGACCATTCGCAAATGTTGTTCGTGCTCCTTCCGAGACTTTGAATAAACCAGAATGTCATCGATAAACACCACCACGAAAGTATCAAGATACGGCTTAAAAACCCGATTCATCATATCCATAAATACCGCAGGAGCGTTCGTTAACCCGAAAGGCATGACAAGAAATTCATAGTGCCCATACCTACTACGGAAAGCAGTCTTGGGAACGTCTTCAGAACGAATTTTCAACTGGTGATAACCACTCCTAAAATCAAGCTTCGAAAAGACAACCGACCCCTGAAGCTGATCAAACAAGTCATCAATATGGGGGAGAGGATACTTATTCTTTATGGTTACCTGATTTAGCTTCCTGTAATCGATACACAGCCTCAAAGATCCATCTTTCTTCTTGACAAACAATACCGGAGCTCCCCACGGTGACACGCTAGGGCGGATAAACCCACGATCAAGTAACTCTTGCAACTGTTCCTTCAATTCCTTCAATTCAACCGGAGCCATTCTATAAGGTGCCGCCGATATAGGAGTTGTACCTGGAAGCAAGTCTATACAAAATTCGATCTCTCTATCAGGAGGCATAGAGTACTCCGTAGAAAACACATCCGGAAACTCCCTAACAATATTTACCTCTTCCACACTAGAAACCTTTTTCGTAGTATCCAGAACACTGGCCAGAAACCCAACACAACCACGGTTCAACAACTTTCTAGCTTTCACATACGAAATAACATGAACCTTTTTGCTCAAAGAAATCGCCTCAAAAGAAAATTCAGGGGCATTAGGGGCAGAAAAAGTAACCACCTTTTTAAAACAATCAACAGTAGCATGGTATCGACTCAACCAATCCATACCCAAAATGATATCAAAATCTTGCAATGGCAATATAATCAAATCAGTAAGTAAAACATGCTCACGTATATGCACATCACAATCACGCAATACCTTATCAGTCACCAAACTCTTACCCATAGGGGTAGACACCTCTAATACAAAAGGTAGAGACTCAGGCAAAGAAGACAACTGAGATGCAAAATGCACAGACACATAAGAATGCGAAGAACCGGGGTCTATTAGTGCACGTGCCCTCCTATTAGACATAGAAATAATACCTCCAATCACGTCAGAAGCATTCGAAGCCTGTTGTTGGTTGATGGCGAAGACACGACCTTGCACCTTGGGCTTGCCCGAGGCATCCCTCTTCTGACCCGAAGACGACCCGGTACCACTACCAACTGACTGATTCTTCGGTTTAGGACAATTAAACTGGAAGTGACCCAACTGGCCACAATTCAAACACTTTCCTTGCTTTTTCCAATACTTCTCCTCGGAGTGTCCTCCCTTTTAACAATAATTGCAAACCCGATTATTCTGACTCCCCGAAGTGTTACCTTGATTCCTGTTACCCTGTTGCCCTTGAGAAGTTCCCCTGAAAAGTGAATACATGTTCTGTGCTCCTCTAGAGTCACCACGATGAGGTTGTGGCTTCCCTTGACCTCCTTGTTTCGCTACACTTGTTGATTCCGTCCTCTTCTTATGCTCTACAATGTCCTGTTCCACCTGGTAGGCACGATCAATGGCATCCTGTAGGTCTTGGAATTTGTGGGAGGTGAGTTGGG
Source organism: Campanula takesimana (assembly GCA_026119855.1). Classification (NCBI taxonomy): domain Eukaryota; kingdom Viridiplantae; phylum Streptophyta; class Magnoliopsida; order Asterales; family Campanulaceae; genus Campanula; species Campanula takesimana. The sequence continues at coordinate 316,297 of JAOWBW010000970.1, read as the reverse complement.
TTCTGATCACGGTTTTCAAACCTTTGACAAACCTCGAGGTCTTTCTTTCTTCAGTCGAAACCATGTAATTGCAATAGCGAGCCAATTCCGTGAATTTGGCAACATACTCGGCCACCGTCAACAAGTTTTGTTCCAAGCTAAGAAACTCGGATTCCTTCCTATCTTGGTCCACCTTAGGAATGAAATGCTCTTTGAACTTTTTCTTGAACGTCTCCCAAACATGGGGTACCCGTGCCTCCTCCCAACTAGCTTTCAACGATTTCCACCAATACTCTGCGCCTCCAACTAGCTTGTAGGTCGCAAATCTTACCCTATCCTCATCGGAGCTTTGTAAGACCTCAAAGATCTTTTCTATAGACTCAACCCACCTTTCTGCTGTAGCCACATCTGACCCTCCATCAAACTCTGTCGGTTTCATACTCAGAAATTGTTCCAGTCCAGTCCTCGGAGCCAATGGTGCCTCTCTACGATTGTTATCATTCATGGTTTTCAATGCCGCCTCGAATATCCCTTGAAACATTTCTAGGGCTTCTTCCCTTGCATTTCCCTGTTCGGCAGGTCCACCCTGTTCATTATCAGACCCGACCATGGTTACCGAGTACCTGCATAAGACACTCATCGTTACTCACTCCATACTCGATTACCCTCCTAGGTCATTTAGTCACTCTAGACTATCTACAACCTAGCTCTGATACCAACTGTCGCACCCCGTACCCGTGGTCCTACATGGCCCCACGCTCGGGACGCGCACGGAAGACGTCATAAATCATATTTAACAAAAACTTTTCGAAAACTATCATAAAGATAAACGAAATCCACTTTGGAGTACAAAACCTCCACTTTACTTTTAAATAACTTTCACAACTAAATTACTTGGCACGAAGGCCTACATTAACTTATACAAAAGAATGAACACCAACATTATCCAAAATAGGTGTTACAAGATCGAGTCACGGATACACTACCCATTAAGGTTATACATTTACATAATGTAGCCTTTACAAACATACCCCAAAAGAAATTACCACCTCGACGCCTTCCTTATGATAAGTGACCTATCCCGGATGCACGCCCTTATCTAAAACAGTAAACAAATAAGGGGTGAGATAAAATCTCAGTAAGCTACTAATATGCAACTACATTTCATGCCAACATGATAATCACAAAGGAACAATCAATAGGCATTCACATATGCATATAACATAAAAGATATAGTCCACTCATCACATAACACATAATGCGGAAATAAACACTCATAAGTGGATACTGAGCCAAGGTTCTATAAACGGAACACCATCCTTTGAGAAGAGTCCGTTGAGCAGCATGAACGAGCTGAAGCCGGTTCCGGAACCAAGTAACAACAACAACCAGAAATGGGGGAAATAACACAAAGTCATACCCCCAAGCCAATAGCTAGAATACTCACTATAGGAGCTAGCTCATCCCAACCACGATCACGGGAGGGGGCATCCCACTCAAGGCCACTGAACATGGGGAAACTGGGTTACCAGTGAAGTACATTATACTGGACTCGGCTCGTGCCATTATAATATACATCACTGCCCAAAACAAACACAACAATGCCAGCTGGACTCTATACAAACACATAGTAATAAATACTCGCTTGAAACAACAACGAGGCATTGATTCCAAAGTAGGGAACCAAGCCAAATTCATCACAAAGGATTCAAACTAATTCTCATGAAGAGATCAATCAACAACAACATCACACTTGAAGTTACTCAAAAAGAGCACAATGGTTACACACCTTAACACATTACAAACATGATCACAAACGGACCCAAACCAACACTCTCAACCAATACTTAGACATTTCATTTAATAGACCCGCTCATCTCGAAGCACTCAAAAAGAGCTTTAAAACGATAGCTTACACAACTAAAACGGAGTCCGGGTGAGGAAGTTATGACTTACCGAAGATTGAACGAGAAATGAGCAATTACCAGAACAGGGGAGGGGAAGCGCGCGCCTCATACAAAGAGGGTGCGCACGCCTCCTCCAAACAGAAGGAAATTCAACCAAATGGGAAGCGAGGAAGCGCACGCCTCCCTAAAGAGGATGCGCACGCCTCCTTAGACCAGAAGGACATAGCCAAAAGGGGAAATGGAGGGTGCGCGCGCCTCATTCCAGAGGAAGCGCACGCCTCCTACGCCGCACAGAGAAAATCTGCAGAAATTCCTGGGTTCTTCCAAATTTCATACCCAAATCAAACCCAACTTTACACCCAACGAATTTAACCCTTCTATTTGCATACCCAAGTACTCAACATGACATAGAAGTCTATAAGAACTCAAACAACATAAACTAAGGACCCAAACCAAGGTTTAAAGCTCAACATTTTCCAAAATTCACAAAAGATGATCAAAGAAACAAATCAACATTTAAATTCACAACTAAGCATTAATTCATCATCCGATGTTCACACAAAACATAAATGACCAATTTTAAGCTAAAGGGGGGCTTAGTAACTTACCTCAAAGGAATCCAAACTCAACCAAATCAACTTCTATTGAGCTTCCCACGAACCTAGCGACGATCTAGACATTTGGTATAACATGAACAATGAGAGGAAATGGGGGGGAAGATGAATGAAATGAAGAGAGAAGGAAGAAGAGAGTTTTTACCTTTCTATGGACAAAGAAGGAGAGGAAGAGCTGGGAATGAGAGGTGAGGGAAGGGGGAGGTGAGGGAGAAGAGAGGGAGTAGTTGATTATTTTGAAAAGTTACACCTAGGCCCCCTCTTCCACTACTACCCTTACAAATAAACTCCCCACTAACAATTAAGACCCAATTATCCTACACTAGCACAAAATCAATTAAATGCTAGGTATAAAATATTATAACACACAAAATGCACACCTAAATTTTTAATTAAATAAATACTTAAATAAACAGTTAAGCAAGTAAACAAATAAATAATTATTTATTACTAAGAAAATAGAGACGGGGTTTCGGGTCGTGACACTCTTTCAGTAAAAAAAATATATGTCGCATTTAACTTATTAATACTTTTAAATAATACTCCCTCTATACTGGAATAAATGCAGGGGTGGACCTCCCATGGTGGGAGGGAGTGGACGTGCACCTGATCAACTCAAATTTTCTTTAAAAATAATTTTTTTTATCACAAAATTTTGGGGGAAACTAGTTTCCCCCTAACTTAAAAAAAGACTGGTTTTGGAACTAGGTATGTAAGTCGGCTTCTTTAAGAACCGGTTCACAAAACAATTCCACGCACCTTTGTTGTAAACCGTGAAAAACAACTTTTCTTCTTTACCTTTTCTTCTTTCTCTCTTCCTCTCTCTCTCTCTCTCTCTCTCTCTCAAACCTAACCAGTGAAAACTACTGTCGTAAGTTCGCCGTATGGTCGTCAATTTCTCTCGATTTTAAAGCGATTTTTGATTGTCGTTGTTCGTTCGTTAATTTCGCTCTATTTGAAGCAAACTACAGTTTGATTTAAAGCAGAATGAGGATGAAATCAATAGTGAAGCCTACAACAAAGAGATCTGTATTGAAGAATAAGAGGGGCGTGATGGAGGTATGTGTTGATTTCATGTTTTTTTTTTTTTCGCTTGATTCTCAGTCTATTTTGTTCGCTTATTGTGTTGATTTCAAACATTTTTGTTCGGTTTTTGTGATGCTTGATTAGGTATTTTGAGTTTGGTACTTGTTACTCAGTGATTTAAACATAAAAGGAGTCTTTGTTGAATAAAATTGAAGACTTTCCGGCAATCAAACATGATCACATTGACAAGTTTTTGGGAGCAAAGACAACGAGGAGAAGAAGAGGAAGAAAGCTGGTAGTTCGAGTACAACATATGTCAGCAAACTAGGTCTAGAAAGGGTGTTAGTCAGTGAAATTGTAACTTGTTGTTTTGAAATCGAAACTTGTTGTTTTAAGTTATTAACTTGATGTTTTTTATGCCTAAACATGCGTATTCGGTTGTATTGAAAGTTCATGTTCAAACTGCTAATATCAAGTTTGTTTATTAAAACACAAAGTTATACTATTAAAATACCAAGTATATATCTGATACAACATACTTTTGATTAACCACCAAGTGCACTAATAAAACATCAAGTTACTGTACTAAAACATAAAGTTACAATACTAAAACACCAAGTTACTATACTAAAACAACACCAAGTTATATTATAAGCTGATGTTTAAAAAGCTTATTTCAATAAAAATGCATGGTTATATAATATCAAGTTTTCTTGTTAAAAAACCAAGTTACATTACAAAAACACCAAGTATATATCTGATACAACATAACTTGATTATCCACCAGGCTGCACTAATAAAATAAAAGGTTACTGTAGTAAAATATCACGTTACAATACCAAAACACCAAGTTACTATATTAAAACAACAAGTTACACCAAATCAATTCCATTTCAATTTGAGCAGCTTGAACATCTCCATTTCAATTTGAGCAGCAAACGACTACAGGATTCAAATTAAGTGTAGATTTGGTGTTTTTGAGTCAAATGAAGATATCCATCTCTTCAAATTGATCTTCATTGTCTTTTTCAATCTCACTCTCCTCTGGTTCAATGACATTGTGATCTACTATCTCCATCTCCATATCCATCTTCTATAAGGAGAAAATCAATTTCAATTAGATCAGTTAGAGAATTCGAATATCAATTTCAATTTCAAATTAAAAAAAATGTGATAATTGATGAACAAACTTGTAAAGATTCATACCTTTTCAATCGTTTTTTTTAAGCTCATCTCGTCTGCAATGGCGGTAGAGAGATGGAGAGAGAGAAAAAGAGAGAGATTGCGGAATAAAGGAACAGTCGGCGGCTACTAGTGTTTTTCACGTTTTATGCCCTAATTTTGTTAATGAGCGAGATGTTGGACCGAACCGGTTTAAAAAAGGTTGAAGTTTGGTTCATTATTGCTTGTCAAAACCGGTATTTTTTTAACATTAGGGGGAAACTAGTTTCCCCCAAAACCAACTCTTTTTTTATATGTATATTAGTTGTGCACCTGCTTAATATTACAAGATTGGCAGTAGCACAGTTGGTTAGGAGTTATAAGTTGTTTCCATAGGTCCCATGTTTGAACCATTTTGAGCATTGTTTACTTTAATTTTTATGTTGTGCTTTCTCCCTCTCTTTAAATCCTATTTTCCCTTTCAATTTTTTGCCTTTTCAATTTAAGTCAATAGTTATATTAATAAAAAAATGTTTAGAGTTTATTTGATCTGTTTTTTTTTTAACGAGAGTTTATTTGCTTTTTTAAAAAACAACTGATCATACCAAAGTTTTTGAAAGTGTGTACTTTAGTATAATTTGTCTTGTAAGTTTCACTAAAAATATTTGCTTAGAAAAGTCATGGAGAATGATATTAAACATTTTTAACGTATGAAAACCCGTACGGGACAAATTTGATTTCAATATTTGTATTGGTTCTCCGCATGAGACAATTGTATTTAAAATTATGTATTATAATGTAATCACGTTACGAAATTTTTTTGTATGAAGTCATGCAGTGAAATTGTGCACAAGGTGTTTAGAAATTCTAGGTCCGCCACTGAATAAATGTCACATGTGGTCAATTAAGTTAAACTTTGATCAAAATGTAATGAAAATCTGAGCATTTTTATATTATTTTGAAAATGGTTATTGATACATCAATAGAAACACTATTCATAACTATTTTTAGATTTCAATGAAAATGCTTTAACACTATATTTTACTAGTAGGTAACCCGTGCTCTGCACGGGAATCTATTCCATTAATGTTTTTTGTATTTTCCTTTTTTGATGTTTTTAATTGATAAATTAACATAATAATTTTATTTGAAAATATATGTATATTTTAAATTTATCAAAACATTTTCATAGCTTTGGTTGTACATAGTTGTAATAAATATATTTTTTAATTAATTAAGTCTGTTGTATGAATATTTCAAAAAACCTAATGGTATTAATAGTAATAGTTAACATATATAGTAACTATTATGATTAAATAATATAATTAATAGTAATAGTTAATATATATTATAACAATTATGATTAACTAATACTATTAATAATAATACTTAACATATATAGTAACTATTATAGTTAACAATTATATTTAACTATTATAATTAACTAATACTATTAATAGTATTAGTTAGTTATAATAGTTAAATATTACTCCCTCCGTCCCGGAGTAAGAAAATTAAGAAATGATGGAAGTAAAGTAAATGTTGTGAGTGTAAAAGTAAATTAGGAGAGAGAATGAGTGTGAGTGAATAATAAGTTGATTGATTTTGTGAGTACAAAAGTAAAGTATGAGAGAGAATGACTGAGATGAATAGTAAAGATTCTTTGTCATTTTAGGAAAAAGACTTTTACTCTGTGACGTATCAAAATAGAAAGTAGGTCTCTTACTCTGGGACGTAGGTAGTAATAGTTAACTATAATAGTTAACTATTACTATTATAAGTATTAGTTACTATAGTAGTTAACTATATTAGTTACCTATTATAGTACCTATTACTATTATAAGTATTAGTTAATATAGTAGTTAACTATAATAGTTACTTATTATAGTAACTATTACTATTATAAGTATATAGTTAACTATTATTATAGTTACTTATTATAGTAACTATTACTATTATAAGTATTAGTTACTATATTAGTTAACTATATTAGTTACCCATTATAGTAACTATTACTATTATAAGTATTAGTTACTATAGTAGGTAACTATAATAGTTACTTATTATAGTAACTATTACTATTATAAGTATTAGTTACTATAGTAGTTAACTATATTAGTTACCTATTATAGTAACTATTACTATTATAAGTATTAGTTAATTATAGTAGTTAACTATAATAGTTACACTATATAGTAACTAATACTATTAGCTAATACTATTAGCTAAGAAAAAGAATTTGAAAAGTCTCTTATTTATAAGAGTGGTAATGATGTGGCAACACCAAATGCAACATTTCTCTAAGACTTGTCTATGTGGCAACACCATGACTCTCCTCACCAACTTTAATATATATATATATATAGATTTAGAAATACAAGTATCAGTCAGTTGCACATGAGTTGCACTGGTTAACTTTTGGGCCTCTTTGATCAGTGGTCCTAACTTAATTTTTAGTACCAGGCCCAGCTTCAGGTTGGAGTTGGACCACACCTTATACTTTTATAATTCTAGTTTATATATCTACATCAAAATCATGTTATCATTGTACCCTCATTACCTAACTGGCCTTCCCTTATATTAGTACACGCTTTAATCCGACTCTCATTAGGATATACCCTCTTGTTCTCAAAAAATGGTTTCACCTTAATTTTAGTGACGGAATTTAATTAAATACTCCCTCCGTCCCACTCGAATTAAGATAAATTTTTATTTTGGGTGTCCCATTCGAATTAGAACAACCCAAAAATGGAAATATTTTATTTAATGGGACTCACATTCACACTCACAACAACTTTCCACTCATTATTCTCTACCCCACTTTCTCTCTCCTACTTAACTTTTCATACTCACAACATCTACTCCACTAACACTTTTTCCTTAACCCGTGTCCAACCCCAAAAGTCCTAATTCGGATGAGACGGAGGGAGTATTCATTAATAAACTTAAAAGTGTTAATTTTTTTTTTAAATATACTGTTGATAAACTTTTAAGTGTGATATCAATAGTTTTATTATAACTAGTTTGTAGCCCGTCGATACTCGACGGGGCATAGTAAGATCAACCATATAAAAAATATAAATGAAAATACATATCAAAATTACTCTTAATTCATTTTATATTGATATTGTTTTTCTTCCTTTCTCTCTACTAAAATAAAAAAAAAAATCTTATACAATCAGATTACCTTTCATTATTTTTATACAGAAGAAAAAAATTAAAGATATTTAGCCTAATATTAAAATTGGTTTTTGAAATTAGGATTCGACAACATATTGTCTAACGCTTTAAATCTTATAAAATATCATTTTTAATGAATTCACCATTTAATTTAATAATAATAAATACTCTCTCCGTCCCAGAGTATATATTCACCCTCTCATTTGTACGGAGATTAAGAAATAGTTATAGTGATATAAGTGTTGTGAGTATAAAAGTAAACTATGAGAGACAATGAGTGGAAGGGAATAGTAAGTTGAGTGGTGTTGTAAGTATAAAAGTTTGTATGAGAGAGAATGAATTGGAGGAATAGTAAAGATTCTTTGCCATTATAGAAAGTGGATGTATACTCTGGGACAAACTAAAAAGAAAAGGTGGACATATTCTCTGGGACGGGAATATCAATCTACGAAAAATATTCATAGTTATAGTCACCACACAATTTTATATTTTAATAGAAAATTTGTGTCAGAAGTATGTAACTACTTCACCAATTTAACCCATTTTATTCTTCATCTCCTTAGTGACGAAAAAAAAATAGACGAACTAAAAGGTTACACTGTGAAATGGAACTACAATTAGGTGAAAAAAGATCTGGTTTGTACATATAATTAAAAAGAAAGTAGGTGAAATATTGATAAATTCTTTCCTAATATTCCTATTATCAATTCATATGCATTTTATAATATATTTTTTTGATATAAATAATTAATTTATCTTTGCATGATTAAAATGAATAGAAGTAAAAGAAGATTAAAGTTTACAAAAAATGAATATTAATGAGTGTAATGGATAAACAGATGTTGTAGTGTAAATCATTTCTTATTAAGGGCAATTGTGTCAAAAAAGTTACTAATTGACTAAAAATTTGATGAATGTAGTGGAAAAGTAATTATTGTAGTGGTAATAGCTCTACCCTTTAAAATATCACATTCAACTAAAATGTGAGACTTATCTTTTCACTCTTTGCACATTTGATTAAACAATAGGATGATGCCACATGGAATTTCACGTCATAATTTCATGTGGCGCAATGTGGAATGGAATAAAGACTCTCTTTTTATATATTTATAGATTATAATAATTAGCTTAGTATTAACATTAGATCGTAATAAATAAAACTATCTTTTAGAGCGTAATAAATAATACTCCCCCATCAATAAGAGATAGTCATTTTTTGTTTTTTTAAGGGTTAATGACAATTTAGACTCTAAAGTGATATACCACCCTCCCAAACGAACCTTGATAGTTTTTTTTCGCCAGATCAGACCTTGATGTGAAAAATACTCGCCAGATAGGGCATTTTTGACGGAAATCGTTAAAAAACCAGTTAAAAAGCATGTGCCGTGCACATGTGATGTAGCGTGATGCTACAAGAAGGGTAAAGTCTATGAAGACTTTAAACAATCGTCATAGAATCGCAGCAGAAATCAACTCCTAAGAAAACCGTAATGGAATTCTTGAACTACAATAATCTCCTAAAAGATTATTCTGCAAGGAATCGCAATTCCCCAACAAGAATCTCCGAAGAAATCCTTCTGCAAGGCAAAGGCTTAAGGGTAAAACACAACAATTGCAAAGCAATCAAATTTTAATAAAAAAAAGTTTAATTTTCGGATTACAACTTTAGGCCTATTTTATAATGCCCATAAAACTTGAAAAACACTCTAAAACCTTCTAGAATTACTCATAACCTATATAGTAACCTAATAGGACTTAAAAACTAGTAAATTGAAAATCTATCATAGAATCCTCTAAAATTAACCTACTAAAATTAATGACGAAAATAATAATAAAATACTAATTAAAACCTAACTAATAATAAAATACCAATATAATTAAAATATTTGATATAATCATATTTTCTTCCTGCATTAACATGACTAAAAGAATTTTTTATTTTTAAGTTAAAATTTCTTTCAAGAGGGTTAAATTACATATTTGAAGCATAGGGGGAGTTTGACAAAAAAAAAAAAAAAAAACTCAAATAAATTATTTTTCAAAACTAAAAAAATAAAAAAAAATAAAAAATCCATTAACTTTAAAAATTCAAATACTTCAATCTTAAACTTATTTATTTTTGAAAATCAAATTCTAAAATTAAAAGGGTTGAAAGTGTTTTTCTAAAAGAAAAATAAATTCATTATCTTTGAATTTAATTTTTTTGGGAGGTATTTAATGAAAATTCAAAATTTAATAAGGCCTAAAATAAAAATAATTATTGGTTACAAAAAAAATAATTATATGTTAAGTGAAAGGATTTTCTAACTTATTTTTAAAATATTTAATATAAAAAATAAATAAATTTTAAAAGTAAAATTTATTTTATAAACATAATAAATCAATTTTTACATTTACTAACAATATATTTATAATTCAAAACAAAGTATTTGAAAAATTTTGCAACATTTTATAATCTATTACAAGAAATAAAAATAAATTAAGGCATTAATATAACTACTTCTTTTTCACTCACGTATTTTATTGCTTTTTTTTATTTAATTTAAAGTTAATGAATTTATTTTTTAATTTATTTTTTAGTTTTGAAAAATAATTTATTTGAGTTTTTTTGTCAAACTCTCTCTTAAGTTTCAAATATGTCATTTAACCCCCTTGAAAGAAATTTCAACTTCAAACTAACCAATTCTGTTAGTCATGTGCATGGCACATGCTTTTTAATTGAGTTTTTAACGATTTCTGTCAAAAATGCCCTAATTGGCGAGTATTTTTAGGTCTGATTTGGCGGAAAAAAAAACATCAGGTTCGTTTGGGAGGGTGATATATCACTTTAGGGTCTAAATTGTCATTAACCCTTTTTTAATGGTCAACATGATCTTTGACCAAACATAAATGTCAATCTAAACATTCAATAAAAAAAATTCAAATTATTTTTGATAAGTTACTTAATGATTAATAATTTTTAAAATTTTACTAGAATAATGACTAATTTAATATGTGGTCAAAGTTTATTTGTGTTATTTATCAAAAACCAAATGAGACTATCTTTCTGTGATGGAGGGAGTATTCAACATCATGACATTTGAGTAAAGTAGTTTTAAGTACTCTAAAAGTACACAGTACACAAACATCAATAATATCTCAATATATGTGTAACGACCCAAAATTTCACAACTTCTTAATTTCCATAAATCCAAAATATTACATCTCAAAAGTCTCTAAAACAACGTACAAAATATCATTAATCACCCTGAATTCTCAATAAACCGATTCGTCTCAATTCTTCGATCTCAAACCTCGATCAACTGCCAACTGCAAAACTGAAACTGGAGGGGGGTGAGCTGGGGGGGGGGGGCAGTAAGAAAGGGTATAGACAGTATCACAGAGGCCAAAGAACACATATCACAATATACAATGTCCATAAAATTATAAATATGGACTTTTCAATAAGACTCAAATTTTCATAAATCGAATACCAATCGATCATACTTCACAGTCTGATGCACTAATTACGTTCGGGTTTAGTGGTCTAACAATCAAACACATATTCAATCTCAATCGTTGGCACCCACACTCGGAGCCGAACCAACGAAATCACAATAACAAAGTCCACTTCGACCGTCACATAATTAACTACACCAGAACCATTCAATATAACAAGTCCCATTTCTTTGAGAACCAAAACACATATAGTATGCTTTCAATAAATCAATACTTTTCGAAGCAATATAAATAACAAATCAAATATCAAATTGAACCGAACAATCGAAATACGTATCAATAGAAATAGAGCACAACGATAGGACGGACATCAACAAATAATCACGTGATAAAAATTGACACGGAATCGATACTGCATAGTCTCTCTTACCTCAATTGATTCTTGTAAAAATATTCCTTGATGTATATTAGACATCTGTTATGATTAGGGGTCTGAGAGAGACTGTTAATAAAGGCTAGGTGTCGTTTTGGTGTTGTGTCGTTAATTAGGTAGTTAACGGAGTCACTTTAGTACGTTGTTGTTTTGTTAAGGGAGGCTGTTCGTTATTTTTGTTATAGTAGAAGGGTAAGATGGGCAAATGTATTTTGGGTTGCAGTTTATATGCGTGAATTGTAATGGCAATAGGTATGAAATGAATTAACTGATTTCTTCCCCAAATTTCTTCTCTCTTCAGTTCCCAATTCTCCTCTCAACCAGTCTAAATCTAATTCTTCTTTCTCTTCTTATCTCAATAATTCTAGTTACTTTCTTTTGTTCACAAATTGATTCTTAATTTGTGATTTATTTGATCCATGTTCATAATAATTGGTATCCAGAGCCTTATTCGGTCTGAGGAGAAGAGGATGGAGTACGATGCATATGACGGCTATTTTCTGCTGGGAGTCAATCCACAAATCATGCTCGAGTTTCCTAAAGACAAGAACGAGTTGACAATGTGTGCATCTACATTTTTGGAGAGGATTGTCCAGACAAGCTCGCTCGAAGATTATATTGATGAATTTCAAATTATTCGGGCTCAATTGGAGGGTGCAGCTTCACATATGTGCGAGGATCTGGATGAAGTTTTTTTTTTAAAACTTTTTCATATCTGGACTGACCGAAGGAAGAAGGGCCTATGTCAAATGGCTAAGACCGCGTACCGTTTATGATGCTCAGATTTACGCAAAATATTATAGAGGGTCACAATTTACGAAGTACTATCAAGAGGCTACAGTCGATCCTAAGGTGGAAAAAATCGATGAATCTCTGCTTGCAACTATGGAACAAGGCACAATCAAAGAATCTCATTCAGATCTGGACAATTATGTTAAAGTGGTTGAAGAACCTGAAAATATGGATGAAGATGGTGTGGATTTAGTCTCGGATGGTTCAAGCAACAGTCAATTTTCAAAGGGAAAGGAGTCGACAAAAAGGCACGCCAACTGTTTGACAAAATGCCCAGGAGAAACGGTGAAGGAATTGCTTGGTTCAGGTATTAGCCACTCACTCCTTAAACTGATATGTCCTTGTGCACAACTGAAAAGTGTCTTTGATAGTGGTATTGATTGTAATCATGTTCTTGAAAGGGGTATTGAATTTAAGGAGTTTAGAGATAATTTCATGGATGGTGGATATGATGTATTCTATGAAATGGAATGGGATACGCATGTATTTTGTGTGCAGGCAGAAATTATAGAAGTTGGTTTAAGAGTATTGTGTGAGTTTTTATGGGATCCTGGAATATTCAAACCTTCTGATGTAGGAGCAGTTAAGGATGTTAGGCTGGAAAGAATAGATGAGATGCCTGCTGTGAGAGCCCGCGCCCGTACCCGCGTAAGGATCCGTGCGAAACGCGGCTGGAATCCGCTCGGTTTCTCATAATGGTTACCCTCCTTTGGTTTTGAAAATCAGAGAGTCGCCACCTCATTTTATTAAGGAAAATACAGATAAAACCTTTGTTGAGAAAAATAAGTGGGTTCGGGGGCTAAGTTACGAGAGGAGAAGGTGATTAGCAGCACTCCGCTTGCCCTTACGGTCTCTAGCATGCTTCCGCCTACGCTTCATTTTATTTGCCTTTTGATAGATGCGTTTTATGTCCTAACTTTTAGAAAAAACGTGCGTTATGTACAGAGGAGTCTCCTAGTCTAGGTACGTTCATTTTAATTCACAACCGGGAATCGGTTTGGGTGGATTTCCCGATTGGTGTTAGAAAATGGTTTTGAACGTGTTAAAAAAGAAAAAAACGTCCACGGGGAGGGGAATTATGTACAGTAGGGGATATACATGTATACACAAAAAGTGGGAAACAAATACCATAAATAAAATGAATGTCCTCGCGACGGAGCGTTTGTGGATCTTGACGTCGTCGTTGTCCGTCCCGAGCCGCGGTACCTGCCCTAAAATAACCCAAATCCAAAACTACAAATTGGGGATTGCTCCCTGAATGTTAGATATCATTGTGAAGTTTTTATGGATTTTTTGGATTAAATTTTGACCCCAAATATTGACAAGAAAATGCATCACAAAATCTGCCCAGAAAATATTCACAGGAAACATGGCACATTGATCACCAATTTTAACTATTTTAACTAGTGAATCTGAAGAAACACCAAAAATTAAAGTTTAAGAACACATATTGATAATGAATATACAAAAATTTGGAGCCAAGAAAGTATGTTTAAGTCGCTCAAAATATCTCTGACATTTTAATGTCAGAAGCTGGAAGTACAGTGTCTGAAATTTGGTGGTCTAAACAAGAGAGGAAGAATGGAACTTTTACAGGTACAAAAAATATATAAAAAATATTACACTTTCCTTAGTTCGTTGGGAACAAAATTTATGTTCTGACTTAATCCAAAAGACCAGGTTTTGACAGAGTTTTAAATACAAGAAGGCAGCATGGTACAGAGAAAGATACACTGGACAGCACATCTAGAACTCAAAGATAAGCATGAAAACCTATTCTAAACATGTAATATGAACATTAAACTTCACAAGAATGTACTTTAACACATTATGAACAAATTTTGTGTTTTGATCTAGATATATAAACAAATTTATGATAGAGAAAACAGCACATCAAAATCCTTGGTTGAAACTAAACATGCTGGGCAGATTATATATGGCATGAAGATGGAGGTCAAAACATGGCATAAACTTGGAACAAACCCATGGAACTTAGGGAACTTGTTTATTGATATATTATTAACATTATCATGTGTCTATTTATGAACAAACATAAATAAAAATGAGAATAAACAACAAAGAAGGAGATGAGGGCAGAATATACACATGCTGAGCAAATGGACTATATCTTGCTGGGATTTGAGATCTAAAGCATGCGATTAACACCAAAATGAACTCAAGACATATATACACATGCTAGGACTGAAGTATAAACATTTATAATATATAGAACATGTTTATTTACAAAGTAAAAACATAGATTACATAGGTAATAAGGGGAATCTAGTCACTAGTTGACTAGATTCCCAAACAACTCATTTAAACTTACATTTTATCAAATCTATGATATATAAAAAGGAAACTTACCTAGATTAAGAGAGGGTGGTGTGCTTCCTTTGTCTCCAAGGGAAGACTTTTTTTTTGTTTGATTGAAGTTGTTGTTTTGGTTGTGGTTGTGGTTGTTGTTGTTGTTGTTGTTGTTGTGCTTGTTGTTGTTGTTGCTTGAGATTTGAAAGGGTTGTTTGAGGTGTTTGGGTGGCGGTTTAGTAGTGGAGATGTGGTGGAGGAGTGGTGGTAGTGGTGGTGGAATGGTGGTAGTAAGAGCAAGAGTGAAAGTGTATGGAGGGAGTGTGTAGTGTAATGTGTGTGTTGAAATGAGTGACTCCTCTTTCTTGGATCAACATAGGAGTATATGGAGGAGGGAGGTAAGTTTTCTTGGACCAAAATGTCCCTAGGCGTAAGGGCAGTATGGGGGGGGGGTGAGTTGATGGCCCGAAATCATGCAAAAAGGTGGTGGAAAAACTTGCCAAAAGTGATGGTGTTGTCCTTGTGCAATATTGATAAGCCATCCCATCTTTTGTTGCCACTTGTCCATTTTTGGTTGCTTTTTTGGCCCATGTGACCCCCCAATTGCAGCCATGTGTACCGAATTTTGTGCATGATTTGTCATTATTTCCGGCTCTGTGTTCCCGCTCCGCAACATCATGCAACTGCTCCGTCGTGCGCGTTCCGGTGTCCCGGTTGTCCGCGGGTTCAACACAAAAGTTGCTCTTCTCAATTTTCTGGTCAAGATGGCATATCTAGATTATGTTAAAGAGTAAGGAATAAAATAATATAATTTTAAATGCAAGGGATGATTGGTAAAAGGCTTTCTAGGGGTGCGGGGCCTGCCGTAGGGTCCCGACGCTCGATTTTCGAAGAATACGCCTGCTTACTCGGTTTTGAGCCCTGATCATGAATTCGGACTCGGTTTTTGCATCCGATGCACCGATAAGGCGTACGGTAATCCTGAACGGCCAAATCTAGGGTTTTAGGTCAAATATCGCGCTTAGACCGAATCAAATGGTTGGTTTTAGGGGTGCGAGATCGGGGTGTCTACACCTGCATTGTTTTTTCATGTTTACACAGAAGATTGTGGAAATAGTGGTTTTTTGAATTGTCTTAGAGATGAGATAAACTCTCATCCACGATTGGTACCAAATATCCAAGAGAAACTAATAGACTTGTCAAAGTCTCCAAGGTGGATGGTTAGTGAAGGGCGGAAGCTTAAGGCCAAGCAGGTTTTGGAGAGACTACCTGACCGAGATGATGTCACTGGTGAGATGGTTTTGTTGGTTAAAGAACTTCAAGTAATGGGTGAAACATATGTAAAGGATTCGCTGGAGTATTTGGCTGGTACGTATAGAAATTATTTTGTGCTTAATCAATACACATTTGAAGGTGCCCTTAGTGCTTGTGCTGGATTAAGGAATCTGCAAGTAGGTACTGGATATAAGAGTGTAGCAAAAGTTTGTTGCAAATTTATTTCCAAACTGGTGGTTGATGTAAAGAAGTTTAGAGAAGAATTCAGGAGTGGTAGGCTTGGTTTAAGAGATAAACTGGAAGAGGACACTCCTGTGTTTTGGGTATCTGGTGAAACTATAGGATTGGGTTCAAGGTTATCATTTGTGTACTGGGATCCAGGTGGTAGTATAATGTCAAGTAAATCAAATTGTCCAGGCGTTGGATGGACTCTGAAGAAATTAGAAACATATATGAAGATGTTGTTAACTGGAGAATATGGTTTTTCTTTGGGAGTTAATTTACGACAGGGGTACAACCTTGTGCACTGGGGTTGCAGAGAGACTGAAGTCATCGTTCTTAAAGGCCAGAAAATTTGTGGGGTTAAGGGAATTACTTCAAGGCTTGAAGTTGCAGTGAAGGGTGTGAATTATCTTTTAGACTTCTACTACCCAATTGGAAGCTTGATGATTAATGAAGATCATTCTTCACAAGTTACTACTGTACATTTTAGTGATACTGTTAGAGTTTTCCAAATCGAAAAAACTCTCAATCAAAGTGACGGAAGATGGCAGTACAATTCAAATAACACTGAATCCAGTATGTATGCAATGGCTATAACATTTGAGATCCTTGGTGGAGTGGCTTCCCTAGAATTTTCTGAAAGTGATGGAAGTTTAATTGGAGGTGGGCTTAAAGGAGAAAATATTTGGTGGGGTACTCAAGCAAATGAAACTTTTCTAGAAGTGTGGCAGTGTGTTACTGATTCTTGCTGCAGTGAAGCCACCACCAATATAATTGGTCTTGCATTGGGGTCTCACTTGTTATCAAATGTGGGAGCTTTTGCAATTTCTCTGTTCTCAATATGGGTATCAGAATGGGAAGCCAATTCATGTCAGCCTTATGGGTTTTTCAGGGTGGAAATAATTGGAACATGGGTTTCCATTCAGATGATATGGCTCTTAGCTGGAATCCTTCTTTATGAAGCCATAACAAGACTCATCTAGGATAATAGTGAAGTTCAGGTGATTTTGATGTTTCAGATTTCTGCTCTTGGTTTAGTAGTTAACATGATCATGGCAGATGATACAATTCTTTCACGTCGAACTTTCGCCATGAGGAAAAATAAACCAAAATATGGAGTTAAACAGAAGAAGCAATGCAACAGAAATGTTCAGAGGGGCTATATTCTTATATTGGGAGACTTGATTCAAAACTTAGGCGACATGGTTGTCAAGCAAGCATTTTGGTGGTTAAAACAGACGAAGTCAATTGAAATTAAGCCCGGTGAGGTTGTCTCTCTTGCCATCCTCCTGGCTTGCTTGCACGTTGGTAAAGTGGATCAAGGACTCACCAATTTGACACAATGAATCACAAGGTTGCTACAGGAATAGGTTAAATCCTTGAGGACAAAGATTTCCTGAAGCAGTGGGGAATGTTATGATTAGGGGTCTGAGAGAGACTATTAATAAAGGCTAGGTGTCGTTTTGGTGTTGTGTCGTTACTTAGGTAGTTAACGGAGTCACTTTAGTACGTTGTCGTTTTGTTAAGGGAGGCTGTTCGTTATTTTTGTTATAGTAGAAGGGTAAGATGGGCAAATGTATTTTGGGTTGCAGTTTATATGCGTGAATTGTAATGGCAATAGGTATGAAATGAATTAACTGATTTCTTCCCCAAATTGCTTCTTTCTTCAGTTCCCAATTCTCCTCTCAACCAGTCTAAATCTAATTCTTCTTTCTCTTCTTATCTCAATAATTCTAGTTACTTTCTTTTGTTCACAAATTGATTCTCAATTTGTGATTTATTTGATCCCTGTTCATAATACCATCTAAGCCCGTTCCATAATCTAAAATCAAACATATATAATTAATACAATAACCAGTTACGATAAGTTGTACAGAAAACCTCAATACCCACAACCTACACCAAAACTTAATTAGTCCACATTTACTTCATCATAATACATAGTGTAGTCTGTATAAGAGGAGACACACACTAATTACACCCTCACAAACACACACTACAATACACACAAACCAATCTACTCTTCTTTACTGCCATCCGTCCCCTTCTCCAAATCCTCATATATTTGTATTTTTTTTTTCCAATTCCACTATTACACTTGCACATAATATATAATTGCATGATCAATAAGAGAGAATCTTACATTAATCAGTTTCACAACTTTGCAACCTAGCCGCAGTCTGCTCCTCTTGCTCTCCATTCTTAGCCGCAGTTATTTTCTTTTCTCTTAGTTATTTTCTTTTCTCTTGACAACTGATTCTCTCTTAGGGTTAGGTCATTATATTTATAATCTAAATATTTTATTTTTCTTAAATGCCTTTATAAGCCACAACCCAAATTAACATTCCATTTTAAAAGCCCAATGAAATAGATTATTACTAATAGAGCCCAACATTAATTAAAACCCAAAATAAAAATCATAAAATTATCGGGGTATTACAATATGATACCAAAAAAAAAATCACATATCGGGTGCCCAAGCCCTATATATATACTCCCTCCGTCTCACCTCACTTGAGACCTTTGTCTTAGGCACAAGAACTAAGAAAAAGTATGAGAGAGAAGAAATGTTGTGAGTGTAAAAGATAAAGTAGGAGAGAGAATGAGTGGGAGGAATAGTGATTTGATTGGTATTGTGAGTGTAAAAGCATTCCATTTTGAGGAGTCTCAAGTTAGGTGGGACGGACCAAAATGGAAATAAGTCTAAAGTGAGGTGGGACGGAGCGAGCACATATTAAAGTCATAATTGATTATGGGGTAAGATATTTCGTAGCAGTTTGCAAAACAAGCCACCGTAAAGTGGTGGGGGTTAGTTCCCACAAAGCCCTCCTGTGGGAGAAGTATAAATTAAAATATGACGTTTGATGATGAAGATTTAAGTTGTTTGGCTTCTCCAAAATAATATATTAGGAGATAATTTGTTTTCCTTTTTCAAATAAATATTCATTTAGAAAGCATTAATAGGATTAAGAAAAAAAGTACTCCCTCTGTCCCTAAATGAGTGACCATTTTTAAAAAATATTTGTCCCAAAATGAGTGTCTTTTTTTAACATAACTTTGTCCCTAAATGTTTTTTTTTGGGAATTTTTTTTACCGGTCTCTTTATACGTGCAAAACTAAATGTTTTGAAAGGAGATTACAAGATTATATATGAATCTTTGCCACCAAATTGTACAAAAATTTGAGATTTTCAAATATCCCTTAAAATGAAATTTGGACACTCATATAGGGACAAAGTTAGTACATAAATCTATATCTATATATATATATATATATATATATATATATATATATATATATATATATATATTAAGACAAGATAGTCTCTATAATAGGAAACATGAATTTTCCCGCCAAAACTATGGTTTCTAAAAATAAAATTATGGTGTTTTCCAGCCTAAGTAAAGAGGTTTCAGAACATATTTATTTTTTGGCAGCTTTTGTACTTGAAAAGTTGCTGAAAATTAATTCCATGTTGGTGGTTGTAGTTGTAGTGTTGCTGCTGATAATTATAGTAATGGAATTGTGGAATTGTGGTGATGAGAGTGGAATTGTGGTGGTAGCGGAGGTTGTTCTTTAGGTATTATTGAGGTGATAGAAAAATACTATTGTATAGAAGACAGTCAGAAATTTAGAGAGATGGTGTTGAAGAAGATGGTGTAGGAGGTCTTAATGTTGGTAATTTATAGGATGCGTAAATAAAAGAAAGTTAGCCCTCATATGTGTAGTATCTAAGCCTAAAAAAAGGCTAAAATAACTAGGAAATAAATGTCTTTTTTTTTTGGAGAGAAACTGATTAGGAAAGTAGATAATCCCTCCATCAGTTTAAAAGAAAGTAATTATCTCTTTTATATTTTAAACAATATTATCAACGGCTTTTTGGGCTTAATTGTTGGGTAGAGGCCGGAAAAAAGGAAGGAGTTGATGACGAAAGTCCAAAGAGCTGTTGCTGTGTTATGGAGTTCTCTCTCAAAAGTTTTTTTTTTCCCTTGAAAGAACAACAGTACTACCAGCGTCTTATATCTTTTTTTTTTTTTTTTTTCAAAAGAAAATTGGTTTTGATACTATGTTACTCCTATTTTGTTATAAATAAATAATATTTAAAGTTTTTTTCTTAACTATTATTTAAAAAGGCTGCATTTCTTCTTAACTTTCTCTCACTCTCATATAAAAGGAAGAAAGTGAGATATAGTACTTCACTTATACTTTAAACTCATTTTAGTTTTGCATTAAAAAAGTCATTGTAGAAGCTTTTTTTTTTTCCGAGAAAAAATAGAAGGTGTTTTTTTTTAAAAAAAAAAAAAAGAAGAAGAAAAGAAGTTAGTGTATAGGAAACCGTAGACCTATTTTTGTGCATATGACCTTCCTATTTTTGTGCATATGACCAGCCATTGACAACTACACACAATGGAAGCAAGTGATTTTTTTTTTTTTTGACAGAATAAAAAATTTATTGAATTATATAATCTGTGAATTATTACTAAATTACTATTTTCTGAAAGCAAATATTACGAAACTTGATATATTCAAGAAACATGTGAACGCAGTAAAAAAAGTATTTACGTGGAGTCAAAAATAAAAAATACTTTAAATGAAAATAAATGGAGTGAATCTTATTATTGTACAGTACTCTATTACCAAATTAGTAGTTGATTGACCAATTGTATGACAAAAATTTGGACCCGGAACCGCTCCACCCAAAAACGCTGCACCCCTCCACCCAATGGCTCAGATCGAGGCCACATATGCGAGCTCATCATCTGTGCGGCTAAGATGATTTCAATTTTTTGTGGGTCCCACCGAGCTCGGCTACATCTCAACCGTTGGATAGAGCTAAAATGAGGTGGCTCCAATCGGAACCATTGGGTGGAGCTAACTGCTCGGTGCAGCAGTTCGAATTCCCGAAAATTTGTAACTGTGTTGAAAACGAAAAAGTATTAACATCAAATAATAATAATGCATGCACTAATTTGATGTATTAACATTAAAAAATAGAAATAATGCATCAATTAACAAACAAACAAATATATAATGCACACATTAATTTGAAGTGATAACAAAAAAATATATATAAAATACATAAATTTGAAAAGTAACATAAATAAGTCTAAATAACAATAAAAAATTGTTTTTTGTATATTTATAAGAAGATAAGCGCATAATATAAAATATTTATTTATATGGTTATTGAGCTTTTATTTTTAAGATTTTAAGTAATATTTTTTTTTGTTGGAATTAATATAATCTTATTTATAGATAATATGTAACACCCCGAATTTTCTTATAATATCTGAGCATTTAATGGCATTAAATAACTATAATAAACAATAATAAATACTTCAATTTAGGGTTCACAACGGCCCCTTATTTAAACCATAAATTCAAAACAATAGCGGAAGCGTAACTTAAACTTGTCTTGGTAGGTAAACAACCCTAACCATCAATATACTTCAACTTACATCAGAATAAATAAACGTACTTAAAACTACTAAATTAAGAATTTTCAATCCACCGTCTTCCTACGGCTGCTTTCCTTGTCTTGTCCTTCTACTTAAATCCTGAAAACAAAATTTATAGAGAAGGGATGAGCGAACGAATGCTCAGTAAGTGCATACGTGGCCTCTCCGGTTACTAAGGAGAGACGACCAGAACGAATACTATTAATAACTTTTACAAAGATAAGTTCAGTTACTTTTGGATTCAAGACTGCAGAACAATACAGTCGTATTACTTTTAAGATTTTTACTTCCAAAGGATTATGGCACTACAATCCAAAGGGATTCATTCAAGTTCCGTCAATTCCTTGGTAACGTACATTATAACCTCAATGCCAAAGGTACAATTTATACACCTAGCTTCTCAAGCCAATAGTGTGGGTCGTAACATATATGGTATCCACACATATATGCTCGGGGTCTAGAATCATCCTTGTAATCAGACAATTCTTGAGAGAAGGCATGTGATCACTCATGCAATCCCTAGTTTAAGGACGAGTCTTTTCTAACTGGACTGTCCGTCAATGTCTTTTCTAACTGGACATTGGCTACCTTAACAAGTAAGTGGTTAACTTACAAGTTAAAATGAGAACATACTAAGGTACAAGTATGTGATACAAGTTTCAAACTTCGATACTTAGTAGATCGATGGGGACATCACTAAGTATAGATTCTTTCAAGGAACGTTCAATAACGCAGAGTTCATTCAAATACTATCATGCCATACTGATAGCTAACTTTAGAAAAATACGGAATTCCAATAAACAGGAGTTCAAATACTGTAAGGAACGTAATCCCTTACCTGAATTGCTTTTCCTCGCAATCTCCTCTCTGTGCAAATCTACAAGGCACGGAGTAATTTAATTTAGTACTCTCAACATTGTTAACTATTTCTACTTAGTTAACTGAGAGATGCGTTTTAACTTCTTTACTTCGTTACTTCTTTTCTTACGTTTAAGTTTCTGACTTTGATTTACGAGTCAGTCCTTTAACTTGATATAATTGCAATTAAGTCCTCTAACTTTGGGTTAATTACAATTTGGTCCCTCAACTTTGGGTTAATTACAATTTGGTCCCTCAACTTTGGGTTAATTACAATTTGGTCCTTCAACTTTGGATTAATTGCAGATTGGTCCTTCAACTTTTGTTTAATATAATTTGGTCCTTCAACTTTGGGTTAATTACAATTCAGCCCTTCAACTTTCCTTTAATTACAGAAAGGTCCTTTGAATTTGGTTTTGTTCATAAAGGTCCCCCAAGTTTCTTCTTCATCACTTAGGCCCCTCTAACTTCAAAGGTTTCCTTTTTATTCCTTCTAACTTTAATTCTTTTTTCAGTTTAGTCCTTTTCCGTTAGGAAACTAACTGAGTTCTTCTAATCTTTTCTCTTCTTGTTAACTTTCTAACTTTCAAGGTCTTCCTAGCACTCATTCTATTTTCTCAAGTTAATTTTCTAACTTGTTAACAATCATTTTAACGATTTTTTTTCTTTCCATTAGAAACTTAACGAAAACACTAACTTTCCGTCCCATTCCTTAACATTTTAAAGTGAGAATCAATACCCAATCACATGGCCACTTAGGCCGAACCTTAGAACATCAAAATTCATTGGTTTGGTCGATTTCTATTGATCTAAATTTCCCTTGTTAATTTCGAATCATCAATTTACTCACAATTAACAACAATAATTATTAAAACTAACCAAAACAATTTCTAATTAATCAAGGTCATTCGGCCGAATACCAATATGGGTGGAACCCATATTTTCTTCCCTTTTCGTTAAACCCTAATAACCTCAATCTCATATTGGTCTAATCCCCATACATTGAATAATAGTAATCCATTTAAATCATGATTATAAAATCAACTTAAGACCAATACTAATATGAAGATCATCATATAATCAACACCTTTATCATTTAGGATTTAATAAATAACTTCTCATCCTAAATTAACTAGCATGCAATCATAATATTTATTTTCTTAAATCATGCATAGTTTATGTTTTAAACATCCAAATCCAATGAAATAAATTTTAAAAGGTGAGGTTTGATATTACCTTGAGATTGATCGGATTAATCTTCAACGAACAAGTCGAAATTTCTCCTCCCCCCTCTCTCTGAATTCGGCCGGCTGCTAGGTTAGGTTTAGGATTTTGTGTTTTGTTGTTTTTGTTAATTAAGAAGTAAAACCTAAATTTTTCACTAACCATAGTATTTATACTCTTGGGTAAAATTAATTGGGTTGGGTTTATTAATTAAAACTTTCGGGCCAACCCATTCCTTTCGGCCCACTCATTAATTGTTCTCTTAATTGTAATTATTATTTAATTACTTTAATGTGACTAATTAATTAATTAAATAAAAAAAATGCGGGTATTACATTCTTACCCCCTTAAAAGAAGTTTGTCCTCAAACTTGACAAGTCTTAATCCGCGAAAATGTCCGGGTACAATTCACGCATTTCACTTTCTTGTTCCCATGTCGCTTCTCTTTCTGAGTGATTACTCCATTACACTTTTACGTATGGAATCGTACGTTTTCTTACGACCTCGTCTTTTCTGTCGACGATCTTGATTGGTCGTTCGTCGTACGTCAAATCTGCCCGAACTCTTAACTGCTTGTACTCTATCACATGACTCGGATCGTGAATATACTTCCTTAGCATGGAGACATGGAACACATTATGCACTCCAGCTAATACCGGCGGTAACGCCAATCGATAAGCCACTTCCCCGATTTTATCAAGAATTTCGAATGGTCCCAGATATCGTGGACTCAACTTTCCCTTAATCCCAAAACGCATAACTCCTTTCGTGGGTGATATATTTAGGAATACTCGATCCCCTGGCTGAAATTCCAGTTCTCGCCTTCTATTGTCTGCGTAAGATTTCTGCCTACTTTGCGCAGTCTGTAGCCACTTTCGAATCTGTTGTACTTTATCCGCCGTGACTTGTACGAGTTCCGGTCCACTTAACTTCCTCTCACCGACTTCATCCCAACACGCCGGTGATCTACACTTCCTCCCATACAACGCTTCATATGGTGCCATCCCAATGCTTGCGTGAAAGCTGTTGTTGTATGCGAATTCTACTAACGGTAAGTGTTCGTCCCATGCGTTTGGCCAATCTAACGAAGTAGCCCTCAGCATGTCTTCCAACGTCTGGATAGTCCTTTCTGACTGCCCATCTGTCTGTGGTTGAAACGCCGTACTCATGGTCAACTCTGTTCCCAATGCTTCTTGTAGGCTGTTCCAGAATTTCGAAGTGAACCTAGCATCTCGATCAGACACGATTGTGACCGGGATTCCATGTAACCTTACTATCTCGTCGATATACAACTTGGCCAACTTCTCCAACGAATCAGTCTTCTTGATTGCCAGAAAATGTGCTGACTTCGTCAATCGATCTACTATAACCCATATAGCGTCATACTTCCCTGCCGTCTTTGGCAACCCACTTACGAAATCCATAGCAATATTCTCCCACTTCCATTCGGGAATTGGTAATGATTTCAGTAACCCTGCTGGCTTCTGATGTTCACTCTTAACTTGTTGACACGTCAAACATCTATGCACATACTCTGCCATGTCATTTTTCATATTATTCCACCAATATGACTCCTTAAGATCCCTATACATTTTAGTACTCCCCGGATGTACAGAGAATTTTGAGCAATGAGCTTCTCTCAGTATTTCTCTCTTAATTTCATCATTATTTGGCACCCATACTTTCTTTTGGTATCTCAGGATTCCACCTTCGCCCATGTGAAGATCCTTTGCTTGCCCTTTTCCGATTAGAGCTTCTCTCTCCTCGTCTAACTCTTGTGCCTCTTTAATTCTGCCCAACAATACAGGTTGTAACGTCAGTCGAGCCAAGTATCTGCTTACTTTTACTATCAAGTTCATCTCCTTGACATCTTTCCATATACTTACCCCCTTAGAGATCAACGTAGCCAACATTCCGTGATTCTTCCTACTTAAGGCATCTGCCACCTTGTTGGCCTTCCCAGGATGATACAGTATTTCACAGTCGTAGTCCTTGAGAAGTTCTAGCCTCCTCCGTTGTCTCATATTAAATTCCTTCTGCGTGAAGATATACTTAAGGCTCTTGTGATCCGTAAAAATCTGACATTTCACGCCATACAGATAATGTCTCCAAATTTTCAAGGCAAACACTACTGCTGCTAACTCTAGATCATGGGTCGGGTAATTCCTTTCATGTACTTTCAACTGCCTAGATGCATAAGCTATCACCTTCTCATTTTGCATCAGTACACAGCCTAGTCCTTTCAACGACGCATCACTGTAGATAACAAAACCTTCCGTCCCTGTCGGTAGTGTTAATATTGGTGCAGATACTAGTCTATTCTTCAATTCTTGAAAACTTCGCTCACATTCTTCCGACCAAACAAACTTAGCTGCCTTCTGTGTCAGCTTCGTCAATGGTCCTGATAACTTCGAAAATCCCTCTACGAACCTTCTATAGTAACCAGCTAAACCCAAGAAACTTCTTATTTCGGTTACCGTAGTCGGCCTTTCCCAATCCATTATTGCTTCTACCTTCGTCGGGTCCACAGAAATTCCTTCTTTAGACACTACGTGCCCCAAAAATGCTACTTTCTCCAACCAGAATTCGCATTTCTTAAATTTCGCGTACAATTTCTGTCTCCTCAAAATTTCTAGTACTATCCTCAAATGTTCAGCATGTTCCTCCTTTGTCTTCGAGTACACCAAAATATCATCAATGAATACTATCACACATTTGTCTAAGTATTCCTGAAATATTCTATTCATCAACTCCATGAATGCAGCTAGTGCGTTCGTTAACCCAAATGGCATCACGACAAACTCATAATGCCCATACCTTGTCCTAAACGCTGTCTTCGCCACGTCCACATCCTTGACTCTTAGCAGATGGTATCTGGATCTAAGATCAATCTTTGAAAAGTAACATGCTCCCCTCAATTGATCAAACAAATCATCAATTCTCGGCAGCGGGTATTGGTTCCTAACCGTCACTTTATTCAATTCTCTATAGTCAATACACAGTCTCATAGATCCATCTTTCTTCTTCACAAATAGTACCGGTGCACCCCATGGTGATACACTCTGTCACGACCCGAAATATAGGCTCTATTTTATTAGTAATTAAATGATTTTTATTTAATTATTTGCTTATTTATTTATTTAAATTATTATTTATTTAATTATTATGTGTGCATTTTATGTTTCATAATGATTATGCCTAGCATTTATTTTGGTCATTTGTGCTAGTGTAGAAGTGTTGAGTCTTATTAGTTAGTGGGGAGTTTAATTAAAAAGGTAGTTTTGGGGGAGGGGCCTTTTTGTAACATTTCAAATATTTCTTCATCTCCTCCCTACTTCCCTCACCTCCTCCCTCACCCTCACCACTCTTCCAGCCCATTTCCCTCTCTCTCCTTGGCATTGGTAAGCTTTTCTTCCTCTTCATTCTCTCTTCTTTTTCTCTATCTTCCTCTCATCTTCTCTCGTTTCTTAAAACTTGAACATTGTTTAGATCGTCGATAGGATCGCGTAGAATCAAAAAGAATCGAATTCCGTCAACTTTCATTATTTTCAAGTAAGTTACTTTTCCCCCATTTTTATGCTAAAATGTTCATATCATGTTTATATGATGTTTGATGTGTTATAATTGAAGTTTGGTTGAGTTTAGAATTTATTTTGAATTTATTTTGAATTTATTTGAGTTTTTGGGTTAAAAATGGTGAATGTGTGAATGTTGGGTTCAAATCTTGTTTTGTGTTGTTAGATGGTGTTGTTTAGGTTCCCTTGATGTTTAGATGTTGTTTTAGTACCTTGGAAACTAGTTTGAAAGCTTTGACTTTGAGCATTTAGTGAAGATTGGTGTTTTGGTTCGAAAATGGGTGAACTCAGCTCTGTTCTCCGACCCAAAAATCACCCGGGCGCCCGCCCTTACTCCCTTGAGCTCCCGCTTACTAGTGATGTTAATGAACCGTAGTTTCTGCCTTTCGGGAGCGCCCGCCTGGCCCGTCTTGAGCGCCCGCCCGCCTTTACCCGGGCGACCGCCCGCCCCATTCCAGGCGCCCGCCCGCCTCCAATTCCTGGCACTTATTCTTTAATTGTTTTTGAAGTAGATTATAACTTCAACCCCTATTTTGAGTAGTGTCCCCTTAGGCTTAAATGACCATTGTGGAGTACTCTAATAATGATTTTGGTTCCTTTGTGAATGTATATGATATGGAATATGATTAAGTATCATTTTGGGAATGTGGTTCATCTTCGATGTGCGTTTTATATTGGTATACCTTTGTGGTGATTTATTTGGATTGGTTCCCTACTTTGGAACCTTAAGTTGTTCATTCATGCTAAATTATTATTACTTAGCATTTAATTAGAAGCCCAGCTAGCATATTTGTTGCATCGGGCGATGGGAAGGATTATAATGGCAAAGCCAAGTCCATTATAATGTCGACCATTGTTTTGCCCTTACTTTACCCCTTTTTCCAGATTGGCCTTGGAAAAGTTAAGTTAGCTTCCTTTGTGAATGTATCTAGCTACCGGGCATGACTTTGTGTCATGGTCCTTGTCCTTTGTGACACTTTTATGGTTATTGGTTCCGGTACCGGGGTTTTCTCTACGGCTTTCATGCTATTATGAAGATGATGATTTGTGGATTATTGAAGCTGCGCAGCGATCCTTTATTTGGATGTTCCTGTTTGGAAAACCTTGGCTATATCCTTTGTTATGTGTTTATTTCCGCTGCTATCTGTGTGTGATAAATGCTATGTGCTATGTGATAATTATTATTGTTTAATGATTATTGCATCATAGCATGTCATGTAGTTGCATTAGTAACTTATTGAGATTTATCTCACCCCTTTTCTTTATCTTTGTTTTTCCTTAACCCCCCCCAGGTGCTAAGGATTAGTCTCGCTGATCACGAGAACGAGGACGTCGAGTGTGGATACATTCTTTTGGGGAAGGTTGTTATAGGTTGGTTTACATTATGTAAATGTGTAACCATTTTGGGATAGTTGTACCAAGTAATGACGTCACTAAGAATTGTGTAATTGTATTTTGTTAAGCATAAACTTGTGGAGGTTTATGATAATTGTAATTGGTTTTTGCCTAACTTGGTTTTGTAAAACTTTGGATCACTACCTTTTGGTATCAAATGGAATTTTTAACTTCGGTATTTCACAGTTTTGGTTTTAGAGTCGACGTCCAGATCGCGGTCTCGGGCCCGCGGGGTCCGGGGTCGCGACAGTTGGTATCAGAGCTATGGCATTAGCTCTAAGTATAAGTCTAGGTGGATTAGTATGACCTAGGTGGGTAGTAGTGTGCGGAGTGATTAACGGTCGATGTCTTATGCAGGTAATTGTTCTCAATGTCTGGAAGAAGAAACAGAGGAGGTACTAGCGGGGCACAGAATCAGAATGATACAAGGGAAGAAGCCCGTGCCATGTTTCAAGGCATGTTCGAGGCGGCCATGAATGCCATACATGATCAAGGTCCGAGGGTAGAGCAAGCACCACCCCGTTATGGATTGGAGCAATTTCGGAAGTTGAAACCGGTTGAATTCAATGGGGAACCCGATGTAAGGAAAGCTGAGTTGTGGATTGAGTCTATGGAGAAGATTTATGATGTGTTTGGGTGCACGGATGAGGACAAGGTCCGGTTCGCGGCTTATAAGCTTGTGGGTGCCGCCGAGCATTGGTGGAAAGGTATTAAAGCTACTTGGGATGATACTCGCACGGTGTATGCGTGGGAGTTGTTTGTGCGCAAATTCAAGGAGCATTTCATTCCGGTTGTTGATCAAAACCGAAAGGAGATCGAGCTACTCAACTTGGAGCAAGGTGTGTTGTCTATAGCACAATACTCGGCTAAGTTCATAGAATTAGCCCGGTATTGCCACTATTTGGTGAGGACCGAGGAACAAAAAGCTATGAGATTTATTCGGGGATTGAAGACTTCCATCCGTACTCAACTGATTGCTCAACGGATTATGACGTTCCAAGATGCGGTGGACCGAGCCTATTTGATAGAGCAAGATATTGGGGAGCATAAAAGGAAGACCGAGGTGGCCAACCCGAGTAAGCAAGGAGCGCAGAGCAAGTCACAACCAAGGATCGAAAACCGAGGTAACTTTGGGGGACAATCTCAGTTCCGAGGGCAACCGATCCCAAGGAACCCGGGTACCACTTCCGGGAACCAAGGGAGCCAAATTAGGAAGTCTTGTACCTTTTGTCAGAAGGTAGGCCATTCGGAGGATAAGTGTTGGAAAAAGCAAGGCAAGTGTACCAATTGTGGTGAAATGGGGCACTTTGCGAGAGACTGCATGAGGCACCGAGGTCAAGCATCCGGGTCAGGAGTTGGTAATACTCAGGGTCAGAAAAGGGACGCTACGGGAAAGCCCAAGGTCAAAGGGAAAGTGTTTGCAATGAATCAACAACAAGCCGCAGATGATCCTACAGTTATTGGAGGTATTGTTTCTGTGTCTAATGTGAGCGCACGAGCGTTAGTAGATCCAGGATCATCTCATTCATACATTTCTGTGCAATTTGCTTCTCTATTAAATGCTGCATTCGCGTCTTTACCGTACGTGCTAGAGGTGTCGACCCCTATAGGAGAGTGCTTGATTTCTGATCGAGTCTTTCGTGCTTGTGATGTGGTTATTTGTGGTCGTGTCCTTTGTGCGGATTTGGTAGTTCTTCCTATCCAAGACTTTGATGTCATTTTGGGTATGGATTGGTTGAGCAAGTTTCATGCTTCCGTTGATTGCCGTAAGAAAACTGTTACTTTTTCTATTCCCGATGTGCCTAAGTTTGTTTTTGAGGCTAGTCCTCTGAGTAGAAAGGTTCGCTTAATTTCTTTTATGAAAGCGAGGAAATTATTGTATAGCGGTTGTGAGGGGTATTTGGCTAGTGTTCTTGATACTAGGAAAGAATCCCCTAGTTTTGATAGTGTTCGGGTAGTCCGGGAATTTCCCGATGTTTTCTCTACCGAGTATGATATGCCTCCCGACCGTGAGATTGAGTTTTGTATAGATCTTTTGCCGGGTACGGCTCCAATTTCGAAAGCGCCTTATAGGTTAGCTCCCGCAGAGTTGAAGGAATTAAAGGTTCAGTTGCAAGAGTTGCTTGATCGAGGGTTTATCCGCCCTAGTGTTTCCCCGTGGGGAGCACCGGTTTTATTCGTGCGGAAGAAAGATGGTTCGTTGAGATTGTGTATAGATTACCGGAAATTGAATCAGGTTACGGTGAAGAATAAATACCCTCTTCCGCATATTGATGATTTGTTTGATCAGCTTCAAGGGTCCGTGGTTTTCTCTAAACTCGATTTGAGGAGTGGGTACCATCAGTTGAAGGTTCGATCGGAGGATATTCCGAAGACTGCTTTTCGCACTCGTTATGGTCATTATGAATTCTTGGTTATGCCGTTTGGGTTGACTAACGCGCCGGCCGTGTTTATGGATTTGATGAACCGGATTTTCCATCCCTATCTTGATTCGTTTGTGGTGGTTTTCATCGACGACATTCTTGTTTATTCGAAATCTCGAGAGGAGCACGAGCAGCATTTGAGGACAGTTTTATCCGTTCTTGCCAGGGAGAAATTATTTGCGAAGTTCAGTAAATGCGAATTTTGGCTCGAGAAGGTGTCGTTTCTAGGCCATGTGATTTCTAAAGATGGGATTTCGGTGGATCCTTCAAAGATTGAAGCAATAGTGGATTGGAAGAGACCCGAGTCAGTGACCGAGATCCGTAGCTTTCTGGGTTTAGCCGGTTATTACCGAAGATTTATTGAAGGGTTTTCGAGGATTGCTACTCCGATGACTCAGTTAACCCGGAAGAATGTTCCATTTGTGTGGACCGAGAAATGTGACAAGAGTTTCGAGGAATTGAAGCAGAGGTTGACTACCGCACCGATCTTGACTTTGCCTAATGGGAGCGATGGCCTAGTGATTTACAGTGATGCTTCGAAAGAGGGTTTGGGTTGTGTGTTGATGCAGAATGGGAAAGTAATTGCGTATGCTTCGAGGAAGTTGACCCTAGTGAACAGAATTACCCGACTCATGATATGGAGTTAGCGGCTATTGTATTTGCGTTGCACAAATGGAAGCACTATCTTTACGGAGCGAAGTTTGAGATTTTTACGGATCACAAGAGTTTGAAGTACCTTTTCTCCCAGAAAGAGTTGAATAATAGGCAGCGCCGATGGATGGAATTGTTGAAGGATTACGATTGTACGATTTCTTATCATCCGGGGAAGGCGAATGTGGTAGCCGATGCGATTAGTAGAAAGTCTTATGTGGCTTCAATGATGGTCCGTGAATGGAAAATGCTTGAGGATGTTCGAGATTGGTCTCCTCGTGAATCGAGACATGGGGCTATTTTTGCGAATATTAGGGTGTCTCCGACCCTAATTCTAAGGATAAAGGAAGCTCAGAAAGAATATCCCGAGTTGGTGAAGATAATGGGTAAATTGAAGGAAAGGAATTTTGAGGATTTTTCTGTTAGCCCGATTGGAGTGTTAACTTTCCGTAGTCGTTTGTGTGTTCCGGATGTTGATGGAATTAAGCAGAGAGTTCTTGATGAGGGTCACAAATAGAGGTATACTATTCATCCGGGTAGTACGAAGATGTATCAGGATTTGAAGCAACAATTTTGGTGGATTAATATGAAAAGGGAAATAGCTGAGTATGTATCGAAGTGTTTAACGTGTCAGCAGGTCAAAGCCGAGCATCAGAGACCCGCGGGACTACTTCAGCCGTTAGAGATTCCCGAGTGGAAATGGGAGCATATGACTATGGATTTCGTTACGGGACTGCCTCGTACCCGTAGGAAGTATGACAGTGTTTGGGTAATAGTGGATAGATTGACCAAGAGTGCCCATTTCTTGCCTATTGACATCAGATATTCGATGGAGAAGCTTGCGACCCTTTACATCGATGAGATCGTTAGATTGCATGGGGTTCCGGTTAGCATTGTGTCAGATCGAGACCCGAGGTTTACTTCTAGATTCTGGAAGGCATTTCAGGAAGCTTTGGGTACAGATTTGCGATTCAGTACGGCTTTTCATCCTCAGACCGACGGTCAGTCCGAGAGGACTATTCAGATTCTTGAGGATATGTTGCGAGCTTGTTCGATAGACTTTTCTGATTCTTGGGATTCGCACCTACCGTTAGTGGAGTTCTCTTACAACAACAGTTATCAGGCTAGTATCGAGATGGCGCCGTTTGAGGCTTTGTATGGAAGAAAATGTAGATCGCCTATTTGTTGGGATGAGGTTGGTGAAGCGAAGATCGTGGGTATCGATTTGCTTCGGGATTCAGTTGGAAGGGTTAGAGTTATCCGGGATAGATTGAAGACAGCCCAGAGTCGACATAAGAGCTTTGCAGATAACCGAAGGCGAGATCTTAGCTTTCAGACCGGTGATTTGGTGTTCTTGAAAGTATCTCCGAAGGTGGGTATTCGTAGGTTTGGGAAGAAAGGCAAATTGGCTCCGAGGTTTATTGGTCCGTTTGAGATTTTGGGAAAGGTTGGACTTCTTGCGTATCGTCTTGCGTTACCGCCATCGTTAGACCGGTTGCACAACGTCTTCACGTTTCTATGCTTCGGAAGTATGTTCATGATTCGTCGCACGTGTTACCGAGAGTACCGGAGGATATTGAGCCAGATATGACTTATGAGGAACGACCGGTTCGGATCTTAGATTCTAAAGTCCAAGAGTTGAGGAGCAAGAGCATTTTGTTGGTTCGAGTTCTTTGGAGGAATCATAACATCGAGGAGTCGACGTGGGAGCTCCGAGATGAGATCGAGAGGAAATTTCCGTGGCTTTTTGTCTAAGGTGAGTCTCGTTAAAATTCGGGTCGAATTTTCTTTAAGGGGGAGTGAATGTCACGACCCGAAATATAGGCTCTATTTTATTAGTAATTAAATGATTTTTATTTAATTATTTGCTTATTTATTTATTTAAATTATTATTTATTTAATTATTATGTGTTCATTTTATGTTTCATAATGATTATGCCTAGCATTTATTTTGGTCATTTGTGCTAGTGTAGAAGTGTTGAGTCTTATTAGTTAGTGGGGAGTTTAATTAAAAAGGTAGTTTTGGGGGAGGGGTCTTTTTGTAACATTTCAAATATTTCTTCATCTCCTCCCTACTTCCCTCACCTCCTCCCTCACCCTCACCACTCTTCCAGCCCATTTCCCTCTCTCTCCTTGGCATTGGTAAGCTTTTCTTCCTCTTCCTTCTCTCTTCTTTTTCTCTATCTTCCTCTCATCTTCTCTCATTTCTTAAAACTTGAACATTGTTTAGATCGTCGATAGGATCGCGTAGAATCAAACTTGAACATTGTGGAGGTTTATGATAATTGTAATTGGTTTTTTCCCAACTTGGTTTTGTAAAACTTTGGATCACTACCTTTTGGTATCAAATGGAATTTTTAACTTCGGTATTTCACAGTTTTGGTTTTAGAGTCGACGTCCAGATCGCGGTCTCGGGCCCGCGGGGTCCGGGGTCACGACACACTCGGTCTAATCAACCCCTTGTCCAACAATTCTTGTAACTGCTCCTTTAGTTCTTTCAACTCGGTTGGAGCCATACTATACGGTGCTCTCGAAATATGTGTGGTTTCTGGTACTAAGTCAATGGAAAACTCTACTTCCCTCACTGGTGGTATACCAGGTAAATCCTCAGGAAATACATCTTGAAATTCATTCACTACTTCAAGTGACTCTAAGGTTACTCCCTTTTCTTCTGTTTCACCTATGTGTGCCAGGAATCCTACACATCCTTTTCTCAATCACCGAGATTAAGCCTATCCTCTTCCTCGACCTTGAACCCACAAATCTGTATTCTTTACCTTCTTCTCCTAGGAACGTCACTATTTTCTCTTGACAATCCACTTTAGCTTGATGCAAAGCCAACCAATCCATTCCCAGTATTATGTCGAATTCTGACATATCTAGTTCAATGAGGTCGATACTTACGCTCGTGCCTCCTATCCCTAAAGTGCAGTTTCTATAAGAGGTAGTAATGGGGATAGCGTCTTTAGTAGGTGTATCTATTACTAAAGGTATCTCTAAATTCTCTGGGTGTAGTTTTGACTTCTTTGCCACAAAATTACTAACTACTGAATGAGTAGCGCCAGTATCTACTAATACATAAACATCACGAGAATTTAACTGCATCGTACCTGCCACAAGATCGGCATTAACTCCAGCTGCTTTTGCGGTCATGGTGTACATCCTACCACGGCCTCCACCGTTTCCTCCTCCGTTGTCCTTATTTCCTGCAGCTGGTTCATCTTTCTTAGGTTCTGGGCACTTCCACTTCGGGTGTCCCACCTTCTTACAGTTGTAGCACTGCCGCTCCTTATACCAGCAAACCTCTGTCTTGTGAGCTCCATCACAAATGGTACATTTATCA
Source organism: Campanula takesimana (assembly GCA_026119855.1). Lineage (NCBI taxonomy): Eukaryota > Viridiplantae > Streptophyta > Magnoliopsida > Asterales > Campanulaceae > Campanula > Campanula takesimana. Next base: position 281,035 of record JAOWBW010000970.1, on the reverse strand, counting down.
TAACTGGTGAACCCTTGGCCCTTGCCCTTATTCCACTCACGCCTGTTGTCATTAGAATACCGACCATTTCCACCTTGGTTGTTATTGGAATGCTTATTCCCATGACTGCCCTTATCTCGACTGTCGTCCACCGCTTTCCTCTTATTGTTGTTGTGGTCCTTACCACCCTTGTTTCCTTCCGACTTTTCAGCCACTGCTTTGCCTTTCTCTTCTCGTCGGTTACGATAGTTATCCGACTCCCGTTCTACTATCTTAGCCCTGTCCAGCACCGCTGAATACGTAGGCAGAGCTAACGGTGTGATTCTGTACCGAACTCTATCACTCAATCCCGCTTCAAACTTTCTTGCTTTCTGTTCTTCAGTATCGAAGAATCTTGGTGCAAATTCTAGCAGATCGGTGAACTTCTCACCATACTCAGCCACAGTCATACTCCCTTGTACTAAAGTCAGGAATTCCGCTATCTTAGCGTTCCTTGTGCTTGCAAGATAATACTTTTCATTGAAAATAGCCTTAAATCTGGTCCAAGTAAAGGCTGCATCACCATGAGCCACAGCAGCTCGCTTTTTCGCCTCCCACCACGTCTGAGCCTTCCCTTTCAACATAAAGGTCGCAAAATACTACCTTCTGCTCCTCAGTGCAGTTCAGGGTCTCGAATATTCTTTCCGTGCTCTTAATCCAATCCTCGGGCTTCTCCTTAGCAGTGTCCGAGAATGAGTCTGGATTCCTCCTTTGAAATAACTCCAGCGGGTCACGTAATGGAGCTTATGGTGGTGGTTGAGCAATTCCAGCAACAGTCTGACCTATCCCAGCTACTGTCTGTGATAGCGTCTGTAAAAGGTTTACCAGGGCCGGGTCCAACTGCCCGCCTGCATTACCGGTGTTGTCATTTCCCTCACCGTTCCTGTTGTTTCCACTTCTGGTATTCATCTGCAAATTTTACCTTCACTTTAGAACAAATTCGTGTTCTAGCAATATTCATCACTACACAATACGTGCAGTATTCATGGTATACTTAACATTACTATTCTTTCACTAACGGATACTTGTTAGTTTTGAATCGTGTTCGTAGGTCCTTTGTACTAGACCATTATTTAGATGTGGTTAGTTTACTTAACCTTTCTTCTCCGGTTCAGGAGTTTTCATACTTCATAATTTACAACCGTCTTACTTGGTTGATTATTATTTCTTTATTTCACTAGTTTTTATTACTTAACTAGCTTTAACTTATTCCAATGGTCGTCTTACTTCGTACCATGGTTACGGAGATTATTTCAAATCACTCCGACGTTTTCCCTTGTCTTTTCTCGACAAGTTAACTTTTGTCTACATAACAATAGTAAATTCAAAATTTTGGGTATTTAAATTAAATAACTAACTTTATTCAACTAAGGTGTGAGATTTAAACATCTCAAAATACACCCAAAATTCAACTTAACATAAGGAAAAATTCTAACTGCATTACTCCACTAATAATAAAATAAAAGAATCTATTCTTATAACTATCTGTCATTAATTGCATCAATTCCCACAGTGTGCGTGTTCTGCTGCAAGTTGGTCATATTTCTCTTGCAATTCTAACTTCTCAGCCCAAATCTGATAGCCTGAAGCCCTAAGCTCTTCCTCATAAGCTTCTTGCTCATCTATCTTCTTCTTCAGTTCATTGTTTTGCTCTATCTCATTTACCAGTTGTACACTGATTCGATTCCATTCGCGATTAGCTCTAACTACATGGCTTTCTAGGTTTTTGACCTTCTTTAGCTGTACTGCTAACTTTCCTTCTACATACATTATGTCCTCATCGCGTTCTTTGATGACACTCTGTAGGCTGCCGACTCCTCGAGTCTCCTTCCTAAGCTCTCTTTTAGCTGAGCGAAGTTCTTTAGTTAGCTGCTTAATAATCTCCTCTTTGGCTTCTATTTCTTCCCTTAGGGTAGCACTGTACCTTACCGACTTCATGGGTCTCCTCGGCATGATCCTACACACCAATAGTAAACTTAATTAGTACATAGCCCCAAGATTCCATTATAACATATTAGTAGAATATAAATAGACATGCAATGAAGAGGTTTCTATTTCCCCAAGTATATTCATACTTTATGTACACTCTTAGTATTATTCCTATAGTTAGACTTTATCACTTGAACTTCCTCAAGTAAGATCTTATTCAAGTCAAGTACTAAGTTCTCCCATTAGTCCTAACTTTCAGTTTTCTCCCATAAGACCTAAAGCCATTGCTCTGATACCAACTGTAACACCCCGAATTTTCTTATAATATCTGAGCATTTAATGGCATTAAATAACTATAATAAACAATAATAAATACCTCAATTTAGGGTTCACAACGGCCCCTTATTTAAACCATAAATTCAAAACAATAGCGGAAGCGTAACTTAAACTTGTCTTGGTAGGTAAACAACCCTAACCATCAATATACTTCAACTTACATCAGAATAAATAAACGTACTTAAAACTACTAAATTAAGAATCTTCAATCCACCGTCTTCCTACGGCTGCTTTCCTTGTCTTGTCCTTCTACTTAAATCCTGAAAACAAAATTTATAGAGAAGGGATGAGCGAACGAATGCTCAGTAAGTTCATACGTGGTCTCTCCGGTTACTAAGGAGAGACGACTAGAACGAATACTATGAATAACTTTTACAAAGATAGGTTCAGTTACTTTTGGATTCAAGACTGCAGAACAATACAGTCGTATTACTTTTAAGATTTTTACTTCCAAAGGATTATGGCACTACAATCCAAAGGGATTCATTCAAGTTCCGTCAATTCCTTAGTAACGTACATTATAACCTCAATGCCAAAGGTACAATTTATACACCTAGCTTCTCAAGCCAATAGTGTGGGTCGTAACATATATGGTATCCACACATATATGCTCGGGGTCTAGAATCATCCTTGTAATCAGACAATTCCTGAGAGAAGGCATGTGATCACTCATGCAATCCCTAGTTTAAGGACGAGTCTTTTCTAACTGGACTGTCCGTCAATGTCTTTTCTAACTGGACATTGGCTACCTTAACAAGTAAGTGGTTAACTTACAAGTTAAAATGAGAACATACTAAGGTACAAGTATGTGATACAAGTTTCAAACTTCGATACTTAGTAGATCGATGGGGACATCACTAAGTATAGATTCTTTCAAGGAACGTTCAATAACGCAGAGTTCATTCAAATACTATCATGCCATACTGATAGCTAACTTTAGAAAAATACGGAATTCCAATAAACAGGAGTTCAAATACTGTAAGGAACGTAATCCCTTACCTGAATTGCTTTTCCTCGCAATCTCCTCTCTGTGCAAATCTACAAGGCACGGAGTAATTTACTTTAGTACTCTCAACATTGTTAACTATTTCTACTTAGTTAACTGAGAGATGCGTTTTAACTTCTTTACTTCGTTACTTCTTTTCTTACGTTTAAGTTTCTGACTTTGATTTACGAGTCAGTCCTTTAACTTGATATAATTGCAATTAAGTCCTCTAACTTTGGGTTAATTACAATTTGGTCCCTCAACTTTGGGTTAATTACAATTTGGTCCCTCAACTTTGGGTTAATTACAATTTGGTCCTTCAACTTTGGATTAATTGCAGATTGGTCCTTCAACTTTTGTTTAATTATAATTTGGTCCTTCAACTTTGGATTAATTACAATTCAGCCCTTCAACTTTCCTTTAATTACAGAAAGGTCCTTTGAATTTGGTTTTGTTCATAAAGGTCCCCCAAGTTTCTTCTTCATCACTTAGGCCCCTCTAACTTCAAAGGTTTCCTTTTTATTCCTTCTAACTTTAATTCTTTTTTCAGTTTAGTCCTTTTCCGTTAGGAAACTAACTGAGTTCTTCTAATCTTTTCTCTTCTTGTTAACTTTCTAACTTTCAAGGTCTTCCTAGTACTCATTCTATTTTCTCAAGTTAATTTTCTAACTTGTTAACAATCCTTTTAACGATTTTTTTTCTTTCCATTAGAAACTTAACGAAAACACTAACTTTCCGTCCCATTCCTTAACATTTTAAAGTGAGAATCAATACCCAATCACATGGCCACTTAGGCCGAACCTTAGAACATCAAAATTCATTGGTTTGGTCGATTTCTATTGATCTAAATTTTCCTTGTTAATTTCGAATCATCAATTTACTCACAATTAACAACAATAATTATTAAAACTAACCAAAACAATTTCTAATTAATCAAGGCCATTCGGCCGAATACCAATATGGGTGGAACCCATATTTTCTTCCCTTTTCGTTAAACCCTAATAACCTCAATCTCATATTGGTCTAATCCCCATACATTGAATAATAGTAATCCATTTAAATCATGATTATAAAATCAACTTAAGACCAATACTAATATGAAGATCATCATATAATCAACACCTTTATCATTTAGGATTTAATAAATAACTTCTCATCCTAAATTAACTAGCATGCAATCATAATATTTATTTTCTTAAATCATGCATAGTTTATGTTTTAAACATCCAAATCCAATGAAATAAATTTTAAAAGGTGAGGTTTGATATTACCTTGAGATTGATCGGATTAATCTTCAACGAACAAGTCGAAATTTCTCCTCCCCCTCTCTCTGAATTCGGCCGGCTGCTAGGTTAGGTTTAGGGTTTTGTGTTTTGTTGTTTTTGTTAATTAAGAAGTAAAACCTAAATTTTTCACTAACCATAGTATTTATACTCTTGGGTAAAATTAATTGGGTTGGGTTTATTAATTAAAACTTTCGGGCCAACCCATTCCTTTCGGCCCACTCATTAATTGTTCTCTTAATTGTAATTATTATTTAATTACTTTAATGTGACTAATTAATTAATTAAATAAAAAAAAATGCGGGTATTACATAATAATTACAATTTTTTATGTTAATATATTTTTATGATATACTCCACATGAAACTAAAGTTAACCCACATGAAACTACATAATCATTTATTTATTTTTTTAAAGAAAACAACACATAATTGCATTAATAAAATTCAATAAGACGGCGCTCCACAACACATAATATTTATGTTTTCTTAAAGCATTTGATGGCTTATAATTGTTGGTTATAGAAAAATCACTGAAAACCCGTCTGGCGTATTTGATTGTTTATAGTTGATAATTAATGACTAATGACTTATTAATATAGTTGATTAAGTGAATATAGTGTGTGTTGTTTGGTTGTTTTAATAATAACTTTTCCCTTTGGTAAAGAAAAAACTTTTCATTAGGATGAAATAAACTATATATATATTTTTTATTTTTTAGAATAAATGTCATAGTTGACAAGTTAATGTTTTTAAGCTTTTAATTATTTTTCATTGATTGCCTCAATGTATTAATGTGGTTAAACTAGCACTTCTCATGACATAGCAATGTTTGTGTGTGTTAAAATTGGTAGTATAGAAAGATCACCAAACTTGATATCCTATTTTTAGTAATGCGATATTTATTCTAGGACATACTAAATTCAAAAGTATGACATTTATTCGAGGCAGAGGGAGTATATATATAGTAAAAAGGTGAAAATGAATAATTTAGGACCATAAAGGTGATGAATTTATTTGTCTGTTTTAAAATAAAACATTTATTAATAAGAAAATATACTCTAATTCATTTCAAACTTCCCTAATAGAAACCATTTGAAACTATTAGATATTTTTAAGAATATATATACTTTAAAAAATTGATTAAGACAAGTAGGTGAAATCATTTAAAATAAATGACATTTAATGAAAGATGATAAAAGACATGGTTTGAATTGACAAATTTATAGTATGTATTTTTGCTTTTTATGTATTTTTATAATTAGGGAGAAAAATAAATTGACTTTGTAATAACTAAATGGAAAGAAAAAAAGTATAAAAAAAAGATAGAAGAAAATAAACTAAAAAAATCTAAAGGACTGATGGAGTACATAAATGAGAAACAAAATAAACTAGATAAATGAATTTGTAGTTAGTGGTATTTGAATCCGAGACTTAGAGCATGCACAATGATAAAATCTTATTGGGAAGCTTTTTTATAATTTAATATACCAAATCACTTTTAAACTACAAACAAGAGCTCTTTAAAGACTTTCAGCGTGGTAAAGCTCTTTCTTTACTTATGGAGTTGGTGAATATTAATGGACCCGGAACCGCTCCACCCCTCCACCCAACGGCTCCGATCAAGGCTTCATAGGCGAGCTCATCATCTGTGCGGCTAAGATGATTTCAATTTTTTGTGGGTCCTACCGAGCTCGGACACATCTCATCCGTCGAACACAAAATCCAATGAGGTGTCTCTAATCGGAACCATTGGGTGGACCGGGTGGAGCTAACCGCTCGATGGAGCAGTTCGAAATCCGAATATTAATGTAAAAATTACTAAAAAAAGCTTCTTTTACAAAGAGAACTCTTTAGAAAAGAGTTCTTTAAAAATATCTGACAAAAAGTTTTAAAAAACTCTTTCATAAAAAAGAGCTTCCAAAAAGCCTCCATTGTGTGGATGCTCTTTAAGGGTTATGAAAATAAGTGTGTTTTTCGCTAAGAGGCAAAGAGCACAATTTTTGAGACTTTTTATAATCCATCTGTGTCCCAGTTTAAAGTTATTTGTTTTTTGGTTTTTGTCTGAAGAAACTTTGAGGGATAATTAAAGGTTAATGTAATTATTTTAATAAAAATTTAAAAATTATTATTGAGAGTATTTATAATGATGTATCAATAACAAGTTTTAGATTTTTATTAAGATAGTTAGATGAACTTATAACTATTGCTCAAAGTTCCTTCAGGCAAACAATTAAAAAACTAAAAACTTTAAACTGGGACAGAGGTACATATGAATTGTACTATGCTTATGGGTTTTTACTCATAAATAAAAAAGAAAATCACAAAAAAAACCTTATTTTTAGTTAAAAGTAAAAAGCCAAAAGTCTTTACAAATAAGTGAGAATAGGCTAGCACTTTAAATATTGGCGGAAAGAATCCGGAAAAATAATACTCCCTCCGTCTCACCCGAATTACGATTTTTGGGTTGGGTATGAGGATTAAGGAAAAAGTGTTAGTGGAGTAGATGTTGTGAGTATGAAAAAGTGAAGTAGGAGAGAGAAAGTGGGGTAGAGAACAATGAATGAAAAGTTGTTGTGAGACCATCCACAGTGGTTAAATAACCACATTCCATTCAACACCCACTTTATCACTCCACCTCATCTTCTCTCTCCATCCACCTACTCATTCAACAACCCATCAACTTTTACACCTTCCAATGGCTTATTTAATACTTTCCATTCAACACCCTCCCAACTCATCATCCTACCCCACCACTTTTATTTTATTTTATATCTTTTATTTTTATGATTAGTAAAATAATAATAATAATAATAATAATAATAATAAATAATAATAATAATTATATTTTCGGGATAGTAATAATAATAATTTATAATTAAAAAAATCACACTTAATTAATGTTTTTTAATTGTAATTAAATAAATACGAGAAATAACGATAATTATTATTAAACAAAAAAAAGTTACAATAAGCTTAACTCGCGATACAAGTAATGAAAGAAAAAAAAACAAACGATACAATAGACTCGACTCACAATGCAATAAAACTATTAAATTATTAATTTCCGAACTTAGCCCATATGTGCTTGACTAGATCCTTCTGCAATTGTTTATGAGCTCTTGAATCACGCAATTCCGCTCTAGTACGTACATGATCTTCAAATGCAGGTAATATCTCAGTCGAGAATGGTTGCTGATTACCAGATCCGCTTGCCTCGGATTGATCATTAAAGTCAAGCCAATTCTGAGTATATGTATCCCGTTCATCCTCAACAATCATATTATGTAATATGATACATGACCTCATGATTAGAGCCAAGTCCTTCATCTGCCACATTCGACATGGTTCTCGGATGATTTTGAATCGAGCTTGGAGCACTCCAAATGCACGTTATATATCCTTCCGACAGCCTTCTTGAAATTTCGCAAATAGCTTGTCTTCTTCGCTTTGAGGAAGTTTAACCGATTTGACGAAAGTTGGATAATTAGGGTAGATACCGTCAGCAAGATAATACGTCATATCATATGGATGTTGATTCACAAAGAAATTGACTCGTGGAGTATTTCCTTGTTCAAGACGATCGAACACTGGCGATCGGTCCAGAACATTTATATCGTTCAATGTTCCTGGACATCCGAAAAAGGCATGCCAAATCCATAAATCTTGAGTGGCAACTGCTTCAAGGATAACCGTGGTGGATCCCTTATCACCTCTAGTAAATTGACCTTCCCAACCAGTGGGACAATTTTTCCATTCCCAGTCCATGCAATCAATGCTCCCGATCATCCCTGGGAACCCCCGCTGCTCATTAACGTCAAGTATTCTTTGCAAGTCAGCTTCGTTTGGGGCTCTCAAGTACTCTTGCTCATACAACTGAATGACCCCAGTGCAAAATCTACGTAACGTCTCCAACGCTGTACTTCCTCCAATTTTTATGTATTCATCAATTTGATCGGCGGACATACCATATGCTAACATTCGCATGGCTGTGGTACATTTTGCTTCTGGAGATAGCCCTTCTTTGCCGGCAGCATCAAATCTTTGAGTGAAGTATTCGTCATGGTTTGATAGGTCCGCGACAATGCGAAGGAATACATGTTTCTCCATCCGATATCGTAGGCGAAAAAAATCTTTGTACCTAGCATTTTCGGAAAAGTAGTCTTCGACCAGACTCTTATTGTGCAAAGCGTGATCTCTTTTGAAATATTTTCGGGTTTTTTTATGTGTTTCGGGTTGAAAAAACCGGTTCACAATAAATCTATCCTCAATTTCATATTGCCTTTTGTAGGCCTCGATATCAAAAAATGGAAATTTGGATGGATCCATTGATGTTGGAAGAAGGAAAAGAGAGAGTATTTGATGTAGGAAGAAAGAAAGGAGAGTGTATTTGGTGTAGGAAGAATGAAGGAAGATAGTATTATTTATAGAGAAATTGAGTGGTTGAAATTGACGGATTTGAAATAGAATTAAATCGAGTTAAATAAAGGATAAGGATTCGGTTGCGTGGTTGAAATTGACGGATTTGAAATAGAATTAAATCGAGTTAATTAAAGGATAAGGATTCGGTTGAGTGGTTGAAATTGACGGATTCCAAAGCTAGAATTAAATAGATTTAATTAAAAGATAAGGCGAGTACATTATTGCAGGTAACTGACATAAAATAGAAAACACACATTAAAGTAGTACATCATTACATAAAACTGACATAAAATTAAAAAACAAACATTAAAGCAGAAAATTAATTGCCAAACAGCTCGGCAGTCAACTGGTCAAAAAGCATTTGCTCATGCTCATCGAGATGGCCCTTCTCTTTTAACTTCATCCATATTTTTCTATTTTTTGCCCGAGTCTTCTCGATTGAAGCATTAACTATGAGCTCTTGTTGTATGACTAATTTTTCCATTTTTTCCAAATCTTTCTCTCTGAATTTTTTATATTCTTCCCACTCTTCTTTTACCGGTGTCAAGCCTACTCCCTTATCTTTTTTTCCCCTCTTCTCTTAGCTGCCTCCCTACCCATAGGACGAGGAATTGATCCAATCGAGTTTGAATCAACTACATCATCTGTACGTGCTCTCTTGGATCCACTGCTATCAGATCCCGTATTTCCTCCTATTTGACTTGCATAACGTGGTTCATCTCGAACAGCCTTCCACTCTTCCATCAAAGTAAAAGTGGTATTGTTATCACTTTTATATAGTTCATGGGCATTTTCCAAAACATCATTTTCTGACCACCCACTTTGTTTCATACGCTTAGCTTTATCAACAACACCTACCCATTTACCCAATATTTTGTTTATATAATTATGTCGATTTCTGCATGCAATCAAATCACGGGGAGGGTCAAATTGACAATGCTCGTTACAGTATTGCGCAATCTTACCCCAATACGCCTCCATTTTCTGATTTCTTCCAATAACACTGTCCGTGGAATATTTAATCCACCCACTAAGTAGCACCAAATTTTCTTCCGTTGTCCATTTAGCGCTTCTTTTTTTGGCAGGCCTGAAACCTCTTCAGTTGGAGTAGCATCGTTAGCACCGGCGTACATACCCAGAGACACTTGTGTTGAATATAGTGGAAATTCTGATGATTCAGTTCCACCAACATTTTCATTTCTTGGCATATAGGGATTATAAGGTGGTGGGGGTGGTTGCATTGGCATTGGATAATATGGAGGAGGCCAATTTGGCACTGCCGAAGCCATGAAATTTGGTGGATAAGAAAATTTTTGTATATTTTGAGGAAATGGTTGGCTGGAAGATTGATTTGGTATATTTGGAGGACGTGGTTGGTTGGAAGACTGACCATCAAATTGATAAATCGAAGGATTGTTGTAGGGAAAACGATAATTACTTGAATTTTGGGGGTTGAAATGGTTATTATTAGGATCCATTTCACAAAAGAGAGGAGGGTTTTTTTTGTGTCGAAATCTAGTGGAATTTGGCTCTACTTATAGAGGAAAAAAAATGCTGAATTTTGGTATAATTTTTTTTTTTTTTTTTTTGTAAAGATAATGCAGTTTGAAAAAATGGGTGAGAAAAATAAAACGGACCAACCAGCGGAGGACAAGTGGCTGAATGGGATTGGCTGGGGTGGGATAAGGCTCCTCTCCGCATGCCTCACTCTCCCTCGCGCGCGTGACATGCACGCGCCATGTCGGCGCCTATCCTGGCGTGACGCGTGTCTCCGGCTGGCCCACATTTGCTGCATCAATGGGTGTTGGATCCGGTCAATACCCCCCCCCCATTCAATAATGTGTTCAATAACCCATTGGAAGCTCCCACCCTATTGACCCCAATCCAATACCCTCTCCAATAAGCCATTGCAGGTAGTCTGTGTAACACCCCGAATTTTCTTATAATATCTGAGCATTTAATGGCATTAAATATCAATAAATAACAATAATAAATGCTTCATTCTAGGGTTCACAACGACCCCTTATTTAACCATAAATTCAAAACAATAGCGGAAGCGTAACTTAAACTTGTCTTGGTAGGTAACAACCCTAACCATCAATGTACTTCAACTTACATCAAATAAATAAACGTACTTAAACTACTAAATTATGAATCTTCAATCCACCGTCTTTCTACGGCTGCTTTCCTTGTCTTGTCCTTCTACTTAAATCCTGAAAACAAAATTTATAGAGAAGGGATGAGCGAACGAATGCTCAGTAAGTTCATACGTGGCCTCTCCGGTTACTAAGGAGAGACGACCAGAACGAATACTATGAATAACTTTTACAAAGATAGGTTCAGTTACTTTTGGATTCGAGACTGCAGAACAATACATCATATTACTTTTAAGATTTTACTTTCAAAGGATTATGGCACTACAATCCAAAGGGATTCATTCAAGTTCCGTCAATTCCTTGGTAACGTACATTATAACCTCAATGCCAAAGGTACAATTCATACACCTAGCTTCTTCAGCCAATAGTGTGGGTCGTAACATATATGGTATCCACACACATATGCTCGGGGTCTAGAATCATCCTTGTAATCAGACAATTCCTGAGAGAAGGCATGTGATCACTCATGCAATCCCTAGTTTAAGGACGAGTCTTTTCTAACTGGACTGTCCGTCAATGTCTTTCCTAACTGGACATTGGCCACTCTAACAAGTAAGTGGTTAACTTACAAGTTAAAATGAGAACATACCAAGGTACAAGTATGTGATACAAGTTTCAAACTTCGATACTTAGTAGATCGATGGGGACATCACTAAGTATAGATTCTTTCAAGGAACGTTCAATAACGCAGAGTTCATTCAAATACTATCATGCCATACTGATAGCTAACTTTAGAAAGAAATACCGAATTCCAATAAACAGGAGTTCAAATACTGTAAGGAACGTAATCCCTTACCTGAATTGCTTTTCCTCGCAATCTCCTCTCTGTGCAAATCTACAAGGCACGGAGTAATTTACTTTAGTACTCTCTACATTGTTAACTATTTCTACTTAGTTAACTGAGAGATGCGTTTTAACTTCTTTACTTCGTTACTTCTTTCTTTACGTTTAAGTTTCTGACTTTGATTTACTAGTCAGTCCTTTAACTTGATATAACTGCAATTAGGTCCTCTAACTTTGGGTTAATTACAATTTGGTCCTTCAACTTTGGGTTAATTGCAAATTGGTCCTTCAACTTTGGATTAATTGCAATTTAGTCCTTCAACTTTAGTTCAATTACAATTTAGTCCTTCACTTTGGATTAATTGCAGATTAGTCCTTCAACTTTAATTCAATTGGATTAATTGCAGATTAGTCCTTCAACTTTCTTTTAATTACAGAAAGGTCCTTGGACTTTGGTTCTGTTCACAAGGTCCCCTAAGTTTCTCTTTTTAATCACTTAGCCCCTCTATCTTCAAGGTTTCCTTTTTATTTCTTTTAACTTTAATTCTTTTCAGTTTAGTCCTTTTCTGTTAGGAAACTAACTGAAATTTCTAATCTTTTTTCTTTCTCGTTAACTTTTTAACTTTCAAGGTCTTCCAAGTACTATTCTATTTTCTCAAGTTAATTTTCTAACTTGTTAACAATACTTTGAACGATTTTGTTTTCTTTCCATTAGAAACTTAACGAGAACACTAACTTTCCGTCTCAATTCTTAACATCCTTAATCAAGAATCAACACCCAAGTTAGGTCATCATTGCCGAAACATGCATGATCCAAAATCCATTGATTTGATCAATTTTCTAGTTCTTTAAATTTTTCTAAATTCGCAAACATCAATATTATTTACAATACACTTAACGAGGATCAATTAAATCAACAAAATCAATTTTTTTCCATGGCTTAGGGCCATTCGGCCGAAACTTGTTCTTGGGGGAAATCCATATTTTTTTTCTTCTTTTGATAAACCCAATTCAACCTCAATGATTTATATATTCAATTCCCAAGCCTCGCGTAATATAAATCAATTCAATTCAAGATTATAAAACTCAATCTTAAAAATAAACTAGTATCAAGATTACTATATTTTTTCCATAGTATCTAGATCAACTCCATTAACCTTTAAAATTTTATCATAAATCCTTAGCATGCAAACCCTAATACTTGTATTCTTAAAACATGCATAACTTATGTTTTAAACATCCAAATCCAATGAAATAAATTTTGGAGAGTAGGATTTAACATTACCTTGAGAATGATCGGATTGTATCTCCAAAACAATGGCCAGAAAATTTCTTCTCCCCCCTCCTAGTGTTCGGCCGGCGGCTGCTATAGTAGGCTAGGGTTTGTTTTTCCTTTTTTTTTTTTTTTGAGTTTATGATAATAGGGAATTCTTAAGTTGACTAACTCATTAATTTATACCTTGGGTTGATTCCTAATTGGGTTGGGTTTACTAATACAAATTTTGGGCCAATCCAAATTCCTTGGGCCCAATTCTTTCAATTACTTTGTAACTTTAATTATTATTTAATTAGTTTAACAAAACCGAAAATAAAATAAATAAAAAATATTTCCGGTTATTACATTCTTACCCCCTTAAAAGAAGTTTGTCCTCAAACTTTGACAACTCTTAATCCGAGACGATGTCCGGGTACAATTCGCGCATTTCACTTTCTTGTTCCCATGTCGCTTCTCTTTCTGAGTGATTGCTCCATTGCACTTTTACATAGGGAACCGTACGCTTTCTTATGACCTCGTCTTTTCTGTCGACGATCTTGATTGGTCGTTCATCGTACGTCAAATCCGCCCGAACTCTTAACTGCTTGTATTCTATCACATGACTCGGATCATGAACATACTTCCTTAGCATGGAGACATGGAACACATTATGCACTCCAGCTAATACCGGCGGTAACGCCAATCGATAAGCCACTTCCCCGATCTTATCAAGGATTTCGAACGGTCCTACATATCGTGGACTTAACTTTCCCTTAATCCCAAAACGCATAACTCCCTTCGTAGGCGATATTTTTAGGAATACTCGATCCCCTGGCTGAAATTCCAGTTCCCGCCTTCTATTGTCTGCGTAAGATTTCTGCCTACTTTGCGCAGTCTGTAGCCACTTTCGAATTTGTTGTACCTTATCCGCCGTGACTTGTACGAGTTCCGGTCCACTTAACTTCCTCTCACCGACTTCATCCCAACACGCCGGTGATCTACACTTCCTACCATACAACGCTTCATATGGAGCCATCCCAATGCTTGCGTGAAAACTGTTGTTGTATGCGAATTCTACTAACGGTAAATGTTCGTCCCATGCGTTTGGCCAATCTAACGAAGTAGCCCTCAGCATGTCTTCCAACGTCTGGATAGTCCTTTCCGACTGCCCATCTGTCTGTGGGTGAAACGCCGTACTCATGGTCAATTCTGTTCCCAATGCTTCTTGTAGGCTGTTCCAGAATTTCGAAGTGAACCTAGCATCTCGATCAGACACGATTGTGACCGGGATCCCATGTAACCTTACTATCTCATCGATATACAACTTGTCCAACTTCTCCAACGAATCAGTCTTCTTGATTGCCAGAAAATGTGCTGACTTAGTCAATCGATCTACTATAACCCATATAGCATCATACTTCCCTACCGTCTTTGGCAACCCACTAACGAAATCCATAGCAATATTCTCCCACTTCCATTCAGGAATTGGTAATGATTGCAGTAACCCTGCTGGCTTCTGATGTTCACTCTTGACTTGTTGACACGTCAGACATCTATGCACATACTCTGCCACGTCATTCTTCATATTATTCCACCAATATGCTTCCTTTAAATCCCTATACATTTTAGTACTTCCCGGATGTACAGAGAACTTCGAGCAATGAGCTTCTCTCAGTATCTCTCTCTTGATTTCATCATTGCTTGGCACCCACACTCTCTTTTGGTATCTCAGAATTCCATCTTCACCCATATGAAGATCTTTTGCTTGCCTTTTTCCGATTAGAGCTTCTCTCTCCTCGTCTAATTCTTGTGCCTCTTTAATTCTGCCCAACAATGCAGGTTGTAACGTCAGTCGAGCCAAATACCCGTTTACTTTTACTATCAAGTTCATCTCCTTGACATCCTTCCATATGCTTACCCCCTTAGAGATCAACGTCGCCAACATTCCGTGATTCTTCCTACTCAAGGCATCTGCCACCTTGTTGGCTTTCCCAGGATGATACAATATTTCACAGTCGTAATCCTTGAGAAGTTCTAACCACCTCCGTTGTCTCATATTCAATTCCTTCTGCGTGAAGATATACTTAAGGCTCTTGTGATCCGTAAAAATCTGGCATTTCACGCCATACAGGTAATGTCTCCAAATTTTCAATGCAAACACTACTGCTGCTAATTCCAGATCATGGGTCGGGTAATTCCTTTCATGCACTTTCAACTGCCTAGATGCATAAGCTATCACCTTCTCATTTTGCATCAGTACACAGCCTAGTCCTTTCAACGACGCATCACTGTAGATAACAAAACCTTCCGTCCCTGTCGGTAGTGTCAATACTGGTGCAGATACCAGTCTATTCTTTAATCCTTGAAAACTTCGTTCACATTCTTCTTACCAAACAAACTTAGTTGCCTTCTGCGTTAGCTTCGTCAATGGTCCAGATAACTTCGAAAATCCCTCTACGAACCTTCTATAGTAACCAGCTAAACCCAAGAAACTTCTTATTTCGGTTACCGTCGTAGGCCTTTCCCAATCCATTATTGCTTCTACCTTCGTCGGATCCACAGAAATTCCTTCTTTCGACACTACGTGCCCCAAAAATGCTACTTTCTCCAACCAGAACTCGCATTTCTTAAATTTCGCTTACAATTTCTGTCTCCTCAAAATTTCTAGCACTATTCTCAAATGTTCAGCATGCTCCTCCTTTGTCTTTGAGTACACCAATATATCATCAATGAATACTATCACACACTTGTCCAAGTACTCTTGAAATATTCTATTCATCAACTCCATGAATGCGGCTGGTGCGTTCGTTAACCCAAATGGCATCACGACAAACTCATAATGTCCATACCTTGTCCTAAACGCTGTCTTCGCCACGTCCACATCCTTGACTCTCAGCTGATGGTATCCGGATCTAAGATCAATCTTTGAAAAGTAACATGCTCCCCTCAATTGATCAAACAAGTCATCAATTCTCGGCAGAGGGTATTGGTTCCTAACCGTCACTTTATTCAATTCTCTATAGTCAATACTCAGTCTCATAGATCCATCTTTCTTCTTCACAAATAGTACCGGTGCACCCCACGGTGATACACTCGGTCTAATCAATCCCTTGTCTAGCAATTCTTGTAACTGCTCCTTTAGTTCTTTCAACTCTGTTGGAGCCATCCTGTACGGTGCTCTCGAAATAGGTGTGGTTTCTGGTACTAAGTCAATGGAAAACTCTACTTCCCTCACTGGTGGTATACCAGGTAAATCCTCAGGAAATACGTCTTGAAATTCATTCACGACTTCAAGTGACTCTAGAGTTATTCCTTTTTCTTCTGTTTCACCTATGTGTGCCAGGAATCCTACACATCCCTTTCTCAACATTTTACGAGTCTTCATCACCGAGATTAAGCCTATCCTCTTCCTCGGCCTTGAACCCACAAATCTGTATTCTTTACCTTCCCTTCCTAGGAACATCATTATTTTCTCTTGACAGTCCACTTTGGCTTGATGCAAAGCCAACCAATCCATTCCCAGGATTATGTCGAATTCTGACATGTCTAGTTCAATGAGGTCGATACTTACGCTCGTGCCTCCTATCCCTAAAGTGCAGTTTCTATAAGAGGTAGTAATGGGGATAGCGTCTTTAGTAGGTGTATCTATTACTAAAGGTATCTCTAAATTCTCTGGGTGTAGTTTTAACTTCTTTGCCATGACATTACTAACTACCGAATGAGTAGCGCCAGTATCTACTAACACATAAACATCACGGGAATTTAATTGCATTGTACCTGCTACAAGATCGGCATTAACTCCAGCTGCTTTCGCGGTCATGGTGTACATCCTACCACGGCCTCCACCATTTCCTCCCCCGTTGTCTTTATTTCCCGCAGCCGGTTCATCCTTCTTAGGTTCTGGGCATTTCCACTTTGGGTGTCCCACCTTCTTACAGTTGTAGCACTGCCGTTCCTTATACCAGCAAACCTCTGACTTGTGCGCTCCATCACAAATAGTACACTTATCATAACTGGTGAAACCTTGGCCCTTGCCTTTATTCCACTCACGCTTGTTGTCATTAAAGTTACGACCATTTCCACTATGGCCGTTGTTTGAGTGTTTATTCCCATGACTGCCCTTATCCCGACTGTCATCCACCGCTTTTCTCTTGTTATTGTTGTGGTCCCTACCACCCTTGTTTCCTTCCGACTTTTCAGCCACTGCCTTGCCTTTCTCTTCCCGTCGGTTACGGTAGTTATCCGACTCCCGTTCTACTATCTTGGCCCTATCCAGCACCGCTGAGTATGTAGGCAGAGCCAACGGTGTGATTCTGTACCGAACTCTATCGCTCAATCCCGCTTCAAACTTTCTTGCCTTCTATTCTTCAGTATCAAAGAACCTTGGCGCAAATTCTAGTAAGTCAGTGAACTTCTCACCATACTCCGCTACAGTCATACTCCCTTGTACTAAGGTCAAGAATTCCGTTATCTTAGCATTCCTCGTACTTGCAGGATAATACTTTTCGTTGAAAATAGCCTTAAATCTGGTCCAAGTAAAGGCTGCATCACCACGAGCCACAGCAGCTCGCTTTTCCGCTTCCCACCACGTCTGGGCCTTCCCTTTCAACATAAAGGTCGCAAATACTACCTTCTGCTCCTCCGTACAATTCAGGGTCTCGAATATTCTTTCGGTGCTCTTAACCCAGTCCTCGGGTTTCTCTTTAGCAGTGTCCGAGAATGAGTCCGGATTCCTCCTTTGAAATAGCTCCAACGGATCACGTAATGGAGCTTGTGGTGGTGGTTGAGCAATTCCAGCAACAGTTTGACCTATCCCAGCTACTGTCTGCGATAGTGTCTGCAACAGGTTTACCAGGGCCGGATCCAACTGTCCGCCCGCATTACCGGTGTTGTCATTTCCCTCACCGTTCCTGTTATTTCCTCTTCTGGTATTCATCTGCAGATTTACTTTTACTTTAGAACAGGTTCGTGTTCTAGCAATATTCATCACTACAAAATACGTGCAGTATTCATGGTATATTTAACATTACTATTCTTTTACTAACGGGTACTTGTTAGTTTTGAATCGTGCTCATAGGTCTTTTGTACTAGACCGTTATTCAGATTTGGTTAGTTTACTTTAACCTTTCTTCTCCGGTTCAGGAGTTTTCATACTTCATAATGTACAACCGTTTTACTTGGTTGCTTATTATTTCTTTATTTCACTAGTTTTTATTACTTAACTAGCTTTAACTTATTCCAATGGTCGTCTTACTTCGTACCATGGTTACGGAGATTATTTCAAATCACTCCGATGCTTTCCCTTGTCTTTTCTCGACAAGTTAACTTTTGTCTACATGACAATAGTAAATTCAAAATTTTGGGTATTTAAATTAAATAATTAACTTTATTCAACTGAGGTGTGAGATTTAAACATCTCAAAATACACCCAAAATTCAACTTAACAAAAGAAAAGAATTCTAACTGTATTACTCCACTAATAATAAAGTAAAAGAATCTATTCTTATAACTATCTGTCATTAATTGCATCACTTCCCACAGTGTGCATGTTCTGCTGCAAGTTGGTCATATTTCTCTTGCAATTCTAACTTCTCAGCCCAAATCTGATAGCCTGATGTCCTAAACTCTTCCTCATAAGCTGCTTGCTCATCTATTTTCTTTTTCAGTTCATTATTTTGTTCTATCTCATCCACCAGTTGTACACTGATTCGATTCCATTCGCGGTTAGCTCTAACCACATGGCTTCCTAGGCTGTTGACCTTCTTCAGCTGTACTGCTAACTTTCCTTCCACATACATTATGTCCTCATCGCGTTCTTTGATGACATTCTGTAAACTGCCGACTCCTCGAGTCTCCTTCCTAAGCTCTCTTTTAGCTGAGCGAAGTTCCTTAGTTAGCTGTTTAATAATCTCTTCTTTAGCTTCTATTTCTTCCCTTAGAGTCGCACTGTACCTTACCGACTTCATGGGTCTCCTCGGCATGATCCTACACACACCAATAGTAAACCTAATTAGTACATAGCCCCAAGATTCCATTATAACATATTAATAGAATGTAAATAGACATACAATGAAGAGGTTCCTATTTCTCCAAGTATATTCATACTTTATGCACACTCTTAGTATCATTCCTAGAGTTAAACTTTATCACTTGAACTTCCTCAAGTAAGATCTTATTCAAGTTAAGTACTAAGTTCTCCCATTAGTCCTAACTTTCAGTTTTCTCCCATAAGACCTAAAGCCATTGCTCTGATACCAACTGTAACACCCCGAATTTTCTTATAATATCTGAGCATTTAATGGCATTAAATATCAATAAATAACAATAATAAATGCTTCAATCTAGGGTTCACAACGACCCCTTATTTAACCATAAATTCAAAACAATAGCGGAAGCGTAACTTAAACTTGTCTTGGTAGGTAACAACCCTAACCATCAATGTACTTCAACTTACATCAAATAAATAAACGTACTTAAACTACTAAATTATGAATCTTCAATCCACCATCTTTCTACGGCTGCTTTCCTTGTCTTGTCCTTCTACTTAAATCCTGAAAACAAAATTTATAGAGAAGGGATGAGCGAACGAATGCTCAGTAAGTTCATACGTGGCCTCTCCGGTTACTAAGGAGAGACGACCAGAACGAATACTATGAATAACTTTTACAAAGATAGGTTCAGTTACTTTTGGATTCGAGACTGCAGAACAATACATCATATTACTTTTAAGATTTTACTTTCAAAGGATTATGGCACTACAATCCAAAGGGATTCATTCAAGTTCCGTCAATTCCTTGGTAACGTACATTATAACCTCAATGCCAAAGGTACAATTCATACACCTAGCTTCTTCAGCCAATAGTGTGGGTCGTAACATATATGGTATCCACACACATATGCTCGGGGTCTAGAATCATCCTTGTAATCAGACAATTCCTGAGAGAAGGCATGTGATCACTCATGCAATCCCTAGTTTAAGGACGAGTCTTTTCTAACTGGACTGTCCGTCAATGTCTTTTCTAACTGGACATTGGCCACTCTAACAAGTAAGTGGTTAACTTACAAGTTAAAATGAGAACATACCAAGGTACAAGTATGTGATACAAGTTTCAAACTTCGATACTTAGTAGATCGATGGGGACATCACTAAGTATAGATTCTTTCAAGGAACGTTCAATAACGCAGAGTTCATTCAAATACTATCATGCCATACTGATAGCTAACTTTAGAAAGAAATACCGAATTCCAATAAACAGGAGTTCAAATACTGTAAGGAACGTAATCCCTTACCTGAATTCCTTTTCCTCACAATCTCCTCTCTGTGCAAATCTACAAGGCACGGAGTAATTTACTTTAGTACTCTCTACATTGTTAACTATTTCTACTTAGTTAACTGAGAGATGCGTTTTAACTTCTTTACTTCGTTACTTCTTTCTTTACGTTTAAGTTTCTGACTTTGATTTACTAGTCAGTCCTTTAACTTGATATAACTGCAATTAGGTCCTCTAACTTTGGGTTAATTACAATTTGGTCCTTCAACTTTGGGTTAATTGCAAATTGGTCCTTCAACTTTGGATTAATTGCAATTTAGTCCTTCAACTTTAGTTCAATTACAATTTAGTCCTTCACTTTGGATTAATTGCAGATTAGTCCTTCAACTTTAATTCAATTGCAATTTAGTCCTTCCACTTTGGATTAATTGCAGATTAGTCCTTCAACTTTCTTTTAATTACAGAAAGGTCCTTGGACTTTGGTTCTGTTCACAAGGTCCCCTAAGTTTCTCTTTTTAATCACTTAGGCCCCTCTATCTTCAAGGTTTCCTTTTTATTTCTTTTAACTTTAATTCTTTTCAGTTTAGTCCTTTTCTGTTAGGAAACTAACTGAAATTTCTAATCTTTTTTCTTTCTCGTTAACTTTTTAACTTTCAAGGTCTTCCAAGTACTATTCTATTTTCTCAAGTTAATTTTCTAACTTGTTAATAATACTTTGAACGATTTTGTTTTCTTTCCATTAGAAACTTAACGAGAACACTAACTTTCCGTCCCAATTCTTAACATCCTTAATCAAGAATCAACACCCAAGTTAGGTCATCATTGCCGAAACATGCATGATCCAAAATCCATTGATTTGATCAATTTTCTAGTTCTTTAAATTTTTCTAAATTCCCAAACATCAATATTATTTACAATACACTTAACGAGGATCAATTAAATCAACAAAATCAATTTTTTTCCATGGCTTAGGGCCATTCGGCCGAAACTTGTTCTTGGGGGAAATCCATATTTTTTTTCTTCTTTTGATAAACCCAATTCAACCTCAATGATTTATATATTCAATTCCCAAGCCTCGCGTAATATAAATCAATTCAATTCAAGATTATAAAACTCAATCTTAAAAATAAACTAGTATCAAGATTACTATATTTTTTTCATAGTATCTAGATCAACTCCATTAACCTTTAAAATTTTATCATAAATCCTTAGCATGCAAACCCTAATACTTGTATTCTTAAAACATGCATAACTTATGTTTTAAACATCCAAATCCAATGAAATAAATTTTGGAGAGTAGGATTTAACATTACCTTGAGAATGATCGGATTGTATCTCCAAAACAATGGCCGAAAAATTTCTTCTCCCCCCTCCTAGTGTTCGGCCGGCGGCTGCTATAGTAGGCTAGGGTTTGTTTTTCCTTTTTTTTTTTTTTTGAGTTTATGATAATAGGGAATTCTTAAGTTGACTAACTCATTAATTTATACCTTGGGTTGATTCCTAATTGGGTTGGGTTTACTAATACAAATTTTGGGCCAATCCAAATTCCTTGGGCCCAATTCTTTCAATTACTTTGTAACTTTAATTATTATTTAATTAGTTTAACAAAACCGAAAATAAAATAAATAAAAAATATTTCCGGTTATTACAGTCTGAGTGTGAATATGAGTCTCATTAAATAAAAACTTCCATTTTTTGGTGTTCCTAATTCGAATAGAACACCCAAAATAAAATTTGTCCTAATTCGAGTGAGACAGATGTAGTATATATAGTCGAGTGTGAAAGGAGGTGGAAACTAGATTTAGTCTTGAAACACAAATCAATATATTTCGTGCATCACACGGGGTGCACCACTACTAGTATTAAATAAAGCTGGAGGCATAGCTCAGTGGTTAAGGAGGGGGACATAAGTTGTTGAGCTGGAGGCGTAGAGTGTGGGTTCGATTCCTGGTGGGAGCAATTAGTGCCAGGGCCGAGCAACCGTAAGTCCTGGCACAACGGAGCTCTCGGGGCTCTTTTCCGGGGTCGGACCTTCTATTGTGTTATCAGTTGACATGTGCTCAAACCCTGGCTACTGAGGCACATCCCGCGATTTAACGGGTGGTAGGGAAGAGGGACCGGAACTACTACCCCCAGGAGTAGTTGGCGGAGCTAGGCCGAGCAACCGTAAGTCTGGCGAAGTTGGTGAACCTGGGCATCAAAAAAAAAAAAAAAAAAATAAAAAAAAAAAAAAATAATAAAGCTACAAAATAGGCCTGTACCTTGGGCTTAGCTGTATATCGAGTATCGACTACTAGTATTTGTTTTTTTTTTTTGAAGCAAGTATCGACTATTTGTTCTGAATCCAAAAACGAAATTCTGGTTCTTGAAATGAAGCGAAGGTCATCAAAAGTTATTTGGATGTTGGCCCAAATGAAAATCAGCACTACAACTTCCGTTCCAAATGAAAATCAGCACTGCAACTTCCGTTCCATAATAATGTCGTCCATTTTTCTTTTCACTTTTTTTTTTTTTGGTTCACATTACTTGTGACGGAATTTAAGAAATAATTTTAAATTAATGTAATCATTTTAATAAAAAAATGTCACGACCCGAAATATAGGCTCTATTTTATTAAGTAATTAAATGATTTTTATTTAATTATTTGCTTATTTATTTATTTAAATTATTATTTATTTAAATAATTATGTGTGCATTTTATGTTTCATAATGATTATGCCTAGCATTTTTACTTGAGTTATTTGGGCTAGTGTAGAAGTGTTGGGTCTTAATTGCTAGTATGGAGTGTGTGTGTGTAGTGTGAGAGAGGGGGCCTAAGTGTAAGTTTTTAAAATAATTTTCCTACTCCCTCCCTACTCCTCCCTCACCTCCTCCCTCACTCATCCTTCTCCTTCCCAGACAACTCTCTCTCTCTCCAAGCTTTGTGGGTAAGTTTTCTTCCTCTTCATCTCTCTTCATTTTCTCCTTCTTCCTCTCATCTTCTCTCATTTCTTAAAACGTGAACCATGTTTAGATCGTCGATAGCATCGTAGGAAGCCAAAAAAGATTTGAAATCCATCAACTTTGAGAAAATTCAAGTAAGTTGCTTTTCCCCCATTTTAATGCTAAAATGTTCATATCATGCTTAGATAGTGTTTGATGTGTTCCATTTGAAGTTTGGATGAGTTTTGAATTTGTTTGGAATTTATTTGGGTTTTGATCAAAAATGGTGAAATCTTGAATGTTGGGTTTGATTCTTGATTTCGAGTGTTAAATGTTGTTTTAGGAGTCTTTTTAGACTTATAAGTCGTTTTGGCACTTTAGTATATGAGTTGGAAGGTTGGATTTTGGGTTGATTGTGTTTTGGGTTTGAAATTGGAAGAACCCATGTTGTTCTTCCCGATTTCTGGAAATCCAGAGCATTGTGCGACCGCACAAAACTTCCTGGGCGGCCGCGCATCTTTCTGAAAGCTTTTGTTCTTGTTTTGGGACTTTTTGGGCGACCGCACAACCCACTTTGGGCGGCCGCACAGTCCTCTGAAAATTTACATTTTGTTAATTTGCGTGATTGAGGAACGCGTTTTGGTCCAAGTCTTGGGTGTCCTTCTAGTCGACCTTAGTGATCATTGTGGTACGCTTTAGTGATAGAATTGGGTCCTTTGTGATCAAGTTTGTGTTTGAGATTCATTAATTGTCAATTGGGATTTTGGAGCACCTTTATTGTGCATTGTTTGTTCATTTCATCTTCTTGGTGATTAATTGGCATGATTCCCTACTTTGGAATCCTTGGTTGTTTATCGTGCTAGTATTTTATTACTTAGCCTTTACGTGAAATCCCAGCTGGTATTTTGTGTGTGTTTGGGCGATGGGAAAGATTATAATGGCAAAGCCAAGTCCATTATAATGTTGACCATTGTTTTGCCCCTTCTTTACCCCTTCTCCAGATTGGCCTTGGAAAGGATAAGTCAGCGTTCCTTTGTGAATGTATCTGGCTAGCGGGTATGACTTTGTGTCATGATCCTTGTCCTTTGTGACACTGTTATGGTTATTGGTTCCGGTACCGGGGTTTTCTCTTCGGCTTTCATGCTATTATGAAGATGATGATTGGTTGATTATTGAAGCTGCGCAGCGATCCTTTATTTGGATGTTCCGGTTTGGAAAACCTTGGCTATATCCTTTGTTATGTGTTTATTTCCGCTGCTATCTGTTCTATGATAATTGCTATGTGCTATGTGATAATAATTATCGTTTATTGCTTATTGCATCATAGCATGTCATGTAGTTGCATTAGTAACTTATTGAGATTTATCTCACCCCCTTTTCTTTTATCTTTGTTTTTCCTTAACCCCCCCCCCCAGGTGCTAAGGATTAGTCTCGCTGATCACGAGAACGAGGACGTCGAGGGTGGATACATTCTTTTGGGGAAGGTTGTATAGGTGGGTTTACATTATATAAATGTGTAACATTTTGGGGTATTTGTACCAAACATTGACGTCATTAGGTTTTTGTACATTTGTATTTTGTTGGGCATAAACTTGTGGAAGTTTATGATAGTTGTAGTTGGTTTTTATCAAACTTGATTTTGTAAAACTTTGGTTCGTCACCTTTTGGTGTCAAATGGAATTTTTAACTTCAGTATTTCTGAGTTTTGGTTTTAGAGTCGACGTCCAGCTCGCGGTCCCGGGGCCCGCGGGGTCCGGGGTCGCGACAGTTGGTATCAGAGCTATGGCATTAGCTATAAGTATAAGTCTAGGTGGATTAGTATGACCTAGGTGGGTAGTAGTGTGCGGAGTGATTAACGGTTGATGTTTTATGCAGGTAATTGTTCTCAATGTCTGGAAGAAGAAACAGAGGAGGTGCTAGTGGGGCACAGAATCAAAATGATACAAGGGATGAAGCACGTGCTATGTTTCAAGGCATGTTCGAGGCGGCCATGAAGGCCATACATGATCAAGGTCCGAGATTAGAGCAAGCACCACCCCGTTATGGATTGGAGCAATTTCTGAAGTTGAAACCGGTTGAATTCAATGGGGAGCCCGATGTTCGGAAAGCTGAGTTGTGGATTGAGTCTATGGAGAAGATTTATGATGTATTTGGGTGTTCGGATGAGGATAAGGTCCGGTTTGCGGCTTACAAGCTTGTGGGAGCCGCCGAGCATTGGTGGAAAGGTGTTAAAGCTACTTGGGATGATACTCACACGGTGTATGCGTGGGAGTTGTTCGTTCGCAAATTCAAGGAGCATTTCATTCCGGTTATTGATCAAAACCGAAAGGAGATCGAGCTACTCAACTTGGAGCAAGGTGTGTTGTCTATAGCACAATACTCGGCTAAGTTCATAGAATTAGCCCGATATTGCGACTATTTGGTGAGGACCGAGGAACAAAAGGCTATGAGATTCATTCGGGGATTGAAGACCTCCATCCGTACTCAACTTATTGCCCAACGGATAGTGACTTTTCAAGATGCGCTGGACCGAGCCTATTTGATAGAGCAAGATATTGGGGAGCATAAAAGGAAGACCGAGGTAGCTAACCCGAGTAAGCAAGGAGCTCAAGGCAAGCCACAGCACCGTTCCGATAACCGAGGTAACTTTGGGGGACAATCTCAGTCCCGAGGACAACCGATCCTAAGGAACCCGGGTACCACTTCCGGGAACCAAGGGAGCCAAATTAGGAAGCCTTGTACCTTTTGTCAGAAGGTAGGCCATGCGGAGGATAAGTGTTGGAAAAAGCAAGGAAGGTGCACCAATTGTGGTGAAATGGGGCACTTTGCGAGAGAGTGCACGAGGTACCGAGGTCAGTCATCCGGGTCAGGAGTTGGTAATAATCAGGGTCAGAAAAGGGATGCAGCTGGGAAGCCCAAGGTTCAAGGGAAGGTTTATGCTATGAATCAACAACAAGCTACCGATGATCCATCCGTTATTGGAGGTATTGTTTCTGTGTCTAATGTGAGCGCACGAGCGTTAATAGATCCAGGATCATCTCATTCATATATTTCTGTGCAATTTGCTTCCATGTTAAATGCTGCATTCGAGTCTTTACCGTACGTGCTAGAGGTGTCGACCCCTATAGGAGAATGCTTGATTTCCGATTGAGTCTTTCGTGCTTGTGATGTGGTTATTTGTGGTCGAGTCCTTTGTGAGGATTTGGTAGTTCTTCCTATCCAAGACTTTGATGTCATTTTGGGTATGGATTGGTTGAGCAAGTTTCATGCTTCTGTTGATTGCCGTAAGAAAACTGTTACTTTTTCTATTCCCGATGTGCCTAAGTTCGTTTTTGAGGCTTGTCCTCTGAGTAGAAAGGTTCGCCTAATTTCTTTTATGAAAGCGAGAAAATTATTGTATAGTGGTTGTGAGGGGTATTTGGCTAGTGTTCTGGATACTAGGAAGGAATCCCCTAGTTTTGATAGTGTTCGGGTAGTCCGGGAATTTCCCGATGTTTTCTCTACCGAGTATGATATGCCTCCCGATCATGAGATTGAGTTTTGTATAGATCTTTTGCCTGGTACGGCTCCGATTTCGAAAGCACCTTATAGGTTAGCTCCCGCAGAGTTGAAGGAATTAAAGGTTCAGTTGCAAGAGTTGCTTGATCGAGGGTTTATCCGCCCTAGTGTTTCCCCGTGGGGAGCACCGGTTTTATTCGTGCGGAAGAAAGATGGTTCGTTGAGATTGTGCATCGATTACCGGAAGTTGAATCAGGTTACGGTGAAGAATAAGTATCCTCTACCGCATATTGATGATTTATTTGATCAGCTTCAAGGGTCCGTGGTTTTCTCTAAACTGGATTTGAGGAGTGGGTACCATCAGTTGAAGGTTCGATCGGAGGATATTCCGAAGACTGCTTTTCGCAGTCGGTATGGTCATTATGAGTTCTTGGTTATGCCGTTTGGGTTGACTAATGCGCCGGCGGTATTTATGGATTTGATGAACCGAGTTTTCCATCCCTATCTTGATTCGTTCGTGGTAGTTTTCATCGACGACATTCTTGTTTATTCGAAATCTCGAGAGGAGCACGAGCAGCATTTGAGGACAGTTTTATCCGTTCTTGCGAGGGAGAAATTATTTGCGAAGTTTAGTAAATGCGAATTTTGGCTCGAGAAGGTGTCATTTCTGGGTCATGTGATTTCGAAAGATGGAATTTCGGTGGATCCTTCAAAGATAGAGGCTATAGTGGATTGGAAGAGACCCGAGTCAGTGACCGAGATTCGTAGTTTTCTGGGTTTAGCCGGTTATTACCGAAGGTTTATTGAGGGATTTTCGAGGATTGCTACTCCGATGACTCAGTTGACCCGGAAGAATGTTCCGTTTGTGTGGACCGAGAAATGTGATAAGAGTTTCGAGGAATTGAAGAAGAGGTTGACTACCGCACCGATCTTGACTTTGCCTAATGGGAGCGATGGCCTAGTGATTTATAGTGATGCTTCTAAAGAAGGTTTGGGTTGTGTATTGATGCAGAATGGGAAAGTGATTGCTTATGCTTCGAGGAAGTTGACCCCTAGTGAGCAGAATTACCCGACTCATGATATGGAGTTAGCGGCTATAGTATTTGCGTTGCACGAATGGAAGCATTACCTTTATGGAGCGAGGTTTGAGATTTTTACGGATCACAAGAGTTTGAAGTACCTTTTCTCCCAGAAAGAGTTGAATAACCGACAGCGCCGATGGATGGAATTATTGAAGGACTATGATTGTACGATTTCTTATCACCCGGGGAAGGCGAATGTGGTAGCCGATGCGATTAGTAGAAAATCTTATGTGGCTTCGATGATGGTTCGAGAGTGGAAAATGCTTGAGGATGTTCGAGATTGGTCTCCTCGTGAATCGAGACATGGGGCTATTTTTGCGAATATTAGGGTGTCTCCGACCCTAATTCAGAGAATAAAGGAAGCTCAGAAAGAAGATCCCGAGTTGGTGAAGATAATGGGTAAATTGAAGGAAAAGAATTTCGAGGATTTTTCTATTAGCCCGGTGGGAGTGTTGACTTTCCGTGGCCGTTTGTGTGTACCCGATGTTAGTGGATTAAAGAGGCAAGTTCTAGATGAAGGTCACAAATCGAGGTTTACTATTCATCCGGGTAGTACGAAGATGTATCAGGATTTGAAGCAACAATTTTGGTGGATTAATATGAAAAGGGAAATAGCTGAGTATGTTTCGAAGTGTTTAACGTGTCAGCAGGTCAAAGCCGAGCATCATAGACCCGCGGGATTGCTTCAGCCGTTAGAGATTCCCGAGTGGAAATGGGATCATGTGACTATGGATTTCGTTACGGGACCGCCTCGTACCCGTAGGAAGTATGACAGTGTTTGGGTAATAGTGGATAGATTGACCAAGAGTGCCCATTTCTTGCCTATTGACATCAGATATTCGATGGAGAAGCTTGCGACCCTTTATATTGATGAGATCGTTAGGTTGCATGGGGTTCCGGTTAGCATCGTGTCAGATCGAGACCCGAGGTTTACTTCTAGATTCTGGAAGGCGTTTCAGGAAGCTTTGGGTACAGATTTGCGATTCAGTACGGCTTTTCATCCTCAGACCGACGGTCAATCCGAGAGGACTATTCAGATTTTGGAGGATATGTTGCGAGCTTGTGCGATAGACTTTTCTGATTCTTGGGATTCGCACCTACCGTTAGTGGAATTCTCTTACAACAACAGTTATCAGGCTAGTATCGAGATGGCACCGTTTGAGGTCTTGTATGGAAGAAAGTGTAGATCGCCTATTTGTTGGGATGAGGTCGGTGAAGCGAAAGTTTTGGGTATTGATTTGCTTCAGGACTCAGTTGAGAAAGTTAAAGTTATCCGGGATAGATTGAAGACAGCCCAGAGTCGACATAAGAGCTACGCAGACAACCGAAGGCGAGATCTTAGTTTTCAGGTTGGTGATTTGGTATTCTTGAAAGTATCTCCGAAGGTGGGTATCCGAAGGTTCGGGAAGAAGGGTAAGTTGGCTCCGAGGTTTATTGGTCCGTTTGAGATTTTGGGAAAGGTTGGACTTCTAGCGTATCGCCTTGCGTTACCGCCATCCTTAGACCGGTTGCACAACGTCTTTCACGTTTCTATGCTTCGGAAGTACGTTCATGATCCGTCTCACGTGTTACCGAGGATACCGGAAGATATTGAGCCCGATATGAGTTATGAGGAACGACCGGTTCGGATCTTAGATTCCAAAGTCCAAGAGTTGAGGAGCAAGAGTATTGCGTTGGTTAGAGTCCTTTGGAGGAATCATAACATCGAGGAGTCGACGTGGGAGCTCCGAGATGAGATAGAGAGGAAATTTCCGTGGCTTTTTGTTTAAGGTGAGTCTCGTTAAAATTCGGGTCGAATTTTCTTTAAGGGGGAGTGAATGTCACGACCCGAAATATAGGCTCTATTTTATTAAGTAATTAAATGATTTTTATTTAATTATTTGCTTATTTATTTATTTAAATTATTATTTATTTAAATAATTATGTGTGCATTTTATGTTTCATAATGATTATGCCTAGCATTTTTACTTGAGTTATTTGGGCTAGTGTAGAAGTGTTGGGTCTTAATTGCTAGTATGGAGTGTGTGTGTGTAGTGTGAGAGAGGGGGCCTAAGTGTAAGTTTTTAAAATAATTTTCCTACTCCCTCCCTACTCCTCCCTCACCTCCTCCCTCACTCATCCTTCTCCTTCCCAGACAACTCTCTCTCTCTCCAAGCTTTGTGGGTAAGTTTTCTTCCTCTTCATCTCTCTTCATTTTCTCCTTCTTCCTCTCATCTTCTCTCATTTCTTAAAACGTGAACCATGTTTAGATCGTCGATAGCATCGTAGGAAGCCAAAAAGATTTGAAATCCATCAACTTTGAGAAAATTCAAGTAAGTTGCTTTTCCCCCATTTTAATGCTAAAATGTTCATATCATGCTTAGATAGTGTTTGATGTGTTCCATTTGAAGTTTGGATGAGTTTTGAATTTGTTTGGAATTTATTTGGGTTTTGATAAAAAATGGTGAAATCTTGAATGTTGGGTTTGATTCTTGATTTCGAGTGTTAAATGTTGTTTTAGGAGTCTTTTTAGACTTATAAGTCGTTTTGGCACTTTAGTATATATGAGTTGGAAGGTTGGATTTTGGGTTGATTGTGTTTTGGGTTTGAAATTGGAAGAACCCATGTTGTTCTTCCCGATTTCTGGAAATCCAGAGCATTGTGCGACCGCACAAAACTTCCTGGGCGGCCGCGCATCTTTCTGAAAGCTTTTGTTCTTGTTTTGGGACTTTTTGGGCGACCGCACAACCCACTTTGGGCGGCCGCACAGTCCTCTGAAAATTTACATTTTGTTAATTTGCGTGATTGAGGAACGCGTTTTGGTCCAAGTCTTGGGTGTCCTTCTAGTCGACCTTAGTGATCATTGTGGTACGATTTAGTGATAGAATTGGGTCCTTTGTGATCAAGTTTGTGTTTGAGATTCATTAATTGTCAATTGGGATTTTGGAGCACCTTTATTGTGTATTGTTTGTTCATTTCTTCTTCTTGGTGATTAATTGGCATGATTCCCTACTTTGGAATCCTTGGTTGTTTATCGTGCTAGTATTTTATTACTTAGCCTTTACGTGAAATCCCAGCTGGTATTTTGTGTGTGTTTGGGCGATGGGAAAGATTATAATGGCAAAGCCAAGTCCATTATAATGTTGACCATTGTTTTGCCCCCTTCTTTACCCCTTCTCCAGATTGGCCTTGGAAAGGATAAGTCAGCGTTCCTTTGTGAATGTATCTGGCTAGCGGGTATGACTTTGTGTCATGATCCTTGTCCTTTGTGACACTGTTATGGTTATTGGTTCCGGTACCGGGGTTTTCTCTTCGGCTTTCATGCTATTATGAAGATGATGATTGGTTGATTATTGAAGCTGCGCAGCGATCCTTTATTTGGATGTTCCGGTTTGGAAAACCTTGGCTATATCCTTTGTTATGTGTTTATTTCCGCTGCTATCTGTTCTATGATAATTGCTATGTGCTATGTGATAATAATTATCGTTTATTGCTTATTGCATCATAGCATGTCATGTAGTTGCATTAGTAACTTATTGAGATTTATCTCACCCCCTTTTCTTTTATCTTTGTTTTTCCTTAACCCCCCCCCAGGTGCTAAGGATTAGTCTCGCTGATCACGAGAACGAGGACGTCGAGGGTGGATACATTCTTTTGGGGAAGGTTGTATAGGTGGGTTTACATTATATAAATGTGTAACCTTTTGGGGTATTTGTACCAAACATTGACGTCATTAGGTTTTTGTACATTTGTATTTTGTTGGGCATAAACTTGTGGAAGTTTATGATAGTTGTAGTTGGTTTTTATCAAACTTGATTTTGTAAAACTTTGGTTCGTCACCTTTTGGTGTCAAATGGAATTTTTAACTTCAGTATTTCTGAGTTTTGGTTTTAGAGTCGACGTCCAGCTCGCGGTCCCGGGGCCCGCGGGGTCCGGGGTCGCGACAAAAAATAAAAAATTGTTATAGATAATAGGGCAAACTCCGCTTTCATCCATTGTACTTTTTACATGATGTTTCACTTTACCATTATACTTTTTTTCTTCCATAAATACCATTGTAGTTTGGAAAATGTATCATTTTGACCCCAAATCCGTGGCTAAATCCGCAACTAATCCGTGCCTCAATCAGCGATTTTGGGGTTAAAATGATATGTTTCCCAAAGTACAATGGTATTTTTGAAAGAAAAAAAAATACAATGGTTAAAGTGAAACACACTTGAAAGTACAATTGATGAAAATGGAGTTTGACCTAGATAATATTTATATTGGTGTATCAATAACAAATCATATAATTTTATTAGAATAATTAAATCAACCCAAATAAACTCAAAGTTCATTCGTACTAACGTTCAACAGAAACATTTATTCGGGACAGAAGAGAAAGGGTTACGTTTTCTCCAAGAAAGTGTCCTTAAGGGTTTGATTAGTATTTTTTTCTTAATTTTTTTCTGATGTTTTTCAATTTGGATTTCTCTGCCTGCCATTGCCCAATTTATTATCACTCATTTAATCACTGTGCACAAGACAATGGCCATACATAACACAAAAAAGAATAGGGTAAATTACAAAATAGGGCCTAAAGTCGTCGGAGTGGTGCCAGTTTGGGGCCTAACGTGCAAAATTTAGCGAAATAGGACCTGACTTGACACTTTGTTAGCAAAATAGGGCTTTTAACGGTTTTTGTTAGAAAAGTCAGTTAAGTCACATGTGATTTGCATGTGATTGACGAAATGGATCAATTTGAAATGAGAATTAGTTCTTAAGGGGTTAAATGTAAATACTTAGACTTAAAGTCGCAAAATATGAATTTTCAAGTTTTAAATTAAAAATTGAAATAATATAACTAATATATTAAAAAAAATTATTTTAATTATTTTTAAATATAAATAAATAAATTTCGAAAAAATAATTTTGACAATTTTTTTTCAAATCTAAATACAAATATTTATATAAAAATTTTAAAATAAAACAACCAAATTATGAATTTTCTTCGATTTTTTTTTTTCCAGATTTACATCTCCGCTTCCAACCTCCCATCATCGCCATCTTTCTTGTCTCAAAACACCATCGACCACCATCTCCATCAATTTAGATGGACAAAACATATCAATTTTGTATGAAAAAAAAATATTCTTGAAGGAAATGATTATTTATTCAATTTTTTTTAGAATTTAGAATATTTTTATTTAGATCTAAACAAAAAAATTCATCATTTTTTTTATTTATGTTTAAAAAAAATATATTAGTTATTTTATTTCAAAATTTTAATTTAAAACTTGAAAACTTATATTTTGCAACTTTAAGTTTAAGTATTTATATTTAACCCTTAAGAACTAATTCTCATTTCAAATTGACTCATTTCGTCAATCACGTGCAAATCACATGTGACTTAACTAACTTTTCTAACAAAAATTGTTAAAAATCCCCATTCTGCAAATACAATGGCAAGTCAGGCCTTATTTTGCTAAATTTTGCAGGTCAGGCCCCAAACTGGCACCACTCCGAGGAGGCCTTATTTTGTAATTTACCCAAAAGAATATTATGGTTTAGGGACTGTGGTAAACTTGGAGTTGGGTAGGACCACAGTGTGGTAAAGCTTTTTATACAAATAACACAAACAGGGTTAGAAACTTAACGGGAATGCAAATATAGCATCCTAGTCTACAAGCCGCATTAGAAGAAAATTGAAATTCGTTAAATACACTAACACTAATTAACGAAAAACACTAGTTTCATTAAATAGAAACACATGTCTACCTTCTTCTCCATCTTCCAAGCATAGCCTTCATCCTACCACCACGACCATCCACCACCACCATTAACACCGCCACCACCCACCACCCACCATTAACACCATCAACCACCCACCTAGCACAGCCCCGCCACCATCTCACTTACCATCGCCACAATCTCAAAACCACCACCGACGACCATCTCAAAAACCGCCACAACCGACAACCAACAACCAACCACAAACCCAAATCTGAGTAATCAGACTCAAATCAAAACCCAAAGATCGACTAATCAAATTCAAAAATCAAAAACACCATAAAAGAAAACACACACCCACACACATACACTACGTACACGCCGTCACAAAATAGAGCAAAAACCTTCAAATCTGATAAGGGTGGGTGAAGATATGCCTGAGGTGGTCGTTGGACGGAAGAGATTTCAACATTCGAGAGACCCTAAAACCATCATTAAACTGGGTTTTTTTTCTTGAAATGTTTGAATTTGGGGTTTTCAAATCATCTCTAAATATGGGTTTATTCAACAAATTTCATCCTAAAACCAAAATTGAAGAGAGCCCTAAAAATTAATGGGTGGAGTAGGGTGGGGGAGAGGGGATAGAAGGTGGGTTTGTGCTAGAAGGTAAGTGTGTGCTTGCAAAAAGAGTGAGTGGGAAGATGAGCTGGTGATGTTCTATTCATCTTCTCAAGGGGACGGGCAAGATGAAATACATGATGGAGTTAAGTGGATTTAGGGAGTTATTGGTCCGAAAGACATATCAAGGTTATGATAAAGAGGCCAGAGGGGGATGAACAGGATATTTAAAATTTCAACCCTTTTTCAAAATTCAACTAAAGGCTTACTTTATAAATTTTGCGGTTAGTTAAAAACCACGCGGTCAAGAGTAACATGCACAGCGGATGTTTACGTTAAAAGGACAGAGTTGAGAGTTAGTTAGAAATCTAAGGATATGGAAAACTAACTAATGCAGTCGATGTGATATGCGGTCGACTTGGTTCAGAGATTGAAAGTAGTGTCTTGTAAAGTTTGGCAAAATGATAAGTAGTCAGAGGTAGTAACTTAGGCAATTGGAAATAAACAAACACAATTTACAATAGTTTGAGTTTCTGGAAAGATCAAACACTAAACAAGAAACATGATTAATATGAACAATTTAAGAACAAGTGCTGAAAGTAAATTTGCAGAAATGTGAAGTGCAGTAAGTAGATCAACACAAGATTTGGAGAGGTTCGATATGTTAAAATATCTACGTCATTTACCAAGATGGTTAGTCTTGGATTTTTAATGGAGGTTTATATTGATTCTTCCTTGAGTACATATTTAGGTAAAGCTTTGAATCTGTTGGGTTTTGTGAAATTATGCTCAGCGGAATACTTTACATAAAGAAACTCAAAGCCTAGATCTGTTGTGGTCAATAACTCATAACATGTAAGATGAAAGAGACTAACCCTTGTTGATCAAAATATGAAACATTGGATTTAGATACTAAGATAAGCACCATCTACCGGTGATCTATACGTCGGAAGGATTTAAAAACTCTTCTTGACTTGACTGCTAGGTCCTTTGGATTGAAAAACTTTGATGAAGAACGCTTCTTCAATTTCTCCATTTCATTATTAGAGTTTGATGATTGAGAATAATCAAATCTAATAACCCTATTACATTATGTGTATTTTCTCTCTTCAAGAAAGAAATTATGATTTCACAAATCAATGGTATGAGACTAAATCCCTACTCCACACATTATATTTAGGTCTTCTTGTCCAACAAGGAAAAACCTAAAATAAACTGCAGTCTGCCGCAAGGTCTGTATGGGGCCCACGGAGCCGTACGGATCCAGTTTTTGAACTGCCTCGTTTTTTGTTCTTTTTGACTATCTGTTCTGTGTGTATGACCCAATAGGATTATACTAAGTTGACAATGAGTTCGAACCATTCAAATCTCGTAAGTCATAAGCGGACTGTAGCAGTTACATCATTTGAATTTTAGGTGTAGCCACTGTTGGTCCTAAAGGGGCAACAAGGGTATGAAAAATGATAGATGGGGGGGGGGGTGAATAGCGTTTTAAAATTCTTTTCAAACCCTTTTGCAAATCAATGGCTAATGCGCACAGCTCTAATTTTGGTTAAGTATAGCGCGCAACAAGAGTATGTAATGCACAACGGAAACTTAAAGCAATCACTTATGCGCAAGTATATGCGCAGAAGTGTAAAAACGCAGGCACTAAGTTTAGCTTAAAGAGAGGCGCAAAATGGTACTAAGGCAGAAAGCACACAAACACAATGCAAACAGCGCAAGACAATCTACAAAGATCAAACAAAACAATATATCAGAAAAGCTTAAATGTAGAATGAAAAGCACAATAAATAGACATGCTATTTGGAGAGGTTCGATCGGGAAAAGATCTACGTCCTCTACCAAGATGGTTAGTATTGGATTTCTAATGGAGATCTTATAATATGAGAGAGTGTTACAAGTTACAACGATTTAGAACAAACTAACTCAAAGATCTATAATCTATGAAAGAACAAATCCTAGACAATAACCAGTGTATCTCTAGAAGTATGATCGATGAGATCGGAACTTCAAGAGGTGTGTGTGTGTCAGAAATCTGGGCTCTATATCTATGAGATGAAGAGCACAAGATATTCTGGTGATACAAGGCTTTAGGATCTGGGCTTGGTAAAGTATGAAGGTATGAAGGTTGTTCTTAAGAATTCTGGAAATGAGCAAGCAATCTTCAAATCTTCAAAGTTTCTTTCTGAAAGCAAAACACAAGCAGCTTGGAAAATGAGGAAGAGAGGGCTATTTATAGTGGATCTTCAAAAACTAGCCGTTGGAGCTCTGAGCAAGGACAATGAGCTGGCACAATGTGATTGGTACGCAGGTGTCCTTTATAGCCGTTGGAGACAGAGCAAGAGGACAAGATTCAACTTCTTCTAGAAGGATGACAGCTGTCTTCATTTGAAAATTCAAACTGAGGCGTGTCTCCATCTACGTGTATGCTGAGTGTGTTTGTTTTGTCGTATGTACACATCAGCACTTTGGCTCTTTCCAAAAAGCGTAGCTTGACTTGACGCTTTCCAAGCTTCTAGAATATGAGGTCAGGAAATAAGAGAATTGACTAAGGCATAACTACGCGCGCATGGAAGCCATGCGCATTGAGTTACGCAGATGGGGTGCTATGCATGGGAGTCATGCGCATCACACTTAGACAATTACACATGAGACCTCAAATTTAAAGTATAAGCCCTAACCACTAAGCCTAGTCTATAAATAGGACTTAGCTAAAAATTGAAGTTATAAAACTTCTTACATAGGTCTTAAAGTCCTTAAAATAAACTTAGGTGATGGTATCAATCAATTCTAACATACATAGGAGGGTTAAGTAATAAGCATACCCAACAATCTCCCCCTAAATGATTGATGCCATTACCTACTATAACAAAGGCAATTCATTGTACTTGATAATAACATGTCCATAAGAATGTAAATGGTAAATCATGTCTCAAGTCAATGTACACACTAGCCAGTGTTATAGATTTCTAGTCTATCCAAAAGAAAGAACTTACAATATGGGAAAGACAGAAATATCATTCAGCGCATACATAATATTATGAGTTTAGGTTTAAGTATGCGTTTAAACTGAATGTTTAAACATCATGCAATGAAATATGAGCAGTTATAAATATGCGCATGAAGTTCAGTTAAATAATGCATTCATTGTTCCACAAACGAATGGTTTGAATTGAATAAGGTTTTGTGAAAACGCAATGATGCATTCTTCTCATTAAAATTTGAAATATATGAGTTACATAGCACAAGTTTTACAATGGAAGAAAAATCAAAAGCAAAAAATTATGCGTCAAAAACTTACATATGCGCAGCAAAAGAAAATAATACAATTCTGATCTATGTTGATTCTTGACAGCGCTTCACTTAGCTTGTTCTGCAGGCTTGCGAACTTGTTCATCAACTCAATCTTCAGTTGCTGAAACTTGGCATTGTATTCTACAGCCTGATTGACATAAGTCTTCATCCCACTGCGCATCAGGTCATTGTCCTTTTGAAGATCTTCAGAAACTCTATTGAATCCATTTTACAGCACACCTAGCTGATTGGATAGAGTTTGTTGAGTAGAAAGAATTAAGTCCTGAATCTCCTTCTGCGTATCCACCAAGCTCTTGGTCAGCTCCACCTGAACCATATTCTGACTGTCTTGCATATCTAGCATAGCCTGGTTCATCTTCGAATTGAATGTATCACCAAATTGAACTAAGAAGTTGGTCATGTGGCTTTTAAGCGCATCAGAGGAAGAGGAAGAGCTGGAATCACCTGGCGTGAAGTTCATAAGTGCATTTAAAATCTTGGCAGTTTCAACTTGAATAACATCATTCATAGTGCCTGCCAAGGTGCACAGAGCTTCATTCAGACCATGAGCAGAGGGGATCTTTGAGAGCGCAAAGGTATGAACGCTGAACTCATGCTCAAGATCTTGGCGTAGTTCATCAAAATTTGGAGGCGCAGCATCAGAACTTGTTACCTTTGTTGTAGAACTCTCCCCCTTAATGGCATAATCAATTGCCTGAAGTAAACTGGATTGCGCATCTAGCCTAGCAGACTGTGCATCTAGTTGTTCTTGAATTTTAGCTTGTGCAGTGACCACTTGAAAGTGCTGGGTTTGCGCGGCAAATTGATTTGCTTGAATCGTTTGGAGCATGGCCATGATTTGGCGCATGTATGTTGAGGAAATGGAGGGATCTGAGGGAGCAGTAGCTGGAGGCACTATTGGAATAACTTGTGGAGAAGTCTGAGAAGCCCCAGTTGTATGCGCGGGAATAGCAGCAGCAGCAGGAGTATGAGTAGGAGTACCTTGCGCATTAACAAGAGATTGAGGCAGTCCATAGTCCTCAGAACTTGAATCTTCAGCATCTTCTACAATTGGCGTATCAGGGTCAATTGTAGGATCAGGCGCATCAAAAGCAAAGCCTTCACCATCAATGAAGATAGTTGGGGCTTGCTGCACAACATTCCTTTGCGCTATTGCAGCTAGCCTTGCTTGCCTTGCAATGTCACGCGCAGTCAATTCCGTTCGTGGAGGAGAAGACTCAACATCAGATAAATTGTGCCCTGGGCGCTAGACAGCGCGCTTCTTGAATCTGCGCATAGCAGATAGAGGAATTTCATCCTCACTATAAGTTTCCTTATGAGGCTCCCCCTGAGCTGGTGCAGCCTTAGAAGGTCCAACAGTTGAGGATTTGGAAGGGCTAATGAGAGGGACATTGGGAGCACCTTTAAAAATATCCTCTGCTGGCGCAGGAGCAGATGTAGAGGCATGCGCAGACTTAGGCGCAGGAGGATGAGGCGCAGTAATATCCTCATCATCAACTTGAATGTCTTTATCAGACTCATCAAGAAGGTCCTCAATGCCTTACTTTTCTTTTTCTTCTTCTTTTCTGGCGCATGTGCCTTAGCCTTTTTGGATTTCTTAGGAGGCTCAGACTGAGCAACATCCTTACGCGTAGGAGCAGGCGCAGTAGGCTCTTGAATAGTAATCCCAGGTGCAGCAGTAGATTTTCTGGCCTTATTTTTCTTGCGCGGCGCATCAGCCACGGCTTTACCTTTTTCCTTGTCACCCACCTTGCTCAGCACAAGTTCATAGATAGACTCATCCTCAGAATCTGATTCAGTTGAAGATGCTTCTTTTACCTCACTATCTGAAATATGAGGAGAGCCTTGATCTTTAGGGTGTATATTTTCAAACACCTCAATAGGGTCCGCAGCCCAGCACATGCAGTAATCAAAGTTGTTTACTTCACGGCGAAAATTTTGAAGAAATACGCGAGAATAAGTGCGTGTAGAAGTAACACCAGCCTTCAGAGACGGGTCTGCGTCCACCAGCTTACGCACAAAAGGGAAATGCATGAAAACCGCAGTAAGAATTCTGCAGTGCGTTTTGTACTTGGGTGGTTTCTTGGGATCAGCTGCTTTCTTCTTGTATACACGCACCCAACGTACTAATTCATCAAAAATAATTTCAGCCCAACTCAACGTCTTGGACTTGTAGATTGCAGCGCAGCACATACATTGCTTGCTGATAAAAGTTGACTTGCTCCCATTCTTGCAGTTGATGGTGTCACCAATGAGAGTGCAAAGGTGGTACATGAGTTCTCCAAACTCCTTCCTATCATAGTTGTCGTATTGACCAACCAGAGTAGGGATCTTGATAAGCTTCTGCGCAACCTTGTCTTGCGTATCTTGAGATAGCTTCTTCTTGTTGCACGCAGGGAGTCCCATGGTTTGACGGATATGCGCGTAGTTTATTGTGACAGAAACCCCGCAGATAGAACTCTTCAAGCACTGAACTGGGATGTCATCGTAGATGCGCTCTACTTCTTCTGCGTTGCTGAAGAATTCATCAATGTATGAAGGAAGATGAACGACTGGCCCTTGGTGAAGAGGGGCAGGATGCCAGAGCTATCCATGAGCTCCATCATGTAGCGCCTAAGCGCATCCTTCTTGAGGTCCTCAGCATCGATTTCCCAACCGGGAATGAAGTAATTTAAATTATACGCAAAATAAAAGTTATGAATTAGATTTGGACATGCGCATGGAGAGAAGCGCATGCGGATGAGCGATAAACGCAGGCGCATGAACTGGACTCCATACTTAGAATAAAATATTACAAATATAAAAGGTAAAAATGTCCAAAAACATAAATTTAAATCACAAGCCTAAAATTGGCGCAAAAAGCATAAACAAAAACAATAATCATGGTTAGGCACATCATATGACTATTCATCAAGAACATGAAGAACATGCATTGAATACACGAAGAGCACCAAGAACACAAGAATGTCAAAGTGTTCCAAAATGCATAAAAAGTATATCAAAATGTTCGTAATGAAAAATCATACACAAATAAGTAAACTAGCAACGGATCATAGAGAAATCGTAAAGGGGAAGAAACAGACCTTCGAACAACAATGGAGGAAAACAGAGAAATAAGTTTGAAATTTTTACCATTTGTGGATCTTCTTGTTTCTTTGATGATGTTTTCTTTGGAGCCATGA
Source organism: Campanula takesimana (assembly GCA_026119855.1). NCBI lineage: Eukaryota > Viridiplantae > Streptophyta > Magnoliopsida > Asterales > Campanulaceae > Campanula > Campanula takesimana. The sequence goes on along the minus strand of JAOWBW010000970.1, from coordinate 240,290 downwards.
ATATATAAGGAGAAAATATACACGAAAATGGAGTAAAAAGAGTGCAGAGAAAGAGAAAGAGAGATGTCAGAGAGAGCCGAAAAGACGAGAGAGAAAGAGGCGGTTGAGGAAAAAATTACAGAGAGTAGAGTAAGGAGAGAGACGGCGTTTGAGGGTTTAATCATGAAAAAGGGAAAGATGACGTCATAGAGCACTGACAAGGTTGGTAAAGTCAGGCGAGTGAGACGCACGCGCAGGAGAGGTGCATGCACAGATGACGTGGTCCAATGAGGAACGCGCGTGAGAAGCCCTAGGCGCGCGCGTGTGTCAGACATTTATGGTAAAAAAGAATCTTTTCCACTTCCCTCATAAGTAGCACACAACGAGCATTAATAGCGCATCAATCAATGCTTTTTGCATTAAATGGACTTGGACATGCGCAGGGGTAAAATAGTAAATTCCCAAGAAATTTCAAAAAATAAGGACGAGGGAAAAAATAATTGCACAAGTACCCTTGTGAATTATGTGCTGACTCAGCAGGTCAAGGACCTAGGTGCAATTAACGAAAAGAGAAATTACTTGAGGTCCATGTGGCATGCGCATAATGCTTATGCGTAGCTCTATAATGCGCAGAGTTTCTTAGAAAACTCAGAAATGATTTGCCTTATGCGCAACATCATGTGTGCTTTGAAATGCGCAGGCGCATGAGGCATTTCTAACTTAGAATATTTTCAAGTAAACCTAAGATCATTAGTATTGACAAATCACGTGGACAAGATTTATCTAAGTTCAAGCATACCCATTTCACCTCTCAAAAAGATGAACCTTTTAGCATCTAGTGCTTTTGTAAGAATATCAGCGATTTGATAGTCGGTTCCCACGTGTTCCAAATGAATGTTGCCTTTCTCCACGTGGTCTTTGAGGAAGTGATACTTGATGTTGATGTGTTTGGTCTTTGAGTGCATGACAGGGTTTTCAGAAACTGCAATTGTTGATGTATTGTCGCAGTAGATGGGACAATTTTATTCTTTGATGTCATAGTCCACCAATTGCTGCTTCATCCATAGAATCTGACAGCAACAACTTCCAGCAGTGATATATTCTGCTTCTGTAGTTGAGACAGATACTGCAGCTTGTTTCTTACTTGCCCATGACACAAGTTGATATCCGAGGAAATGACAAGTGCCACTTGTGCTTTTCCTGTCAATCGTGCACGCTGTATAATCCGCATCTGATTAACCTTTTAAATCTTTGTCTAGTTTGTTTCCGGTAGCCATTAGAGTGTCGTATGCTTTAGCATTTTCAAGTCCAAACTTTTTGATTATATCCTTTATGTATTTAGCTTGGTTGATAAATATGCTTTCATTCAATTGCTTGATTTGAAGCCCGATGAAGAATGTGAGTTCTCCCATCATGCTCATCTCAAACTTTCTCTTCATTAGTTTCTCAAAGAGCTTGCACAACAATTCATTAGTAGAACAAAAAATAATATCATCGACATAAATTTGAATAAGTAATTTATGATCATTATGTTTGGAAATGAAAAGAGCAGTATCGATTTTAACGTGAGTGAAGCCTTTCTAAATGAGAAACTTGGATTGTGTTGGGTATGCCCACTTATATCTCAGTTTCAATGTAATAGGATTGATTAGATTTGATTGATCCATCACCTAAGTTTTATTTCATGGACTTTAGACCCAAATGTAAGAAGTATTTATACTTCATTTTTTAGGTTGTCCATTGTAATAGAATAGGCTTAGGAATAGGGTAAGAAGATCAAGATTCAAGAAAAATCACAAGTTCAGTTTGAGCTACGCGCCTATGCGCCTCTCTCTTGCGCCATGCGCCTCCTTAGGCGCACGCATGAGTATGCGCCTAGCTTAGCTTATGCGCCCCATATGGCTCAGCGCGCGCTATGTCTACGCGCCCCTTGGCTCAACGCGCATCAATGTTGAATTAACACTCAGTGATTTAATGAAGACTCGAAAACTTGAAGAGATTCAAACTACGCCAATGATCCAACGGTGGTTAAATAACACGTATGCACCTGCATCTAAGGACACCTGTCCATAACGGCCGTATTTGTGTTATGTGTCTAACGGCTATAAAAGGACACGTGCTCCACTCAATGAGCGATAGCACATCCGTCCTTTCTCTGACTCACCAAGGATTTCTAACGGCTAGTGTTTAGGGCTCTACTATAAATACCCCATAACTTCAACCATTTGAAGTTGCTAAGCATTTCAGAATTTCTCTCTCAAGCATTTGTTGAAGATTTGAAGATTGCCTTTGATCTTTCCATAATTCTCAAGAACATCTTCATAACTTCATCCTTAGCCCAGATCCTCAAGCAAAAACACTTTAGTTTTCTTGTGCTCTCAATCTCAAAGATCTAAAGAGCCTTGAATCTAAAATCACACATGCACCTCTTTAAATTTGATCACTTAGATCTTTCTTTTAGAGATACACCGGTTATTGTCTAGGATTTGTTCTTTCATAGAATATTAGATCTTGAGTTAGTGTATAAGCTCAAACGATTATAATTTGTAACACTCACTCATAATAAGATCTCCATTAGAAAATTTAAGACTAACCATCTTGGTAGAGGACGTAGATCATTTTACCGATCAAACCTCTCCAAATAGCGCGTACTTACTTATTGCTATTTCCTTTCAAGTTCATATCATATCTAACTATTTGCTTGATTAATTCATTGTAGATTGTTTGATTGAACTGTGTTGTGTTTTTTATTTCACTCACTTTGAGCCAAAATACTTAGAGTGTGTGTGCGCCCCCTTTATCATACTTTGCTCCTATTTACTTAACTATTCCGCTGTGCATTTCACTCACTCACTTAGGCGCATATCATAACGCTTATTTGATAAAGTGCGCATTTGCAATTGAGTTTATCAAGGGTACGAAAAGAATTTCAAAACAGCTATTCACCCCCCTCTAGCTATTTTTATACCCTTGTTGCCTCCTTTGGGACCAACAAGTGGTATCAGAGCAAACACCTTTATAAAATGTTTTTGTTTTTCAAGCTTAACAGCTTGGGTGACTATTCAATATGGCAAACTCAAAACCTTCGGCAACGGCTAACTATACACATGTTCCAGTCTTTGATGAAGATCATTTTGACGTGTGGAAATTCAGCATCTTGACTCATCTTACCTCAATCGATGAAAGGCTTCATGACACCGTGGTTTATGGACCTTACATCCCAATGAAAGCGAATCCGAATCCGCGCACCAACGCTGCTCAACCAACCATCAAGAAACCAAGGGAAGAATGGACTGAGGAAGAAACAAGAAGAGTTGCAAATGATGGAAAAAGCAAGAAACATTCTCCTAAGCACTCTAAGCACGGCTATGAAACAACAAGTCATGAATTGTGCTACTGCTAATGAGCTATGGGATGCTATTGAATAACATATAGAAAGAGATACTGTTTGTAAGGAGAACAAGAAATATGAAGTGCAAAAGAGATTCAACAATTTCTCTCAACTCCCCAGTGAAACCTTAAGAAAAACTTATGAACGCTACTATGAAATTATAAATCTATGTATTTCACTTGGCATGAATTTTTCAAACAAAGATTTGAATGTAAATTTCCTCCAAGCTTTTGGCTCAAGATATCTTCATAAATCCAGCGCTCTTGAAGATGCCGGAACTTTAGATGTATGGACTTTAAGGAACCTTTACGCAAATCTTAAGGTTTATGAGCTCAAACTCCAACGAATCAGTGAAACTGAAGGAAAGTCAAAATCCATAGCAATAGTGGCGCATAAAGAAGAAGTGCATGCGCCTGCGCCGGTTCAAGAAGAGAAAATTTCTGATCCAAAAATTTCTACCTCTGAGCTATTAGACATGGATGATGAAGACTTCACTTTATTTGTGAAGAAATTTCAAAAGTTCAGAAAATTCTCAAGACCCAGCTCAACTAGCAAATTTCAAGGATCTACCAGCAGAGATCCTCACGAGGAGCAGTGATTCAAAAAGAAAAGAAGACCTTGTTTGTTTTAATTGCAGGAAACCAGGACACTTTGCTTCAAGCTGCCCAATCCCAAAATTTGAATATATGCAGAAGAAGAGTAGCCATACTCCCAAGTTCACTCCCAAATTCACTCGTCACAAGGGAATGGTTGCTGAAGAAGAATCACCAGCAAATGAGCATAACACATGGATTGAAACAGACTCCGATGAAAGCGATGAAGATTCTGATGATGGACTCGTTTGTTTGGTGGAAAATGATGATGAAGTTGACACTTATGATTCTGATGATGACTTCTCCAAAGATATCCCTGATATGAATGTCTTGAATAAACCTATCAAGAAATCTGCAGGTTTTTAAGAAGTGAAAAGGAAGAAAGGACCAACCATCAGCGAGCTCGTTGAACAAGGATTTCTCACTCCGGCTCAAAGCGATGGTGGATTGTTATTTTCTAGATGTGATCTGAGTGCTAGAAGCAAGCTCAGAAAGAGTGAATATGTTAGACCTCAAGTTGCACCTATTTCTACAATCAATCACGATGAGGACATTTCCAAACAAGAAAAGTTATTCTTAGAAGCCGAAAAGGTAATTAGTAAATTTGGCAAAATGAAGGAAGCTTTAGCACTATCATGTGATGAAATTTTCCAGCTTAAGACCGAGAAATCTCTAATTAAATCTGAACTCACCCTCCTTAAGGAGCAGATAAAGAGCATGACTCCTCTTACTGTCAAAAACACTTTTCTAACAGAACAGAACTCACTTCTTAAAGTTCAAAACGATGAATTAGTTGCTCAAATTACTGATCTTAAAAAGATTACAAATGAGTGGTCCAATTCTTGTGTCACTATGGAGAATATATTTGTGTAACGACCCCAAAACCCGTCCCTATTTATTTTATATTTTTGGGGATTTTAATTTGACATTATGTGTGCATTTTATGTGTTGCATCATATTTTATGACTTGCACATATTGTATGATTAAATGTGCTATTTATTTGGTTAGTAGTAATAATGGTTAAAGGAGTTAAATGATTAAGTTGAAACCTTAGGGTCCTTTGTGAAATTATAACCTTAGGGGCTTAATTGTTGAAAATGAAAGTCAAGTGACCAAAATGTAATTTTGGGATAAAAATCTTTATAAGTTTATCACTTCTCCCTCTTTCTCTGTGTTTGCATAATACTCTGCAACATTTTCCTCGTTTCAACTTAGGGTTAAGAAGAAAAGGTAAGTTCAACCTATTTCGATTTAATTCTTTTTATTTACTTATCCGTTTTAAAATCTAATTATATAAAAATGATCAGGGCGTTGAATAGGTCATTTCTACCCGAACAAAACATATTTCTGCGATACTTTTTCCGGAAATAGGTAAGTTACTAATTCCCCTTTAAATGTTAAAATGGTCATCTATGTTATACTTGATACTTGTGATTGTTATTTTTGTGATTTGGGTGAATTTGGTAACACTTGTAATTTTGGGACAAAGGGAGTATAAAGCTATTGTGTAAAATGATGAAAGAAAATTAAAAGTAATGGTTTGAGATTGTTATGCATTCCTGGGTTTGTTAGTTGTTAGTAGAAAGTTTACTCCTACGCTTGGGACAGAGAATTATTAAGCCTGGGAAAGAAATGAGCTTTGGCTGGAAATAACACCAGGCGCCCGCCTGGTAGTCTACGAGCACCCGCTTGGGTAGAGTAAGAGCCCGACCGGGTAAGAGTGAGATCCCAACCAGGTATAAGAGTGAGCGCCCGCTTGGTACTTTCCGAGCGCCCGCCTGGTCTGCCGAGCGGCCGCCCGGTTTAGTTTGAGCGCCCGCTCGCCCCTATTTTCAAAAATCTTCTTTTTGTTTGATTAAGACTAGGATGTATTCTTAGTCTAGGTTTTGGGTACTACTCCAGTTGACTAAAATGTCATTGTGGAACACTCTAGTGTTTGAAATTGGTTCCTTTGTGAACAAATGTGTTATGAAATGTGAATAAGTGTTAAATGGGGTATTGTTGAACATCTTTTGTTGTGTGTTGGATTGGTTCATCTTATTGATGAGTTTAGTGTGGTTCCCTACTTTGGAATCATGCCCCAGTTGTTGTTTAAGCAAGTATTCATTACTATGCTCGTGTTTAAAGTCCAGCTGGTACTTGTTGTGGAGTCGGGCAGTGGTAGGGATTATAATGGCACACGAGCCAAGTTCATTGTAAGGCTTCTACCATTGGTTTCCCATTTTTAACCCCCTTCTTTGGGCCACGGATTGGGTTTGGGCTAGCTCTCCTTTGTGTGAGTTTAGTCACCGTTTGGGTTATGACTTTGTGTCATTTCCCCCCCCCCCCCCGTTGTTGTTGTTGTTGTTGTTGTTTGGTTCATGAACCGGTTTCAGCCCTTTGGTGCTGCTCAGTTGATACCTCTCAGATGGTTATATGTTTGATTCGAGAACCTTGGCTCAATATCCACAGTTGAGTGTTTATTTCCACCTTACGTGTGGAAAGATGAGTTGGCTTTGCCTATCATGTTACGTGCTATGTGAATATTTATCGGAATTGTTCAATTTTGAGTATCATTTCAGCATGTAACGTAGTTGCATTTTAGTAGCTTACTGAGATTCATTCTCACCCTTTATTTGTTTACTGTTTTAGATATAGGAGAGCCAAGGGGATAGGTCACTTCACAAGGGAGGACATCGAGGTGGTGATTTGGGTAAGACATTTTGGGAAAGTAAGTTTGGTATGTAAAGGCTACATTATGTAAATGTATAACCTTTTGGGTAATGTACCCATGACTTCATCTTTGTATCACCTATTTTTGGAACATGTTGGTGATTTGTAAATTTGTAAGTAAAATGTGTAATCCTTATTGTAATGATCCCGTCCCCGGGTGTAAGGATCCCGTCCCTCAGGGGCGAAACAAGCGAAGTTCGCACGAGGAAGAAATGCCAAACACGGGTAACTTTCCTAATGAAAAAGAAACGGAGTCGCCACATTTGTTAATTTTAAACCAAACAAATGAAAATGGTTAGAGAATGTGAGTTCGGAGGTCAGGTTACACTTTGGGAAGAACATATTTGCGGTTCACCCAATATGCCTCGGAAAAACTGAGTCTCCCTTGTTAGTTTGAAAAATGTGCATGTGTGTGTGTGTATTTAACGGAAAAGTTTCTGTTATTGGTTTTATTTGGAAAAACTTAACTGAAAGGGTCTGTTTATTAAGAAAATAGGGATCAGAGGGCAAAACAAACATTTTGCCCCCAGTTCCCAACATAGCCGTACGGATGTATAGGCAGTTTCCTGGGATTTTATAGTTCAGTCAAGAACAGTCCAGTTTCAGAGCAGAAACAGAACATTCTGTTGAAACTGGACAGAACTGCTTTGATTCTAGTTTATTTAAAACACTTTATGAGTTTAAATACAACATTCCTATGCTAAATGATCATCACTTAGTCCCCAAAACAAGTATTTGGGTGTGATCATAAGCAATCATTGGAGAAAATTGAGAAAAGTTGATGAACATGCCCTTTGGGCCAAAATTGACCATTTGGTGATTAAAGATTGAAACTTTATCCCCAAGATGACATTTTTATGACTTATTAACCTTTAAGGAGTCAAATTAACACATAAAGATTGAATCTTTATAACTCCAAAGGGGACTTTAGAGCTAGATCAATGTTGGATGATAAAGATGGAAGCTTTATCATCCAAATGGTCATTATTATCAACAAAAACATCATTCTAACTAGACAAGAATGTAAATGACAATTAACAAGCCATGATCATTTAGGTTTGAACCTCTTCCACACAAGGCATGGAGCGCACCTTAGATCATCTTATGGCTTGGACAAGAGAAATATAGAGTAATATATGTATATTTGCTTGAATGGACAAGTCTTGCATAAATGTAAAGTTGCTTGAATGGACAAGTCTTGCAAGTAATGTAAAAGTGCTTGAATGGACAAGTCTTGCAAGTAATATAAAGATTAACATAAACTTAAACAAAGATTAAAGAGAAAATAGAGTTATAGATGAAGAGAAGGGAGGGGGAGAAGGTGGATTTACCTATTTTGGTTTAGCCAATCTTCCTTTCTCTCTTTCACTCTTTGTTTCACTCTTCTCTCACACTACTGCAGTGATTTTGACAGAGTAATCCTTCTTATGTTATTTCTCCCCCCTGAATGATCAGCAAGGGCATCAATTTATAGGCCCTGTGACCTCCCAAAGTAGCCGTACGGCTAGGGATGGTGCCTTCTGGATTTTTCCAATTTTTAATTCCAGAAAGGTCCTTGTGTTCCAAATTTATCCTAGTGAGGTCCTGGCCTATCAGTTTGTCTCTGAATGGTGCCAAGAATTTCTCTAATTTGGTCATTTCAGATTGGGGTACTTACAGAGCCCCTTGGCAATGTCGCTTTGTGTGAGAGCCCGCGCCCGTACCCGCGTGGGGATCCGTGCGAAACGCGGCTAGAATCCGCTCGGTTTCTCATAATGGTTATCCTACTTTGGTTTTGAAAAGAAGAGTCGCCACCTCATTTTATTTAGGAAAATAGAGATAAAACCTTTTTGATTGAAAAGAAGTGGGTTCGGGGGCTATGTTACGAGATGAGAAGGTGATTAGCAGCACTCCGCTCGCCCTTACGGTCTCTAGCATGCTTCCGCCTACGCTTCACTTTAGTTTGCCTTTTTAAAATGTATTTTATATCCTAACGTTGAGAAAAATGTGTTTTGTATGTACAAGGAGTCTTCCTAGTCTAGGTCGATTTACTTGATCGCAACCGGGAATCGGTTTGGGTGGATTCCCGATTGGTTTTCGAAAAGGGTTTTAAATCAAATAGACAAGCAAGACAATTAAAGGGGAAAGGGGGAATATTGTACAATACATGTATATGAAAAGAATGGGATAAGTCCCATGAAAGAATAAATGTCCACGTCGCGGTTTCGACCATTGGATACGACACCATTCTCCGTCCCCGAGCTTATGTACCTGGCTTAGACTTATTCAAATCCAAAACTAGAAATTGGGATTTAATCCCAGATTGTTAGAGATCATTATTTAGTTCTTTGAGCTCAAATGATAATAAGAACACTAATCACAAAAAGCATTCAGCACAGGAAAGTCATGACCTTCATACATTCAGAACCAATTTACTGCATCAAGACTCATGAATCTTGGAAAACACAAAGAATGAAAGTTGAGCACCACATTCGATACATGAAGTAATCCAAATATTAGGTTCAGATGATGAGTTTAAGTGGTTCAAATAAGCTCTGACATTTTGGTGTCAGAAGCTGAGAATGCCAATTCTGGAATTTGAAAGTCTGAAGGAGGGACGAAAAAGGGAACTTTTGGAGATCTAAAAAATATGTAAAAAAATATGTACGCTTTTCTGGGTTCGTTGGGAACAAAATTTGTGTTTTGACTTAAGCCAAAAAACCAGGTTTTGACAGAGTTTTAAATACAAGAAGGCAGCATGGTACAGAGAAAGATACACTGGACAGCACATCTGGAACTCAAAGATAAGCATGGAAACCTAAGCTAAACATGTAATATGAACATGAAACTCCACGAGAATGAACTTAAACACATTATGAGCAACTTTCATGCTTTGACTTAAGCCTAGAAACCACTTTAGGATGGAGTTCCAAGAGCATGAAAAACATTAGTTCAGACATAGTATGAAAACTGCTTGTTTAAGTCACAAAGATGGGTTTCAAAACGTGACCAAAACTTAAAACCAAGTTATGAAACTCATGGAATTTATTATTTAACATGTTAAGATAATTATCAAAGGATTATTTTACATTAAAAGCTAATCTAAACATGAATATACACAAGAATGGGAGAAGAGGACAGATTCATGGAAAGATGAGAATTTGCATGCATAACTTGGAGAAATGAGCATATTGACTTTAATGAAAGCATGCAAACTTGATGACTTAAATATTAACAACAAAGATCCATCATTTACATGGCCATATCATGAGTTTTTACATGGATGAAAGCATAAAAATGAGGGAGACCTAGCCATTAGTTGACTAGGTCCCAAACCAAGTTACATAACTATTTACATTGCTAATGAGTTCAAGCTTACCTAGAGACTTACCTAGCTTAAGGGGTGAGGTTGTGCTTCCTTTGTCTACCAAGGGAAGACTTCTTTTTGTTTGTTTTGATTGAAGTTGAAGTTGTTGTTGTTGTTGTTGATGTTGTTCTTGTTGTTGTTGCTTGTTGTTTGCTTGTTTGTTTGAGGGTTTCTTGAAGTGTTTTGAGTGGATTGTTTGAGGTGTAGGAGTGGTGGAGTGGTGGTTTAGTGGTGATTGAGTGGTGGTGTAGTGGTTGTGGAGTGGTGGTTTGATGGTGGTGGAGTGGTGGTTTGATGGTGGAGATGTGGTGGAGCTATCAAGGTAGCAAGAACAATGGAGAGAGAAATTAAAAGAGGGGAATGTGTGGTGAATGAGTTGTAATGTCATGAGGTGAATGAGAGAAGTGAGGCTTTTGTATAGGTAAGATGAGGACCTTTTTGGGAATTAAATAACAAACCCTCCATGGAAGGTAAGGTCCTATATAGGAATTTTAGGATTAATTGAGAGTGTTTAGGAAAAAGAGGAAACATCTTTCCATGTGTCCATACTTGAGTGGCTACCAAAAGTCATCATTGTCCAATCCATTTTGATGGAATGGATGGAAAATAATGGTTTTTGGCGTGTGTGGCTGGCCATAGACACTTTTCTTCCGGCTCCGGCTTTTCGCTCCGCAACTGCTCCGTCGTGCGCGCTTTGGTGTCCCGGTTGTCCGCGGGCCCAACATGAGAGTTGCTCGGAATATTTTTCTGCTCATGCCGGTATATCTGAAATATTTTAATAAGCAAGGAATAACATAAATTAATTTTAAATGCAAAGAATGGTCGGCAAAAGGCTTTTTAGGGGTGCGGGACCTGTTCCGGGCTCCGCACGCGCTATTTTTTTAGAATGTGCCTGTTTACTCGGTTTTGAGCCCTGATCATGAATTCGGACTCGGTTTTTGCATCCGATGCACCGATAAGGCGTACGGTAATCCCGAACGGCCAAATATATGGTTTTAGGTCAATTATCGCGCTTAGACCAATCAAATGGTTGGTTTTAGGGGTGCGAGATCGGGGTGTCTACAGAGCCCCTCGTCGAATTCACTTGTGATGTAAAGTGGATTCGACGATACAATATAGACAACCGATCTCGTCTAGGGTTCGACGGCTGAGCCCAAAGTAGGGCTTCCTACGTATCCCTTGCGGGAATCAAGCCTCCGTAGTTCTACTCAAGCAAGCAAGCAAACACAATCATATGGTCGAACTCGGGAACCCGAGATTCCTACGTATCTCTTGCGAGAATCAGACCAATCGTAGTTCGGATGGATGCTGGGGATGCAATGAGAAACCGAATTCTCTTTGCTGGGGATTGGAATGGGTGAACGGCTTATGGGTTGGTGAGATCACATACATCTCTGAGCCGGGGTTGAGGTAACATCAATTCGATAGAACGTCCGACTGAAACTCTTGTTATCGAGCTGCCTACGTATCCCTTTCGGGAATCAAGTCGGGGCGTAGTTCTGAGGGAGGTCCAACCCGAGCGATCGAGTGGACCAGAGGGTAACCAAATATTCGAGGGGGGTCAAATTCGGGGGACGGCCGAACAGACCGGGGTAACCAAGCATTTTGAAAATGTCAAATTCGGGGGACGGCCGAATAGACCAGAGTAACCAAGCATTCGAGGGGGGTCAAATTCGGGGGACGGCCGAACAGACCAAAGTAACCAAATTTTTTGAGATTCAAGACATTTCAAACACTCGAGAGAAATATCATGAAAGAAAATTCAAGGATACGCTGCACGTTGTGGTTTTGCTCCAATCCTTTAGCTTTGAGATTGCAACGTGATGAGATTCTGAGCTTTGCCTTACAGTGAACCACTGTTAAGCGGGAACGGAGTTGATAAGTTTGGGGAGCGCACCTGTTCAAGCATAAACATTTGCAAGCCACAAAAGTACTTATGCTAGTGCCAATTGCATTTGATTTTTGATTGTGATGTAGGTGCACAAGTTTCTTTTCTTTTTGTAAATTCACGTTTTTACCAAATATTATGATTAGATTTGACGTAATGGTGGCTGCGATTACGATGTTAGCATGGTAAGTGTATGCATGTGAAAATGACATGCTGGGGATGAGGGGTGCAACATTGTATATGACATTACATGATAATGGCATGATAGGAACAAGATGATCTAAAATTCAACACACATTCATATTTGATAAATCAAGGATACGCTGCAAGCTGCTGCCATGGGGGGATCCTTTGGCTTTGTAGTTGCTGTGTGATGAGATTTTTGATTCTTGGCTTGAGGAGAACGATCCAATTACCATGCTTTCATGTCTGGAACTGTTTGGATTTATCGGGGGGCCATCTCGGCTTTCTGCGAGCTGCTTCGATGAGTGCATGAACAAACTTGCTTTGGGATATTTTGAGGCGTTTGTGGTCAAGCTCCCCTTCTCAACATTTTGATGCGTTTTGTGGCCGGACTTGCGGTACCAAGATCTCCATTGCAACGTTTTGATGCGTGTGTGGTCGGACCTGAGGTGACAGGCTGCCTACGTATCCCTTTCGGGAATCAGACCTTACGTAGTTCGAGTTTGTGAAAAACTCGAAAAACACAATTTGATTGGAACAGATGTGGTGTGATGTTGAAGAAGACCTTTCTTGAGGGGTTTGGACGTGACCTGGCCTCGGAGATTGGATTTGAGTACCTTCATAAGACCTTTCACAAGCATACATATATATCGTGACATTCATGTGCAGAGAGTGTGTCATACACGCAACCAAATCATCATGATTAAAAGATCGAGAGATAAAGAACATATCACGTTGAGAACTGCTCGCTTTCCATCATTTCGATGTGTTTGTGGTTGGACTCGCCGAAGCAAGCTGCCTACGTATCCCTTTCGGGAATCAGACCTTACGTAGTTCGAGTTTGTGAAAAACTCGAAAAACACATTTTGTAGACAGACGATTTATTGGAGATGACCCTTCTTGCGATGGGGTACCTGCATGGGATTAGATTTGGACACCTGCAAAAGATTTTCATAAGTATGCAATATCATAGCGCGCATTTTTCACTTCAAAAACTTCTCATTGTCATTGATGATTGAAGGACTTCAAACGAGGATTTCCTTTGCAAATGATTTTGAAATTTAAATCTTGCCATCTTTCTTTCAGAATTGAAAACACTCTCTTTTTTTTTCATTTTTTTTTGACACATGTGCATTGCTTGCATTTCAGCCTTTGCTTTTTATAAAATGAACAAAATGTTTATGTGCAAAGAGGGAAAATCGGGAAAGGAATGAACTGTGCATTTTTCTTTTGAAAACTTTGCGAGGAACAAGAGTCATGGTGAGATATATGGTGAAGCGAGGTTGGAGGCCTAGCGCGAGTACTCGAAAGGTCAATTCCCTACACTCATTTGATCAAGTTTACTCGACGGTGTCTCTCCTGGTGGATTGCTTTGAATTGCCCCAGATGTCGGTTATGGAATCCCCAGTGCCTTTTCAGAACCAGCCCCAGATCTTCAATTATGAAATCCCCACTTTCTCAAGGATCAGCCCCACATTTGATGACTCATTTTCTGAGGACCTCGCTGTTTATAAGAGCGGTCATAAGTTCTGAAGCCCGTACTATTATCCCAAGGTGATTCTTGTACTGTTCATCGGTTCGAGGCAGCTTCATGCCTTGATACTCATACTGCTTTGTGACCTAACTGTCGTTGAGAGTTGGTAAACTATGTACAGCCCCCCATATTGCCGGTGATTGAGCTTTGTTACCTGTGGCCCAAACTGCCAATCTGAAAAACTTCCCTCCGATGATTCTCTTGAAAGGGACCTAACCATCTGTGACGGTTGTCTCACAAATTCTGATGATTGTTGATGTTAAAACTTCCAAGGACCAACTATCTGTGATAGTTGTCCTACCCCTAAGACGTTTTGCATTAACGGGGAACCCATTTATCATTTCTGAAACCTGACGCACAGCCCCGGTTCACATTCATTCATTTGAGCATACTTCCAGATTTTGGATTTTGAGAGTCAAAGGATCAAATTCCTTTGTCTCCCTTGCTGTGACAAATTACAGGAATTTGCTGGGGAAGGCACAAGGCCAGTGTTTTGGGAAAGCAAAGAAAAATCCCGTGGGATCTTTGACATTGTGTTTGCGCAGAAAAAATTGACGGAAGGACGAGAGTAGGGGGAAGCCCCTAGACTCGAGGAAATTGCTCGCATTCAAAATCAATGACTCAAGATTAGAATTCGCATTAATGGTCAAGTGCTTCAAAATCAAAAAGTTAATTTCTATTTTTAGAAAAGATTTATTTGGACTCAAATTAGACCGTGACAAATCGAGATGAGAAAACCACCACACAATTGTAATTAGCACCGCCTGTTGACCTCGTGGGTGGGAGGTCCTTGTCGTCGTTGTCGCACTTTTTGAGATTGATTAGAGGCTGTATGACCTTTGGCCGCTGGGCTCCCTCAGTGTAAGGGATTGGCAGAGCATGTTGGTCTCCAAAAAAAAGACACCAGTTGTCGTCGTTGATGGTGCTTGCTCAAATTCGAGAGATCGAGATCTTCTTCAATTTAGATTAGCCTCATATGCGCGGTGCTCTCCATGTCGTCTTCGTTGTCTCCTTTTCTTGATATTGATCACACCATTGGTGGTTGCACGATTTTTTGGTTCTTGGGCTCCCTCAGTGTAAGGAATTGGTAGAGCACGTTGGTCTCCAACAAAAGCCACCCGTTGTCGTCGTTGATGGTGCTTTGCCCAAAGTTGATGGAGCGAGATCTCCTTAGTGCAGATTGGCTTCGCATGCGCGGGGCTCCTTGAAACTGTGTCACATGAAATGGTCTGACCCTCGGTCCCTGTCTTGACTTTGATACGAGCGATGAAGTCTTCAGAATGAAATGCCATTTGCCATCGTTGAAGGCATACACATAAACTTGAAGTGCCGCGATATCCTTTCTAAAACAATTGAATTAAACAATAAAGCAAATGGAATATGTACCAAAATAAGTGAATAATGCTTCTTCTTCCCTTTTTTTTTTTTTTTTTTTTCGACCTTCCCTTTTTTGCTCTCTTTCGATTTTTTTTTTTTTTTTGACCTCCCCTTTTTTGCTCTCTTCCAATTTTTTTTTTTTTTTTTTTTTTTTTTTTTTTGCACTCAAGAAGAAACATCATAGCGCGCGGAATACAACAATTTTTACAAAAACGTAAACATACAATATGCGAGAATTTACAATGCATCATACATTAAAGGAAAATCGCCGACACTTGCGTTGGCATGACTGTGATAATCTTTGGCCTTTACCATTTGATTGGCCTCTTTGATTATGCCCTTGATTGCATCCTGAAATCTTCGTTCGTCGGATGACTTTGTCGATCGCCTTCGTGAACTTCGTTGGTTGCCTTCGTTTGTGAATCCCGTTGAGCACCGTCGACCCTAGTTCTCACCTCAATTAATCGCAATCTAAAATTAGTCCCGTTTATTATCGTTTGCTTTTAATTAAGTGAGATTAATCATTTGTGGGACCAAATTTACAAAATACGTGATTATGAAGGCACTTGATTATAACGCGAGTTCATCGACTGAAAACGTATTTACAAGACAAGCAAGCAAATAAATATATTACAGAAAAGATGACACGCAAGCATGGATTTGTAAAGCAAAAGAAATGTGAGCGCATTTTAGGACGGGCCCGAAAGCAAAAGGGATTAGAGTTGGGCGGTGTGCCCTATTCACAGCAAAGGAGACATAATCCCTCGGGTCGGTAAACTTCCATTATTAGCAAAACATTTCCTCGAGTTGATAAACTGCGGTCATCATCTAACAAAAGAGAACTCCTTCCTTGGGGCTCAATGAGCCCCTAGGATAACCTTCACAACACGTCACTGAGACTGGTTTAGGGGTTTCTTGATTACCCCTAGGTCGAAGAGATCCTGTATAGCATGATGGAGTGAGAAACATTCATCTGTGGTATGCCCCGTAAACTTGTGATAGTTGCAAGACTTAGAATGGTCCCAATCTTCGGGCAATACATGTGGTGGCTGATAATCCTCGAGGGGGCTTAACATTCCACATTCAACCAAGTGATGGAACATTTCAGATTAGGGGATATCATACTTGTCGAAGTTCCTAACTTCCTTTTGATGTTTGGGGTATAACCTTCCACCCTTGGTACAGAATGTTCGACGTTGTTCATGACAGGAACCTCTATAGCATCGATCTTGATTGTGGATGAATCGTCGACTAGCGGATCTTTCCCCTTTCTTGGGTCACGGCGTGGAAAGTTCTTGGGATTCATTTCTTCAGGTGAAAGGTCTTCCCTGTGGGAGACTTTCAATTGTCGAGCAAGTTCTAGAGCCATAATCTCATCCCAGGTAGCAGGCAACTCTGGACAGTCATCTTCAACTGTGACATTAGGGTGAGTGGACATACGTGCCGGGGTCTGAAAAACAGGAGCACTTGGATAGAGATTTCCAGGTGGAGGTGCTTCAATTGGTCCATACAGCTTTGCTGCCCAAATTTGATTTTGATTTGATTGATTCGTCATGAAAGCATCCATGCAGTCAAACACCCCCTGTTGGAACATGTGTAGGTTTTGCAGCAGAACTTTTGTATGGGCTTCTAGTCTCTTATCGAACCACTCTTCAAACTCTGGGCTTGGTCTAAACTTGGACAAGCCCCTGGTTCCATTTCCTGATTTCTGTCCGCTGTTGGCCATGCTTGATGAGAGAATCCGGAGTAGACCTTGATCAAAGTAATGTCTGGAACTGACCTTGAATGTCGCGCTAGAAAAAGAAGCGAGATTCTCCCTCTACAAGAATGGATTGGAAAAAGAATGTTTTAGATTTTGAAGCGGGCTTTCTTTTATATACAAGAATAAAAGAACAAAGAGAAGAAAAGTATACGATTTTGAAACAAAATTGTTTTCGAAAAGGTTGAAGCGCAAGCAATGCACAAAAACCTAGGAAACCGGACAAGCACTGTGCTTTGTTTTGACACGTTCGATGATTAAATCCTGGAACAGTGGATACCGTCTCCAAAGTATAGGACCAACGTTTTTCACCTGTACTAATGGCCGTCTGAAGCCCCTAGCGAAGGGCCTATACTCTTTCTGGGATCCACCATTCGGGTTACGGTCTATGTGAAGGTCTTGATAATTTCGGGTCAACCCAATCGTTCCAAAATATCCACACTTTAGGTTGTTTATAGCCTTTTAGGAATGCATAGGGTTGAAGAGAAATTATTAGACAAAAACCGGCTTAAAGTCGAGGACGTGTCATTTTGAAAATTCGGACATCAAGGCTTTTGATGGATGGCTTGCATGTGGCTTACACCCGCAGCGACGACTAGTAGCCGCGCTTTGGGGCGGGAATGTCAACCGGGAGCCCTATCGGAGGATCGGTGACCCCCCTTCACTCACCTGGCTACACCCCCTAAGGTTTGTACGGTTGCTAAGTCGCAAGTTCGAAAACGTGCACATGTGTGTGAGGTCTCTATTTTTTTGAAAAATGATTTTTTGAGAAAAGAAAGAAAAGCACGTATTTTTTTATTTTATTTTTTTTATTTTTTATTTTTTTTGTTTTTGTTTTCTTTTTATTTACACAAACAAAGAGAAGGTAAAAAACCTGCAAAACAAAGTTAGGACATGTATATACAACGCAAAAGCAAATAATGGCGGAAAACAAGCATTTGAGTCTAGCCCACTTTTGAAAAAAAGTCCCCAGCAGAGTCGCCACTGTGAGAGCCCGCGCCCGTACCCGGGTGGGGATCCGTGCGAAACGCGGCTAGAATCCGCTCGGTTTCTCATAATGGTTACCCTACTTTGGTTTTGAAAAGAAGAGTCGCCACCTCATTTTATTTAGGAAAATAGAGATAAAACCTTTTTGATTGAAAATAAGTGGGTTCGGGGGCTATGTTACGAGAGGAGAAGGTGATTAGCAGCACTCCGCTCGCCCTTACGGTCTCTAGCATGCTTCCGCCTACGCTTCACTTTAGTTTGCCTTTTTAAAATGTATTTTATATCCTAACGTTGAGAAAAATGTGTTTTGTATGTACAAGGAGTCTTCCTAGTCTAGGTCGATTTACTTGATCGCAACCGGGAATCGGTTTGGGTGGATTCCCGATTGGTTTTCGAAAAGGGTTTTGAATCAAATAGACAAGCAAGACAATTAAAGGGGAAAGGGGGAATATTGTACAATACATGTATATGAAAAGAATGGGATAAGTCCCATGAAAGAATAAATGTCCACGTCGCGGTTTCGACCATTGGATACGACACCATTCTCCGTCCCCGAGCTTATGTACCTGGCTTAGACTTATTCAAATCCAAAACTAGAATTTGGGATTTAATCCCAGATTGTTAGAGATCATTATTTAGTTCTTTGAGCTCAAATGATAATAAGAACACTAATCACAAAAAGCATTCAGCACAGGAAAGTCATGACCTTCATACATTCAGAACCAATTTACTGCATCGAGACTCTTGAATCTTGGAAAACACAAAGAATGAAAGTTGAGCACCACATTCGATACATGAAGTAATCCAAATATTAGGTTCAGATGATGAGTTTAAGTGGTTCAAATAAGCTCTGACATTTTGGTGTCAGAAGCTGAGAATGCCAATTCTGGAATTTGAAAGTCTGAAGGAGGGACGAAAAAGGGAACTTTTGGAGATCTAAAAAATATGTAAAAAAATATGTACACTTTTCTGGGTTCGTTGGGAACAAAATTTGTGTTTTGACTTAAGCCAAAAAACCAGGTTTTGACAGAGTTTTAAATACAAGAAGGCAGCATGGTACAGAGAAAGATACACTGGACAGCACATCTGGAACTCAAAGATAAGCATGGAAACCTAAGCTAAACATGTAATATGAACATGAAACTCCACGAGAATGAACTTAAACACATTATGAGAAACTTTCATGCTTTGACTTAAGCCTAGAAACCACTTTAAGATGGAGTTCCAAGAGCATGAAAAACATTAGTTCAGACATAGTATGAAAACTGCTTGTTTAAGTCACAAAGAGGGGTTTCAAAACGTGACCAAAACTTAAAACCAAGTTATGAAACTCATGGAATTTATTATTTAACATGTTAAGATAATTATCAAAGGATTATTTTACATTAAAAGCTAATCTAAACATGAATATACACAAGAATGGGAGAAGAGGACAGATTCATGGAAAGATGAGAATTTGCATGCATAACTTGGAGAAATGAGCATATTGACTTTAATGAAAGCATGCAAACTTGATGACTTAAATATTAACAACAAAGATCCATCATTTACATGGCCATATCATGAGTTTTTACATGGATGAAAGCATAAAAATGAGGGAGACCTAGCCATTAGTTGACTAGGTCCCAAACCAAGTTACATAACTATTTACATTGCTAATGAGTTCAAGCTTACCTAGAGACTTACCTAGCTTAAGGGGTGAGGTTGTGCTTCCTTTGTCTACCAAGGGAAGACTTCTTTTTGTTTGTTTTGATTGAAGTTGAAGTTGTTGTTGTTGTTGTTGATGTTGTTCTTGTTGTTGTTGCTTGTTGTTTGCTTGTTTGTTTGAGGGTTTCTTGAAGTGTTTTGAGTG
Source organism: Campanula takesimana (assembly GCA_026119855.1). Classification (NCBI taxonomy): domain Eukaryota; kingdom Viridiplantae; phylum Streptophyta; class Magnoliopsida; order Asterales; family Campanulaceae; genus Campanula; species Campanula takesimana. The sequence goes on along the minus strand of JAOWBW010000970.1, from coordinate 220,688 downwards.
GATTGTTTGAGGTGTAGGAGTGGTGGAGTGGTGGTTTAGTGGTGATTGAGTGGTGGTGTAGTGGTTGTGGAGTGGTGGTTTGATGGTGGTGGAGTGGTGGTTTGATGGTGGAGATGTGGTGGAGCTATCAAGGTAGCAAGAACAATGGAGAGAGAAATTAAAAGAGGGGAATGTGTGGTGAATGAGTTGTAATGTCATGAGGTGAATGAGAGAAGTGAGGCTTTTGTATAGGTAAGATGAGGACCTTTTTGGGAATTAAATAACAAACCCTCCATGGAAGGTAAGGTCCTATATAGGAATTTTAGGATTAATTGAGAGTGTTTGGGAAAAAGAGGAAACATCTTTCCATGTGTCCATACTTGAGTGGCTACCAAAAGTCAACATTGTCCAATCCATTTTGATGGAATGGATGGAAAATAATGGTGTTTGGCGTGTGTGGCTGGCCATAGACACTTTTCTTCCGGCTCCGGCTTTTCGCTCCGCAACTGCTCCGTCGTGCGCGCTTTGGTGTCCCGGTTGTCCGCGGGCCCAACATGAGAGTTGCTCGGAATATTTTTCTGCTCATGCCGGTATATCTGAAATATTTTAATAAGCAAGGAATAACATAAATTAATTTTAAATGCAAAGAATGGTCGGCAAAAGGCTTTTTAGGGGTGCGGGACCCGTTCCGGGCTCCGCACGCGCTATTTTTTTAGAATGTGCCTGTTTACTCGGTTTTGAGCCCTGATCATGAATTCGGACTCGGTTTTTGCATCCGATGCACCGATAAGGCGTACGGTAATCCCGAACGGCCAAATATATGGTTTTAGGTCAATTATCGCGCTTAGACCAATCAAATGGCTGGTTTTAGGGGTGCGAGATCGGGGTGTCTACACTTTGGAGAAGCGGGCATAAAGCATCCAAATCTGATGGGAGGACGGCTAGGGCCAATTTTGCTTCGGATGGCTGGACCTAGGGGTATAGGATTCCTACGTATCCCGTTCGTGGGGAATCAAGCCTAACGCAGTTCGGAAGTGGGGTGAGAGATTTTAAGGCTACTCAAACCTATAGGCGACCGTCGGGGTCGGGTGGAGAACTTAGCGTCTCGAGCCTAAGGGCGACCGTAAAAGTTCGGGTGGAGAACTTAGCGTCTCGAGCCTAAGGGCGACCGTAAAAGGTCGGGTGGAGAACTTAGCGTCTCGAGCCTAAGGGCGACCGTAAAAGGTCGGGTGGAGAACTTAGCGTCTCGAGCCTAAGGGCGACCGTAAAAGGTCGGGTGGAGAACTTAGCGTCTCGAGCCTAAGGGAGACCGTAAAAGGTCGGGTGGAGAACTTAGCGTCTCCAGCCTAAGGGAGACCGTAAAAGGTCGGGTGGAGAACTTAGCGTCTCGAGCCTAAGGGCGACCGTAAAAGGTCGGGTGGAGAACTTAGCGTCTCGAGCCTAAGGGCGACCGTAAAAGGACGGGTGGAGAACTTAGCGTCTCGAGCCTAAGGGTGACCGTAAAAGGTCGGGTGGAGAACTTAGTGTCTCGAGCCTAAGGGCGACCGTAAAAGGTCGGGTGGAGAACTTAGCGTCTCGAGCCTAAGGTCGACCGTAAAAGGTCGGGTGGAGAACTTAGCGTCTCGACCGTAAAAGGTCGGTGGAGAACTTAGCGTCTCGAGCCTAAGGGCGACCGTAAAAGGTCGGGTGAGGAACTTAGCGCTTCAATCCTAAGGGTTTGGTCAACACTAACTACGAGATGGTTGACTAACAAGGATGGTCTTACATCATTTTGGACTGCTGGTTCTTTTCATACAAGTTTGGACTTACGAAAGTCTGGACTTACGACGGACTACCGGTTCTTTTCACATAAGTCTGGACTTACGAAGGACTGCAGGGATTTGGTCAACTTGGCTCTATGGAGAGGGTTGACTAAGGAGAATGGTCTTATGTCACTTTGGACTGCCGGGACAAAACATTCGAGTTAACTCCACCTTTGGGGAGTTTGACAAGGCAAACTGGTCTTACGTCCCACTAAGGACTGCCGGGGACAAGGGTCTCAACCTATAATGACTATTCTGAGTCAAGGTTTGACTTGGGTCAACTCCATCTTTGAGGAGTTTGACAGGAAAACTGGTCTTACATCCGACTAAGGACTGCAGGGGGTAAGGGTCTTAACCTATAATGACTATTCTGAGTCAAGGTTTGACTTGGGTCAACTCTACTCTACGGGACGGTTGATGTAACGACCCGAAAACTAGGCTCTATTTTATTAGTAATAAATAATTATTATTTATTTATTTGCTTATTTATTTATTTAAATTATTATTTATTTAAATATTTGTGTGTGCATTTTATGTGTTATAATAATTTATGCCTAGCATTTTATTTGGGTTAGTGTAGTATTGTTGGGTCTTAATTGTTAGTAGGGAGTGTAAGTATTTGTGTGTAGTGTAGAGGAGGGGGCCTAAATGTAAGTTCTTTTAAATCATTTTAACTACTCCCTCCCTACTCCTCATCTTCTCCCTACTCTTCCCCTTCTCCCTCACTCTCAGCAACTCTCTCTCTCTCTCTCCATGTTTTTGGTAAGTTTTTCTCTCTTTCATTCTCTCTTCATTTCATTCCTCTTCCTCTCATTATTTCTCATTTCTTAAAACATGAAACTTGTTTAGATCGTCGTTAGGATCGTAGAGGGCTAAAAATATTCGAGTTCCGGAAACTTTGAGAAAATTCAAGTAAGTTGCTTTCCCCCCATTTTTATGCTAAAATGATCATATCATGTTTATATAATGCTTAAATTGTTACATTTGATGTTTGATTGAGTTTGAGATTTATTTGGAATTTATTTGCATTTTGTCCATTTTGAGGAATTTTGATGTTTGAATCAATTCTTGATTTAGGGTTGTTAAATGGTGTAATATGAGTTCTTTTAGACCTATAAGTTGTTCTAGTACATTATTATGCTAGTAAGAGTGTTGGATTTTGGTTTAGTTTTGGTTTGGGGGTTGAAAATGGAAGAACCCAGTGCATCCCTCCCGTTTTCCGGCAGAACAGAGGGTTGGGCGACCGCCCAAAATGGTGGGGAGACCGCACAACTATCTGAATGGTTTTGTTCTTGCTTGACGGCCTTTTGGGCGACCGCACAGACCCGAGTGGGCGGCCGCACAGTACCTCTGAAGGTTTTCATTTGTTATTTTGTGTGATTGAAGAATGCGTTTTGGTCTAAGTCTTGGGTGTCCGTTTAGTCAACCTTAGTGAACATTGTAGTACACTCTAGTGATAGAATTGGGTCCTTTGTGATTAAGTTTGTGCTGTGAAATTTAGTCTTATGTTCTTTAATAATTTTGGGGTTATTTGGGTTTTAGAGGCACATGAATTGAGTTTTCTTGTCTTTAAATGTTAGGATAGAAGTATATATAGGTACTCCTAAGATTTAGAACGAAACGAGTGAAATTCGGAGCTAAAACAGGAATTTTTCATAATGTCCGGCCGAACACTTTATAAAAATTGTCCGTTTTTACGCTCAATCTTCCGGAGGCCATAACTTCTTCGTCCGGACTCCGTTTTGGACGTGTAAACTATCGTTGGAAAGCTCTTTTCGAGTACTACGTAATGGTTCTATTGGAAGCATGGTTATAGATAAGAATGGTTGTATTTTCGTTGAGGTTTAAGATCAAGGTGTAGTCTCGGTCTAGGTTCCGTAGTACTATTCTAGATGACTTAGTTGGGCACCGTGGAACACTTTAGTAATTAAAATTGGTTCCTTTGTGAACAATGGTGTTATGTAATTTGATCAAGTATTGTTTGGGAATGTTTGGGCATCTTATGATGTGTTCGTGATTGTTCCAATCGAATTGATTTTCGAGTGACTTGGTCTAGATTTTAGGCGATGTCCTATAGTACCTAGAGGGTTGTTATTGAACACCAAAGTGTAGGGTTTAGTCCGGTCGTGATCAAGTTCTAATAAGGGTAACCTTTTGGATTCGTTTGGGGTGTTTAGAATTGATTCGTTATGGACGGAGGTAAAGCGTGAATTGGCAATTGGGTACTTACGGTTTGATTAACCTTAAGGTGTATTCATTCTGATTTCCTACTTTGGAATTCCAGGTGTGATGAGATGGTTGAGTTCATAGTCCTAGTATATCTTTATGAGTAAATGTTTAGGGTCATTTTGGTAATAGTCATTGTGCCATTTGTGAGCGACCGTTTGGGTTGTGCTCTTTATAATTAACTTGTGGGTATCATATTTAGGATGTATTTGGTACGTGCCTTATCTTGGAATCATTATGTTTTAATGGTCAATGTTGTTGGACTCTTTTATGAGAAACTCCTTGTGTTTATTGTTGTTGAACTCTTCTTGAGTAATCGTTTGCATCTTTTTTGGTGATTAATTGGTATGGTTCCCTACTTTGGAATCCTTAGTTGTTTACCGTGCTAGTATTTTATTACTTAGCATTTATTTGAAAGTCCAGCTGGTATTTATGGTTGTGTCGGGCGATGTGAGATATTGTGATGGCACCGGCCAAGTCCATTATGGTGTCGACCATTGTTTTGCCCTTATTTTCCTCTTCCAGATCGGCCTTGGTTGAGACGTTTTGGAGCATGACTTTGTGGCATGGCTCCCGCCCTTTGTGGCACGTTACTTTGTTATTGGTTCCGGTACCGGGGGTATTCTCTTCAACTTTTATGCTACTATGAAGATGGCTTGATGGGTTGATTGATTGATTGGTCGGTTCTGACCGGTGTTCTCTTCAGTTGTTATACTGCTATTGTTGATTGGTTGATCGGTTGAAGCTGCGCAGCGATTGTTCTATTAGTTTGGTGAAACCTTGGCTCAGTATCCTTTGTTACGTGTTTATTTTAGTCTTATGTGCTGCATGATGAGTTAGTCGTTATTTCCAACTGGTATGGGACAGTTGGCGATAGGGAGCTTTCTCATTTGTTGTTATGTGATTTACTTGTTCAGTTATATCGTTGATTTGCATGATATTATGCCATGTAGATGCATTTAGTAACTTACTGAGATTTTATCTCACCCCGTTTCTTGTTTCAAATTGTTTTTCCTTAACCCCCCCCCCCCCAGGAAAGCAAGTGGTAGCGTTGTGAGGTCTGTTGTAGCGGGAATCTTCTGAGCAGGTTGATCGCATTTGGGATAGTTGCCCTTCGGAGCCTTTACGCATATTATTGTGGGTTCGTAGTCGTTCAGTGTTTTGTATATACGGTTGCACTTTGGGTATTTTTGTTAATAGTTGTTCTTGCTTCCGCGTTTGTTTCTAGTCTCCGAGTTATAATCTCGTTGATGTATTGTTTGTTGGTATTGGTTTATAGTAGAATTCACGCGCCCAGTTTGGTATTTAGCATTTTTGGAGATGTTAATTATGTAAATTTTATATTTATGGATTTTTAGAATTTCTGGGGCGTGACAGTTGACACATTTTCTTGACACCGAAGAAGAGCCTAGGGGTAACCGTTAAGACACATTATGGACAAAAGAGTCCAAAACTTTGGGAAAATCATTTTGAGAGGAGATCAAAAGCATTTTGCTTGAAACATGGTCCTTGATAAATGATGCCAAAAGGGAAAATTTCGGAAATGCTTATTCCTAAAGGCAAATCTTTTAACAAAGCATTTTAGTCAAAATTTTTATTTTAACTTAACCGTGAGGTTTGTTATGCATAAAGTCCTTTGGAGCTTTGTCCATTCTTAGGAGCGATCGGGAGTAAAGAACCCTTTTGTCGTTGATGTTGGGGTAGCCCCATGTCCTTGTAGTCATCAATGTTGGGGTAGCCCCATGTCCTTGTTGGCGTCGATGGTGGCATATCCCCATGTCTTTGTTGGTGTAGATAGCGGAGTAGCCCCAATATCATCTTCTGACCTTTGGAATGAGGTTAGGAACCCATCCCTTTTTCATGACGCACCCTTTCTTTTGCCTAGGCCGCCCTTGCGGGTTTTCAACCTAGCGGGCTACTTTTTTGCGTCTTTCAAGGCACACCCTATTTTTTGCCTAGGCCGCCCTTACGGGTTTTCAACCTAGCGGGCTACTTTTTTGGTGCCCCTCTTATTTTTATATGAGTGATCCAGCCGACTCGATAGAACGGGGACTTTAAAGTATTTTTCTTGGAGGAAACATGCAAGGGCATTTATTTAGGCGGGAGAGAGTCCCTTAATTGTATCATGAAATAGGAGGAAGCCCCTGCTTGACAGAACATAAGTGTTTAGCTCTTTCCTAAGATGTAGAGAAGAAGACTTGTCGAGACATTTGAAATTTGTCTTGGTTAAAATTATCAAAATGATTGCTGGAATGGACCATGTTTATTATTAAGTCAAGATTATAACAAGCAATTAGCCTTAACATGTGTGAATGTTGTGATCAATTAATGATTAAAATTCGATTAATGGCAAGATCAAAAGGTGTTTATGGGGAATTGGTCCTTGTCTGGTAAATTGGTCATTGATGGGACCGTGGGGGAGAGGCTAGGCTACTTTGGGAAAGCCATGGTTTGACCGTTCTTTCTCATGCTATGACCGGACCCGAAGGTTGCCTACATTCCCCTCAATTTGAGGAGCTCAGGTCGTCGTAGTTCGGCATTGGATCATCTTTTGTTGAAGTCGGTGTCCTTTTGGAGGATGTTGTTGCTTTGCTAATGTAGATTGCTTCGCTTTGCGGTGAACCCCTCGGGATGTTCTTTGAGGTGGACTTTTGAACTTGGTGAGCTTTTGAGGTAGACTCCCTCTTTTCCAATATTCACTTCCTTTCCTTCTTCCCATTGTCCCTTTCTTTTCTCTCTTATCATTTTTTTTTGAGAGAGAGGGGGAAACATTAGCCACAACTTGTTATCTTGGACATTGGCTCATCTGCAACCCCTTGGTAGAATGTCTGTCACTCCTCGCTTTGACTTTGAGGATCCGGGAAGTCCCTTGCTCGGTTGCACATGTGCGATCACGGTCGAATCTTGGTGATTGAGCAACAACATCCTTACCTTTTCATTGTCTCGTGATGTCTTTGATGTGCATCCATAATTTGCATCGGAAAGGCGTATCGGGTTGTGTATCGGGGAATGTGTATCGGGGATGTGTATCAGGGAAGGCTTGCCATTAACTGTTTCTTCATGCCAATTGATCACAACATTTATTCACATCAAGATTAATTGTTTGCATTTAACACTTTTCATTTGCGTTAGGTCCATTCTTCCTTAATGAGTCGTCATTGACTAGTATGCTTAGAAGTCAATTCATCATTTTAGGGACGTATCAATCAATTGATAATAACTAGCAAAACAATTTCAAGAGTAAGTGTATATTGCAAATAATGTCTCAAGTCTAGAGAGAAGAGAAGGAAAATGACTCTTTTATTTAGATAACTTTATACATACATGTCCAAGTATGGACCTTTGTAAAAAATAAAAAGACACAGTCCGGGACGGACTTTTGGTGAAAGTCTAGACCCTACGAGGCTGGAAGACTCATTTTCATTTTTTTTTTTTTTTTTTAGGGATGGGCTCCCGTGAAGCACGATGATCCATTACTTTCCTCAATTGTTGGAGGGGTTTTCGGCGGCATATTCCATGTCTTCTACAGGGAACTCGGGTTCCATGTTGTCGGGAAAGATGTCGCGAGGTCTCCATTTGGCTTGGCGTTGTAATTGCTGGATCCGTCTACTACTCATGAGTTGGGAGTTTGCTCTGGCCATCTGCTTTTGGTGATTTCCTTTCAAGGCGCACAACCTTTGTGCATGACACTCGACGAGGGTACAGACCTCCATTTGATGTAGCCGCCTTTGGGCTTCCGAAGCATGGGCTTTCCCTTATTGTTCACGTGGATGGTTGTCTCGGACGCCAATTCAGGTGTGGGCTCCTTGGTCGATGTTTCCGATGGACAGAACCGCGAAGGACTTTTAGCATATTAAACCTCAAGGTGAAATTATAACCATGATTTTTTTTAAGATTTTTTTTTTTGAAGACATACTTTTGTTTTGAGTGAAAGACTCACACATATTTTTGCAAACTTTTGACAAGGCGATAATAATAATTTTATTAAGAAAACTGACAATGGACTCAGAATGGTCACCACATGGCATCAACCGGGGAGTCAAGACTTTTACTAAACCTAACAGACATCTTAACCGACTTTTCCTAAAGACTTATCACACATCCTAACAATGGACTTTGACTTTTCCTAAGGGGAGGTTGATGAAAGGGGTTTTGAAATTTCATCCTCTATTACGGCAACCACGGCATTATCAATTTCACAACCTGGGGTATTTAGCCCTTCAGACATTTCCTGTGCCACTGATCCTTCCCCAACGTTTTCCGTCACCGTTGGCTTTGCTGATGTTAGGAACCACCATCTTGGATACTGAATTTTTCAATCTTCCCGAAACTGTCTCTCCTACTTTGGGATTGGTGACTCTGTCGACCACGGGCTCCTTCTCCTTGGGGCGGATATCACTCCATTCATTGATCCTTGGAGAGGTCGCATGATTGAGTATGTTGACACTCGGGCTGTTGGCTGCGTCGGAGGCATGAGGGGGTTCAAGCTTTCCCTCCTTAATCAAACCCAGAATGATACGCTTCATAACAGGGCACTCGTCGGTATTATGCCCATGGTAATTGTGGAAAGCGCATCTTTTGCTCTCATCAAGATACTTCTTGGGGTTCTTGGGTTGAAAGTTGACAAGGGGCTTTGTGAGGTCTTGCTTAACCAACCTCTCAAATACCTTGCTTATGGGCATTCCGAAATCCTCAAATCTTATGAAATGGGGTTTGGGTTGGCGTTTGGTCTTTCCTTTATCTCTGGCTAAGATGTGGTGGTGACGAGAATTACCACCGCTCGAGGCAAGGGGTTCCTTATATTTCATTTTCCATCTCCTTCCCAATATGTTACCCGGCTGTGGTGAACCATGAGGACTCCGTGGAAGTGCATGGGCGTAGGCATACTCATAACCTCGGTTGCTCATAGGGATGTACATCGGAGGTATGCAATGAACTTGTGGTCCAAAAGGTCCCAGACCGTAGAAATAATACGGGTCTCCGTGGAGTCCAATGCTTGATTGAGTATCCATATATGGTGACTGAGTTCTCAGGATTTGATTGGGTATCTCGAACTGAGAGGGATCATAATTAGGAAGATATCGTGGGAGTGATGGTTGAGGCATGATCGGTGTGATCGGTGAGACATGGGTGTTTTGAGTGTATTGTATTTGGGGATTTATGGGGGGCAACCCAAGGGTGATGTTGGATCTGGGGTGAGGCAAGGTGTAGTGAGCCTGAGTGGGAGGTAAGCTTTGGGATAGAGAATGAGGGGATTTGGTGTTTTCACGAGGTTGAGGGGGTGGAGTTTGGTTGCAATTCAGAGGTTGGGTGACTTCGACCTCTTCCTCGTGGTCAGAAATTTCAATGAAGGATCCGTCTATCTGAAACAAAACCTCAACACCCTTCCGCCTCATCGACTCAACAAATCGGTCCCGTGCTTTCTCGTGGTGTAACCTGGTAATCTCTTCCTTAACCTTGGAGGCTTCTAAAGCTTGGAGCAACTCTTTTTTGGTTGGACTGGTCTGATCATCTGCGGTATCACTTCCCCAACTGCTTTCCTCTGAGCTGGTCGTTCCGAGGTACCGGAGTGGAGGTGTTGTAGCGACTGAGGAACTGTCAGACTCAATGCTGGACAGGCGGTGACACGGTGCTCTTTTCCACTTCATTCTTGCTGCGGCAGAGAAGGAATGCAACTTAGGCTCGGGTAAACATTGGGCGAATGCTCATGCTACTGATGGGAGATGACCGTTGGGGTGAAAGGTGGACGGGGTCAAATGGGATCTTAAATCCATTAGAGATTCAAACGGGGGTCTACTTACAAGGTTGTAACAGACTTCTTGGGTGGCAACGGGGATCCATTCAAAGACTTGACTGGCATTCTGGGAGGGTAAAGGGGGATCCTTCCAAGAGTTGACTTCCTAGGGGACTATTCCTAGGGGTTTAGCGGGGACCTAGGGAACAACGCCTAAGGTCTTGACGGGAATATTAACGGGGTCTCGGAGGACAACGGGGGTCCGTCCAAAGACTTAACGAAATCACACAACGGAGGTCTTGGAGGACAACGGGGGTCCGTCCAAAGACTTAACGAAATCACATAATGGAGGTCTTGGAGGACAACGGGGGTCCGTCCAAAGACTTAACGAAATCCCATAACGGAGGTCTTGGAGGACAACGGGGGTCCATCCAAAGACTTAACAAAATCACATAACGGAGGTCTTGGAGGACAGCGGGGGTCCGTCCAAAGACTTAACGAAATTACATAGCGGAGGTCTTGGAGGACAAAGGGGGTCCGTCCAAAGACTTAACGAAATCACATAACGGAGGTCTTGGAGGACAACGGGGGTCTGTCCAAAGACTTAACAAAGTGACATTTATTAACGCAAGAATGTGTCGAAGAAAGGAAACAAAGAACGGAGCAAGCTCATGCCACGTGCAATTATTTATTCGTTCAACTTTACTTAAAACACATTTTTATTCCTAAATGGTTGGAAAAGATTCCTTTTTTTTTTCACAACTATTCTATATCCTGGATCAGCGGAGGCCATTACTACGCCTATAGACCCCTCATTTTTCACCTGCCTTGCACACTCCCAAGGATGGACTGTCCCGGGCGAGGGTCCTGTAGGGCAAGCGGCTTCCACCGGCCGAAATTAACGAACCTAGTGTCTTGTGCGTCGCAAGATTCCCAATGCGTGAGCCATTCCAATCATGATTAAGCCCCGGTTAAGGTCGAGATTCATCTTAGGGACTTAAGGGACTTCCGGCATAACCTCATCTTTGATGATGGCTCTCGAACCTTATCCTTGGGATTAAGGATGATTAGTTTGGACCATTCATTAGGGCTTGACAACACGGTGTCACCTTACCCTTAATACATGACTTAGGTTAATTACGGTCAACATTAACGCGTAAGTAAAGGACTGGGTCAAAATTGACCATGGTCACACTTGCTTTCACAAGGAGTCATGACTCGGGCACTAACTTGGCCATGGTTAACCTTAGACACACATTAAGGATGTGGCAATGTGAGTTAGACCAAAAACCAACCGAAGTCACGGTATTTGTGTGTCACGGAAAAGTGTGGTTGACTTGGCTCGGAAGGGGAGGTGGAATGGACCCGTGCGCGCTCGAAGGGAACAAGAGCGCCAATCGAGCTGCATCTGGCATCCATCCCGGGTTTAAAGGGTATTTGGAACGTGCAAGGTCAAGTGCGCGTTGTGTGAAGTCAATTCTATATTCCCTTTTTGAGTCAAAATAGATATTTTTATTTTGTTTTTCAACATGATGAGCATGGCATAAGCAAGATATGAACAAGTATGAACAAGCATGGAGTAAACAATTTATACACAATAAGTCAAAGAATACAAACAAAGACCAAAACTTGTATATGTACCAAGTCGTGCACAACCAAGGATTTTGAATCAAACATTTTGCAAAAGAACAATTTTCTCATTGAAACCATTTGTACGAAGCAAGTTGTGCACAACAAGAAGAGTCAAGAAATTTTTACAAAAAAAAAGGGTTATGCACAATGAGATTTTGGAAATCATTTTTTATTGACAACAGATCATGCATAACCAAGTTTTGGCCAAAAGAATAAAGGTAATGTGCACAAGTAAGGCTGTAAATTTGGAACCTGGACAAGCAGAAGCAGAAGGCAATTCAGAATGTTGCTGCCCTGCACAAAATTGTTAATTTGCAACATTCTGGCCCTTTTACCAAACTAGCCGTACGGCTAGAACCATGGGGTTGAGATTTTTCTCAGTTTCTGCAACTTCTGATCATCATACTCTAGTTTATTGCATTTTTAGAAAATATGTACTCAAAACAGTTCAAACAGAAACATCAAACACACACAAATATGCACAAAGTCAACTAACGGAAACGGGAGTTTGACCCACACAAAAGTGCCTTCAAAGCTTCTAAAGAGAAGTTTGCAAGAAATTTATCTCCCCAGCGGAGTCGCCACGGTAAGGATCCCGTCCTCGGGTGTAAGGATCCCATCCCTCGGGGGTGAAACAAGCGAAGTTCGCACGAGGAAGAAATGCCAAACATGGGTAACTTTCCTAACGAAAAAGAAACGGAGTCGCCACATTTGTTAATTTTAAACCAAACAAATGAAAATGGTTAGAGAATGTGAGTTCGGAGGTCAGGTTACACTTTGGGAAGAACATATTTGCGGTTCACCCAAAATGACTCGGAAAAACCGAGTCTCCCTTGTTAGTTTGAAAAATGTGCATGTGTGTGTGTGTATTTAACGGAAAAGTTTCTGTTATTGGTTTTATTTGGAAAAACTTAACTGAAAGGGTCTATTTATTAAGAAAATAGGGATCAGAAGGCAAAACAGACATTTTGCCCCCAGTTCCCAACTTAGCCGTACGGATGTATAGGCAGTTTACTGGGATTTTACAGTTCAGTCAAGAATAGTTCAGTTTCAGAGCAGAAACAGAACATTCTGTTGAAACTGGACAGAACTGCTTTGATTCCAGTTTGTTTAAAACACTTTATGAGTTTAAATACAACATTACTATGCTAAATGATCATCACTTAGTCCCCAAAACAAGTATTTGGGTGTGATCATAAGCAATCATTGGAGAAAATTGAGAAAAGTTGATGAACATACCCTTTGGGCCAAAATTGACCATTTGGTGATTAAAGATTGAAACTTTATCCCCAAGATGATATTTTTATGACTTATTAACCTTTAAGGAGTCAAATTAACACATAAAGATTGAATCTTTATAACCCCAAAGGGGACTTTAGAGCTAGATCAATGTTGGATGATAAAGATGGAAGCTTTATCATCCAAATGGTCATTATTATCAACAAAAACATCATTCTAACTAGACAAGAATGTAAATGACAATCAACAAGCCATGATCATCTAGGTTTGAACCTCTTCCACACAAGGCATGGAGGGCACCTTGGATCATCTCATGGCTTGGACAAGAGAAATATAGAGTAATATATGTATATTTGCTTGAATGGACAAGTCTTGCATAAATGTAAAGTTGCTTGAATGGACAAGTCTTGCAAGTAATGTAAAAGTGCTTGAATGGATAAGTCTTGCAAGTAATATAAAGATTAACATAAACTTAAACAAAGATTAAAGAGAAAATAGAGTTATAGATGAAGAGAAGGGAGGGGGAGAATGTGGCTCTTCCTATTTTGGTTTAGCCAATCTTCCTTTCTCTCTTTCACTCTTTGTTTCACTCTTCTCTCACACTACTGCAGTGATTTTGACAGAGTAATCCTTCTTATGTTATTTCTCCCCCCTGAATGATCAGCAAGGGCTTCAATTTATAGGCCCTATGACCTCCCAAAGTAGCCGTACGGCTAGGGATTGTGCCTTCAGGATTTTTCTAATTTTTAATTCCAGAAAGGTCCTTGTGTTCCAAATTTATCCTAGTGAGGTCCTAGCCTATCAGTTTGTTGATTTTAAACCCAACAAAATGAAAAAGGTTAGAGACAAAAGGTTCGGAGGTCAAGTTACGGCTTGGGAAGAGTTTTACGTCACCCAAGCCGCCTCGGTCAAAACCGAGTCTCCCTTGTTAATTAACAAAAGTGCATGTGTGTGTGTGTGTTTTAACGGAAAATCTCTGTTTTTGATTGTTTATCAATTTTAACTGAAAAAGAAGGTTTTATTTGCACAAGAAACAACAGAACAAGGGGAAAAAGGGTCATTTTCCCTCTGACCCAAACCATCCGTACGGATGGGATGATCTTCCCTGGGATTTTTACAATCTGTTCAGAAACAGTCCAGTTCCAGGCAGAAACAGAGCATTCTGCTGAAACTGGACTTAAACAGTTCTGATTCCAGTTTTATTTCAACACAACAAACTTAAACAAAATCATTCCTATGCCTAATGATCATCAATTGAACCCCAAAACAAGTATTTAGGTGTGATCAAAGCAATCATTGGAGAAAATCACACAAAGGTGATGAATATGGCCAAATGAGACAAAATAACCATTTGATGATTAAAGATGGAAACTTTATCATCAAGATGACATTTTTATACATTATTAACCTCTTAGGGACCAAATTATTGCATAAAAATTCAATCTTTATGACCCAAAATGGTATTTCCAAGCTAAATCAAAAGGGTAAGATGATAAGCACTAAGGTTTTATCATCCCACATGATTATCATCGCCAAATCAAAACAAAATCAACATAAAGATTTGGACTTTCATGTTGGGTTTCGTAGTAACATGCGCAGCGGAAAATAGCATTCAAAATTTTATGAAACCCAAAGCCCATATGACACGCCCCCAGGTCCCGGGATCCCCTAATAGAACCTCGAACCCGGTGGTAGTGCCTAACGAGGAACAAGAAACTTAACAAGAAACTGAATGACATTTGTTTAACAAACTGACATGATATATATACTCTAGAGTAAGGAGCTATACTAGCTCACAACACGAGTTCTAGACAAGAAAATTTAAAACCAAACTTATTTACATACACAGCGGAAACATGCCTAGCTCATAAGCTGGCATTAAGAGTACTATACAAGATGTCTAGTGATAACAAGAACTGAACAAGACTGTCTACCCCAAAATAAGGAGTTACAAAACCCATAGTACATCGTCCTCACCAAATGTAAAAGGACACAAGCCCCAAAAGAATCACGACCCGCGTAGTAAGCTACCAGCTATGTCGAGCCTCACTGCGCACTATCCTTCCTTTGATCTAAGGAAAACAATTAAACAAGGAACAGGGTGAGATAAATCTCAGTAAGCTATTAGATGCAACTACATGACATGTTATCATGCAATTCAAGTAGATACTCAAGTAATCATATATCAAGTATCATCAAGTAACAAGTATATGAGAGGCTAAACCACTCATCAAGTAGCACATAAGGCTAAACAAGCAAGCTAATAAGGATATTGCTTCCTTCCTTATTCCTCCCAAGAATACCATTGTTGTCGTAGCTTGTATTACTTTGACAATCACGATCAATAACAGGAAACTGATTATTCAGTATGTATCAGAAGACCCGGTAACCAGTGTCATTCCCAATATCAAGACTCACGAGGTGTTCAAGACAAGAGTTTAGTATTCACTTAAGTCAGGCTTATTGCTCCAACTAAGGAAGCTATGCCCTTACTATGGCCGGTAGTAAGGGGTCAAGCGGAAATACATACGGACCCGATTGTCACTTAAGCCCCAGCTCTCGCGACAAGCGTGAACCTATATATTTTCAAACAAGCAAGGAGAACCAGCTGGACTCACACAAGAATGTACAAGTAGATATTTACTTGAACTACGGGAGAAGAACTAATCCAAAAGTAGTGGACTAGCTCAACAAAGAACATGCTTCAAGTAATCAAGAAGTCACCTTGTATCAAGCAAATGTATGCAATGTTTGCACATACACAACAAGAACATGTCTCATACACGTTAGTGCTTACTTATAGCACTTTCTAGTTCACTACCATACATATGTATTGGTGTCAAGCCATGTACAAGATTTTATTATCTTATATTCAAGTCTTAATCCATTTCTATGGATGTTCAAGTCATGTACAAGATTTTAAATGTCTTATACTTCAAGTTATAATTCCAATCTTTGGACATTCAAGCATGTATAAGAGTTATACATTTACTCTTACAAAATCTCAATCCTATTCTTAGGATGTTCAAGTCTAAGACCTTGTTCTAATGGCCCTAAGGTGCACAATCATTGGATTCACAACAAGTATAACACATTAGTGCTTGTTCATAGCACTTTCAAGACATAAAGAAGATATACTACTCTTATACTTATGTTCTCATTTGAGTTCTATAAGTATTAATGTTCAAGTCTAAGTTCTAATACCCCAAAAGGTACAATTACACTTGCTAGGACATCTTATACTAAGGCTATATGCCTTAGGAGAGACAAACTTTTAATTTAATTTAGATTTAAAACACTTTGTTTGGAACAGGGGACCGGGCGGGCGCTTAGTATGGACCAGGCGGGCGCTCATCCAAAATTTTCAGAAACCATAACTTTCTGTTGAAAAGGGCGGGTGCCTGGTCACTAACCGGGCGGGCGCCTGGTCCAATTTTCAGCAAATCTCAATTTATTTCCCAGGCTTAGAAATCTCCGTCCCAAGCGTAGGAGTAACTTTTACTAACATTTTAACAACTTCAAAAATGTAAACAAAACTCAAATTCCCATTTCAAGTTACTTTTGCTTTCTTACACAGAAGGTTTTATACTCCCTTTGTCCCACAATTACAAGTACCACAAAAATCATCCCAAACACGAAATTAACATTCACAAGTATCGAGAATAACATTTATGCATGTTATTACAAGCAAGGGGGAGCTAATAACTTACCTAGTCAAAATTCAAGTTGACCCAAACTTATTTCTGTTCGGCCTGGAACGCTCTATTCAACGCCACGAATATTAATCCGGGATCAAAATCAAGAACTGAGGGATAATTAAACTCGAGGAGTCGAGAGTAGGGTAAACCCTAACCCTAACTTATGAAACAGAGAAAGAACGAGAAGAAAATTGGGTAAAATGCCTTCTCAGGCAAAACCCAACAAGATATACTTTGCAACTATCCAAGAATGACACTTAGGCCCCTCAAGTTTCACTTTTAACAAAAAGGCCCCTAAAGTCAAATTTTCACAAATGACCCAAAAGTCAAAACTAGACATTTAACCACCTTAACTATTTAAAGCAGTTAAAAATTTAACCCAAGTAAAACTAACACATAATATGCCAGTTCAAGAATTTAACAAGTATGTCAAATATTTAACAAGAAATTCGATGGGTGTTACATCCTCCCCATCTTAAAGAAAATTCGCCCACGAATTTTACTTACCAAGGTTTTCAAATAGGCTCGGGTATTTATCTCGCATCTCTTTCTCGGTTTCCCAAGTAGCCTCTTCTATTTCATGATTCCTCCAAAGGACCTTCACAATAGGAATCCTTTTGGTACGCAAGACTTGCTCTTTCCAGTCAAGAATTTCAACAAGTTGTTCCTCATAAGACAAATCAGGCTGAAATGGAATAGCCTCATACTCAAGAACATGTGATTCATCTGCCATATACTTGTGAAGCATAGATACATGGAACACATCATGAATACCCGATAAAGAAGGAGGTAAAGCCACTCTATAAGCCAGCTTCCCAACTCTTTCGAGAATCTCAAATGGACCGATATAACGAGGAGATAACTTTCCTTTCTTCCCAAATCTCTTTATACCTCTACGAGGAGAGACCTTCAAGAATACAAAGTCACCTACCTGGAATTCAAGATCCCTTCTACGATGATCTGCATAACTCTTTTGTCTACTCTGAGCTGTGCGCAATCTATCTCGAATAAGTTTCACACTTTCAACTGATTGTTGAACCATTTCAGGACCCAAGAGTCTAGCTTCTCCCACTTCATCCCAGCATATAGGAGATCGACATTTTCTGCCATAAAGAGCCTCATATGGAGCCATTTCAATGCTAGACTGATAACTGTTGTTATAAGCAAACTCAGCTAAAGGAAGATGAGTATCCCAACTGCCTTTGAAATCCATAACACAAGCACGTAACATATCCTCGAGAATCTGTATAAGTCTCTCAGATTGCCCATCAGATTGAGGATGAAAAGCTGTACTAAAATTCAATTTAGTACCCATAGCACCCTGAAGAGCCTTCCAGAATCGAGAAGTAAAACGAGGATCTCTATCAGATACAATACTCACAGGAACCCCATACAGTCGGACTATCTCCTGAACATACAAAGATGCCAACTGAGACAATGAATATCCCATAAAAACTGACAAGAAGTGAGCTGACTTAGTCAACCTGTCCACTATAACCCAAACAGCATCATGGCCTCGTCTGGTACGTGGCAAACCAGTCACAAAATCCATAGTAATATGCTCCCATTTCCACTCTGGAATTTCCAATGGTTGCAACAAACCTGCTGGACGTTGATGTTCCACCTTTATTTGTTGACAAGTCAAACATTTGGACACATACTCAGCAATTTATGTTTTCATATTGTTCCACCAGAAATGTTTCTTCAAGTCTTGGTACATTTTTGTGCTTCCAGGATGAATAGTATACTTGGCTTTGTGAGCCTCTTCAAGAACTTTCTTCTTAATCTCAAGATCAACTGGAATACAAACTCGACCTCGAAAGGTAAGAATTCCATCACTGTTGAAAGAAAAATCTGGTTGCTTCCCTTCATTCATTCCGCTAATAATTTTCTGAAATTCAGAATCAGTTACCTGAGCTTCTTTGATCTGTTGGAGTAAATCTGAAGTAGCCTTTAAATTAGCAATGATAATTCCATTATTTGATTCACAAGGACTCCAACTGTTGGGTTTCCAAGTAACATGCGCAGCGGAATTTAGCAATTAAAATTTTAAGAAACCCAAAGCCATGGATCCGTTCATATGATTAAATCAAATACATCAAGATGAATAGAGGAATAACTAACCCTTGATGGCTATGAATTTTCTCTTGATCTTTGGTGGAGAAACTTGAAGACTTGATCACGATCACAAAGCTTGAACACGAACTTTGAAGATGATGATTTTCACCCTCTAGCGGTATCCACACTTCGAACGAATATCAAAGGAGCTTCTTTGATCTTGGTTGCTAGACCAATAATTGTAAAACACGCTTTCACAATTTAATAAAGAACTATATGGAATTTATTTTGTGAATTATTTTGTTCCTCAATCAATGATATCTTAGAACAAAATAAAATCTCTCTCAAACTCTTTGAGACTCACAAAAGCACTTGTTTTTATGGTCTGGCCGAATTGGTGTTTTTATACACAATTAAGACCTATTCCAAATAGGTAACTTGTGCAAAAAACCTTTCCTAATCGAATTAGGAATTTTCCTGTCGGCAGCACCAGGCGCCCGCCTGCAAAGGACCAGGCGCCCGCTTGAATGACCAGAAGGTCCTTGGCTTTCTGGAATTAATTCAGGCGCCCGCCTGGTCTGACCCAAGCGCCCGCTCGGTAGACAAAACAGCCCAGAATATTTCCAGAAATTCCTCCAAGGTCCTTTGACTCTTAATTCCAATATAGTCCTCTTATTTAAGATTCGTTCTATTGTGTGTGACCCTCTAGGATTATACTAAGTTGGCAATGGGCTCAAACATGATCCCATAAGATATGATTAGGTTCTAGCAAACCGTCATACCTACCCAAATAGTATAACTAGATACAAGTTCGCATTCCTTTAGAATATGTCACAATCCTTTTGTCCACGATGTCATTGAACACAAGTCATGGTCAAACAGTCAACTTGTTTTGTTCAATACTTTCTAGATTCCGAATATGTTGATAATCCAAATGACATTGATCCAATCAATTCATTTGAGTCCGGCCGAACATTTCATCAACATCATTCCTACGAGAAGCCCAAGCTTGACATCTCTCCGAGGAGAGACAAATCCATTTAGCTTATTATTCTTCCCTACGTGAATCCGATTATGCCAATCATACCCTTTATAACTACTCGGTTAAAAGTAGCGTTTGAATATGACAAACATAATGTTCATCAAGTGGAAGACTATACTAACTTCATGTCTAAGGATTCAAATGACATAACTAATATGAGATATATGTATGACATAGACCATGACATAAATCTCATAGAGCGGGTCATGTCCAGTACCTTGTTCCAAACAAGTACCCATAAATCTAACATGATCATCCCATGATCATTTAGCCTTTATACTAGTGCTTAACAAGTACTAGGGACGGAGATTATTATAAGTAAACATGAACATCAATAATAATCAAAACATCTCTTTATTGATATGAAATAAATGATAACAATTACAACGTTTATTAAACGTGACTAGGGCACCACTACCAACAATCTCCCACTTGCCCTAGGCCCAATATCCCATGTATCTAATACCCATGGACCTAACATGACCATCATGTTTAGCTTGTGGATGTCCCTTTGTTAGCGGGTCCGCAACATTGTCATCAGTAGGTACTCTGCATATATTTACGTCTCCCCTATCAACGATTTCTCGAATGATATGAAAACGCCTAAGTATGTGTTTGGATTTTTGATGTGCTCTTGGTTCCTTTGCTTGAGCAATAGCACCATTATTATCGCAATAAAGGTCTATTGGATTAGCAATACTAGGAACAACTTCAAGTTCAGTTATGAACTTCTTAATCCAAACAGCTTCCTTTGCAGCATCCGATGCAGCAATATACTCAGCTTCTGTTGTAGAATTAGCGGTTGTACTTTGCTTGGAACTTTTCCAGCTTACAGCTCCACCATTTAACTTAAACACAAAACCCGATTGCGATCGGCTATCATCTTTGTCGGTTTGGAAGCTTGCATCCGTGTAAGCATTTACAACGAGATCATCTTCCATTCCTCCATAGACCAAAAACGAGTCTTTAGTTTTTCTCAAGTACTTAAGAATCACTTTTACAGCTATCCAGTGATTTTCGCCAGGGTCGGATTGGTATCTACTTGTCATGCTCAAAGCATAAGACACATCCGGCCTAGTACAAATCATGGCATACATGATGGACCCAATTGCCGAAGCACATGGAACATCATTCATTTTCTCACGCTCATCGTTTGTCTTAGGACATTGAGTCTTGCTTAGAGAAACTCCATGTAACACGGGCAAGGTGCCTCTCTTAGAATTTTCCATACGGAATCTTCTAATGACCTTGTCAATGTATGTACTTTGGCTTAAACCAAGTAGCCTCCTTGATCTATCTCTATAG
Organism: Campanula takesimana; assembly: GCA_026119855.1. Lineage (NCBI taxonomy): Eukaryota > Viridiplantae > Streptophyta > Magnoliopsida > Asterales > Campanulaceae > Campanula > Campanula takesimana. The sequence goes on along the minus strand of JAOWBW010000970.1, from coordinate 199,973 downwards.
ATCTTAATGCCAAGAATATATGCGGCTTCACCCATATCTTTCATTGCGAAGTACTTTCCTAACCAAGTCTTCAAAGACTGAAGTGTAGGAATGTCGTTTCCAATGATCAATATGTCATCCACGTATAAAATAAGGAATAGCACTATGCTCCCACAAATCTTCTTGTATACACAAGGCTCATCCTCGTTTTTGATAACTCTTTGACCGATTCATCAAAACGGAGATTCCAACTCCTTGAAGCTTGCTTCAATCCATAGATAGATCTCTGCAATTTGCATACCTTAGAATCTTGTTCAAAACCTTCTGGTTGTGTCATATACACATCCTCTTGTAGTTTTCCATTCAGGAAAGCGGTTTTGACGTCCATCTGCCATATTTCATAGTCATGATATGCGGCAATGGCAAGCAAAATTCTTATAGACTTGATCATTGCTACGGGTGAAAAGGTCTCATCATAGTCAATACCATGAACTTGCCTATAACCCTTCGCTACAAGCCTAGCTTTGTAAGTATGCACCTTCCCATCCATGTCAGTCTTCTTCTTGAAGACCCATTTGCATCCTATGGTTTTTACACCTTCGGGCGCATCAATCAAATTCCAAACTTGATTGTCTTGCATGGATTGCAATTCAGATTCCATGGATCCAAGCCACTTGTCCGAATCAGGAGAAGACATCGCCTCTTGGTAGGTTGACGGTTCATCATTCTCAATGATTTCTACCTCATTACTATCCGTTACGAGAAATCCATATCTCTCGGGCTCGGATCGTAACCTACTAGATCTACGAGTTGCTTGCGTATTTTGAACAGGTTCCACAACTCCTTGTGGTTCTTGTTCTTGTTCAACTATTGGTTCAATGTTATTTTCTGGGTCTCGAATTTCTTCAAGATTTATTTTACTCCCACTGATTTTTTGGAGAGAAACTCTTTCTCTAGAAAGACACCAGTTCGGGCAACAAACACTTTGTTGTCCTCACGGTTGTAAAAGTAATATCCTCTAGTTTCCTTAGGATATCCCATGAAAATACATTTATCAGATTTGTGTGCAAGTTTGTCTGAGACAAGTCTTTTGACAAAAGCTTCGCAACCCCAAATCTTCATGAAAGACAGACAAGTCTTCTTTCCGCTCCACATCTCATATGGAGTCTTTTGAACCGATTTAGTTGGAACACGATTTAGTGTGAAAGCAGCGGTTTCTAGGGCGTAACCCCAAAAGGATATTGGAAGATCAACTTGACTCATCATTGATCGAACCATGTCTAACAAAGTCCGATTCCTCCTCTCGGACACACCATTCCATTGTGGTGTTCCGGGTGGAGTCAATTGTGAAACTATTCCACAATTCTTTAGATGATCATCAAATTCTTGACTAAAGTATTCTCCACCTCGATCTGATCGAAGTGCCTTAATACTTTTGCCAAGTTGTTTTTCTACTTCATTTTGAAATATTCTAAATATCTCAAATGCTTCACTCTTATGTTTCATTAGGTAAACATACCCAAATCTGCTATAACCATCAGTGAAGGTTATGAAGTATTGAAATCCTCCCCTAGCATTGCTACTTAATGGTCCGCATACATCAGAATGTATCAACCCCAATAAGTCGCTTGCCCTTTCACCCAACTTGGTAAAATGTGTCTTAGTCATTTTTCCAAGAAGACACGACTCACAAGTGTCATATGACTCGAGGTCACATGAACCTAAAAGTCCGTCCCCATGGAGCTTTGAGATACGCTTCTCATTAATATGACCAAGACGGCAATGCCACAAATAAGTATGATTTACATCATTAGGTTTAGATTTCTTATTTACATGATAGACATTGTCATTATTTTCATTCTTGACATCCAAGATATAAAGGCCATTAAATGAATTAGCAATACCATAAAGCACATCATTTAAGTAAATGGAAAATTTCTTATTCTCAATAAGAAACTTAAAACCTTCATTATCCAAACAAGAAATTGAAATAATATTTCTGCTTAAATCCGGAACATAATAACAATTGTTCAAAACAAGAATTAATCCGGAAGGTAAAGTGACTTCATAAGTCCCTACGGCTAATGCAGCAACTCTTGCTCCATTCCCCACGCGTAGATCTACTTCACCTTCTTTAAGCAGTCTCCTATTATTTAGTCCCTGCACATTTAGACAAATGTGAGAACCACATCCGGTATCCAATACCCAAGAATCAGTGGTAGAAAGGAGAATATCTATCATATAGATACCTGAAGTCGACGCAGCCTTGCTGCTCTTCTTCTTCTTTTGCTCTTCCAAGAAAGCCTTGTAATTACGTTTCCAATGACCAATTTCTTGACAATGGAAACAAATTGCATCCTTTTGTGAATCGGGTTTTGCCTCAGAAGCCTTGGAAACCTTTGCCTTGCTTATCTTGGGTTTGACAACTTTCTTACCCTTTCCTTTGGCACTAGCCTTCTTCCCATCATGAACCAAGAGCACGGGAGAACCTTTCTCCACAATTTTCATCTCTGCAGTTTTGAGCATCCCATGCAACTCAGAGAGATTCTTATCCATTCCATGCATGTTATAATTCATCACAAACTGATTATAACTTTTAGGCAATGAATTAAGAATGAGATCCGTGGCTAGCTCCAATGGGATTGGATAGCCAAGTTTCTCAAGGTGCTCTACATAACCTTTCATTTTAAGAAAGTGAGGACTCACTTGTTGCCCTTCATTCATTTTACAAGTAGTGAATGCAACAATGGTCTTGTACCTCTCTTGCCTAGCTTGCTCTTGAAACATGGTTCTCAACTCCACGCCTATCTCATAGGCTTCCAAATGTTCCAAACTTTGTTGGAGTTTTGAACACATAGCAGCAAGCATGAGACAACTTACATCTCTAGAATCATTACGATGTTTCTTGTAATTGTCCCTTTCTACCCTAGGGGCAGTAGGCGGTGGTTCAGCAGGGAGAGGCCCATCGAGAATGTACAACTTATCTTCTTGCCTAAGAACGATTCTTATGCTACGGATCCAATCCATAAAGTTTGTACCATTCTCTTCGAGCTTATCCTTCTCAAGGATCGATCGCAACGACATTGATTGAGTGTTATTAGTCATTATCTACAAATATGCAAAATTTCCAAAATTTAATAAGTACCGGTTTTCATTAAATAGATAAACAATGTATTTTTCCAAGCAAATACTCCTACTAAATTATATAACCTTCTTATACATCCAATGTATAATATAATTTAATTGGGCTAAGATCCAACTTTAATTTAACTTTTGAGTCCACGGAGGCGGACCGCTCAAAAACTAAATTAATTAGGTAGACAATCATGTCAATCATATCCCATATGATTCTTAGATCCTTTTATGAGATTCTTTGAGAAATCCAATTTCAAAAAGCATGTTTAATCTCATCTTTTGCCTAGGCCCAAAACTGTTTTGACGCCTAATTAAGTCCAACCATTTTAAACGCGTAGGAACCATTCAATTTAATGCACCTTGAGGAGGCAAGCCCACATTAAATTAATGAACCTCATCTTGCTCATACATGAATAAAATCAATGCACTTCGCGGAGGCGAACCCACATCAAAATCATCCATATATAAACAAGTGTTTTAATCATGGCATGGCAAATAAGGACTTAAAACTTTCTTTGAAGGTTCATCACATATAGCATATAACACATTTATGAGCACATAATATAAACATGTTACACATCAAGTTTAGCCACTAAATTAATCTCCATTAATTTAAGCATGATATTTATGTGTCATTAGTTTCTCTATAATTATGAGGATGAGACTATTTCAACTTTGGTCATTATCTCCAAATCAAGACAACAAAAAGTGCTGTCGAACTAAGCCATTAGGCAACCACAATCCCGCACTAATTCAAAAAACCAAGAAAGTAGTCCATGTGGCCGAAACTAAGCAATAGATGGTCTCGATGAACGTAGGCCAATTGCATTCACAATTCCACATGGATCTCCAATCATTGAATCAAGAACTTTGTTTCTCAATTTTAGCAATCATGAACTCTTCATAATTCTAACTTCGTTTTATCTTTGAAACTTTGATTGCGATCAATTTTGGGAAACACAATCTCGATGAACGCAGATTAGCCATCCAAAACTTGAACCAATCTAGGAATCACAAGACTAAAACAAATAGGAAATTCAAACCCCAAAATCCACACACAAACCAACTACCCAAAACCCATTCCAGATCAGCAAGCCTGGAGTGGTCTTGTTACTGTTTTTTTGGATTTATCGAAAAATTCCAGAATCAGATTTTGAACAAAATCAGAATATTCCATTCTGGCCTAGCGAGCGCGCGCCTGGTCCAGCGCGAGCGAGCGCCTGCAACGCGCGCGTGCCTGGTCCAGCGCGGGCGAGCGCCTTTATGGTCAGAATGCTATAGAATTTTCAAGTTCGAAAATTTTGTCTCAAAATTATTTTTCCCCGATTATTAAAACTTTGATCTAATCAAAAATCAATAATCGAAATAATTCAGAATCCACCATAATTTTTATTGCGATTGAATCGTGCGATTAAAGTTGCAAAACAATAAACCACATAAAATCACAAAACACATAAGCATCATATATTCCAATATTCATATCATGCAAGGCACATAAACAATTTATATACACATAACATGATCCAAGTATTGAATTAATCAACATGAACGGGGCTCTGATACCACTGTTGGGTTTCCAAGTAACATGCGCAGCGGAATTTAGCAATTAAAATTTTAAGAAACCCAAAGCCATGGATCCGTTCATATGATTAAATCAAATACAACAAGATGAATAGAGGAATAACTAACCCTTGATGGCTATGAATTTTCTCTTGATCTTTGGTGGAGAAACTTGAAGACTTGATCACGATCACAAAGCTTGAACACGAACTTTGAAGATGATGATTTTCACCCTCTAACGGTATCCACACTTCGAACGAATATCAAAGGAGCTTCTTTGATCTTGGTTGCTAGACCAATAATTGTAAAACACGCTTTCACAATTTAATAAAGAACTATATGGAATTTATTTTGTGAATTATTTTGTTCCTCAATCAATGATATCTTAGAACAAAATAAAATCTCTCTCAAACTCTTTGAGACTCACAAAAGCACTTGTTTTTATGGTCTGACTGAATTGGTGTTTTTATACACAATTAAGACCAATTCCAAATAGGTAACTTGTGCCAAAAACCTTTCCTAATCGAATTAGGAATTTTCCTTTCGGCAGCACCAGGCGCCCGCCTGCAAAGGACCAGGCGTCCGCTTGAATGACCAGAAGGTCCTTGGCTTTCTGGAATTAATTCAGGCGACCGCCTGGTCTGACCCAAGCGCCCGCTTGGTAGACCAAACAGCCCAGAATATTTCCAGAAATTCCTCCAAGGTCCTTTGACTCTTAATTCCAATATAGTCCTCTTATTTAAGATTCGTTCTATTGTGTGTGACCCTCTAGGATTATACTAAGTTGGCAATGGGCTCAAACATGATCCCATAAGATATGATTAGGTTCTAGCAAACCTTCATACCTACCTAAATAGTATAACTAGATACAAGTTCGCATTCCTTTAGAATATGTCACAATCCTTTTGTCCACGATGTCATTGAACACAAGTCATGGTCAAACAGTCAACTTGTTTTGTTCAATACTTTCTCGATTCCGAATATGTTGATAATCCAAATGACATTGATCCAATCAATTCATTTGAGTCTGGCCGAACATTTCATCAACATCATTCCTACGAGAGGCCCAAGCTTGACATCTCTCCGAGGAGGGACAAATCCATTTAGCTTATTATTCTTCCCTACGTGAATCCGATTATGCCAATCATACCCTTTATAACTACTCGGTTAAAAGTAGCGCTTGAATATGTCAAACATAATGTTCATCAAGTGGAAGACTATAATAACTTCATGTCTAAGGATTCAAATGACATAACTAATATGAGATATATGTATGACATAGACCATGCCATAAATCTCATAGAGCGGGTCATGTCCAGTACCTTGTTCCAAACAAGTACCCATAAATCTAACATGATCATCCCATGATCATTTAGCCTTTATACTAGTGCTTAACAAGTACTAGGGACGGAGATTATTATAAGTAAACATGAACATCAATAATAATCAAAACATCTCTTTATTGATATGTGTAGATACCCCGGGGGAACCACGGCTTGGCTAGAGCGGTGAATTATCCTAGGATGTCTAACTTGTTTTATATTGTTTAGAGTCGCCACCTATGTTTTGAGGAACATAAGAAAAACCTATTGATTGTAGCCTAAGTTTGATTACGAAAACAGAGATTCTTTGTTTTGAGGTCCGGGGGTTAGATTACGAGATGGGAAGTACCGAAACACCCATCTCGCCCAACTTAAGTTGGTCTTGCTTGATCAAAATCTACATGAATGAAAATATTCTTCTTCTTCTTCTTTAAGTCATAAAAAGGGGGTTTAAAATAGGATTTGGAATGTAGGAGATAACTCCTTAACCAACCTCAATGAGATGAGGTGATCATTAGAGTCATGTCCCAAAATGATTTGGGTGATTGCACATTTGATTAGAGTAAAAAAAAAGAGAGAGGGGATGAAATAGAAAGGAAAGGAAAAGATGGACTTTTACCTACAATTTGAAGACCTTCAAGTATTGCTTGATGAAATCCTTGGAGAACTTTTAGAAAGTGATTTTGGTATAGTTTTTGTAAGTTCAATTTTCGGTCCTTGAAAATGGAGGTAAAGAGAGGTTTTTATAGGTGAAAGAGGGGTGTTTTTGGTGCCAAAACTCAGTCACCAAGAAATCCTTCCCGGGCAAAATCCTGTAAATTGAGCAAGGGAGGGAATCCTGGCCAGAAATCTGTAACTGACGCCCAGAGGCGCGCGCTTCCTGCTTTGGGGGCGGGAGGCGCGCGCGCCTGGCTCCTAGTGTCGGAGGCGCGCGACTCAGAGAAGGCAATTTTGACAGAATGGACTAGAAAGTCAGCCCTGTCATTCAGTTTAGTCCCTGGACTTAACGAAGTCAGTCAGGAACTTAACAGAAGTGACATAAACTAACGAGAAACACTTAAAATGGGGAGAAACACAAAATCAAATGTGCAATCGGGGTGAGCGGTCCAAGGCGGGGTGTCTACAGAGCCCCTCGGCGACGTGGACTGCAAAGCAAAACGCGTCGACGAAAGTTAAAAACACCCGCCAAGGACATCACCAAAAAAAAGCAAAGACTCGATGAAAGAAGGAATTTGAAATTGCGAGAGATAGTGGTGCGCTCCCTGTGTGAGCGGATTTTGTTGATAGAGGGGGTGGCATGATCCGTTAGGTGAACCTGCCGGCTGGATGTTTTGAATGAGGCCGTTAGTGAACCTTTTGATGAATCTGTCAGTGAATCCCTTGAATGAGTCTGTTAGTGAACCCTTGTTGATGAATCCGTTAGTGAATCCGTTTGATGAATCTGTTAGTGAATCCCTTGGGCGAGTCTATTGGTGAACCCTTGTTGACGAATCCGTTGGTGAATCCGTTTGATGAATCCGTTAGTGAATCCCTTGGATGAGTCCGTTGGTGAACCCTTGTTGACGAATCCGTTGGTGAATCCGTTTGATGAATCCGTTAGTGAATCCCTTAGATGAGTCCGTTGGTGAACCCTTATTGACGAATCCGTTGGTGAATCCGTTTGATGAATCCGTTAGTGAATCCCTTGGATGAGTCCGTTGGTGAACCCTTGTTGACGAATCCGTTGGTGAATCCGTTTGATGAATCCGTTAGTGAATCCCTTGGATGAGTCCGTTGGTGAACCCTTGTTGACGAATCCGTTGGTGAATCCGTTTGATGAATCCGTTAGTGAATCCCTTGTTGACGAATCCGTTAGTGAATCCGTTTGATGAATCCGTTAGTGAATCCCTTGGATGAGTCCGTTGGTGAACCCTTGTTGACGAATCCGTTAGTGAATCCGTTTGATGAATCCGTTAGTGAATCCCTTGGATGAGTCCGTTGGTGAACCCTTGTTGACGAATCCGTTGGTGAATCCGTTTGATGAATCCGTTAGTGAATCCCTTGGATGAGTCCGTTGGTGAACCCTTGTTGACGAATCCGTTGGTGAATCCGTTTGATGAATCCGTTAGTGAATCCCTTGGATGAGTCCGTTGGTGAACCCTTGTTGACGAATCCGTTGGTGAATCCGTTTGATGAATCCGTTAGTGAATCCCTTGTTGACGAATCCGTTAGTGAATCCGTTTGATGAATTCGTTAGTGAATCCCTTGGATGAGTCCGTTGGTGAACCCTTGTTGACGAATCCGTTAGTGAATCCGTTTGATGAAATATTGCTTTGAAGTCTCGTGCCACTTGGAGTCACACTTGACTTTTTGAATTGTGGGGTACGGGCACAGTTGACCGCGATCAGAAAAATGTTCCTGCTGGGGATGAAATGTTGAGATTGACTCTTGAGGGGGGTGTGGTACCCGTGACAGAACATAGGGAGTTCGGAATTTTGAAGAGGACAGCCTACTTTTGAGTGGGAGTTTCTATCCTACTTTCGATTTTTGACATGCCTTAAGGGCGGACCAGAAAAAGGTGTGCCCAACTGGGTGTCCGAGGATCGGGACAGTGTCTTGATTTAGGCTGGAGATCTCTGACAAGGCCCTTTTCTTGAAGCGATTTAGACCTGGGAGGCGCGCGCTTTCCTATGTAGGCTTGTGACGCGCGCGCACTTCAGACTGCTGGCGGGTGGCGCGCGCGTCTGGGAGGCGGAATTCCGGGCTTGACATTTGCTGACCAAAAGAGCCCCCAACAGCTATAATATCATCTTCTGTTCGACCACTTGATTCTCACACCTCCTTTCTGCCATTTTTGAGCATCATATTATTGCTTAACTTTGCTTGCGATCAACATTTTCTATGGCTTCAAATTCTTTTGCCCTTGATACCAAGGTTGTTAATGAGTATGAAAAGGACTTGGGCACTTTTGTGTATTCTTTTAAGACCCATCCCAAGAAGGCCTTCATTAAAGACTTCGGGTTCCGAATTCTTTTCACTTTGCGGACGTTGAAACCGGATTGGGATTTGTTGAGAGCTGCCGCGGCTTTCTGGGATTGCGACAGCCATACTTTCAACCTTTCAGCTAATGAAATGGTGCCGACTGTTGACGATTTCGGGGCCATCCTTGGCATGCCTTTGGCCGGTCGGATTGCCGTCCCAAAATATCACCGTGGTGCCGTCGACTCTTGGGTTGAGTTACTGAATCTCCCTGTTGAGGACGTGAGGAAGATGTTGCACGGTACCGTGATTGACATAACTGAGTTGCCGATGTTCTTCAGTTTACACTCGGAGGACCCTGTGGTTCAATCTTTCAAAAGAAATGCCATGGCCGTTTGTCTCTTCAGCGAAGTACTGTTTGTTACACCTTTCGGGACTGCGGACGCGCAGTTGGCTGAGATTATTTTGCAAGCTAAGGACCAGCAATTTAGTGTAATCCCTCTTATTGTAGGGGAGACGTTGCACGGCCTTGATGAGTTACACAGGACGGGCAAGATGTGTCGGGGAAGCCCTTTGCTCTTGACCATATGGCTCCGGGAACACTTCAAGATTTATTCCCCGGATGGTGATTTGTCTCCCTTTGCTGTTCATAGGAGGAAGTTGTTGATCCGTGATTTATCTGAATATGATTGGAAGAAATTCTTTGCCTCTCGGGTGACCGTCGATATTGAGTGGTGTCCTCCTTCTTGGGGTCTTCGTCTTTTTGTGGAATGGACTCTTGGTTTTCAGCACGTGGTTGTACCCGGTTTGAGAGATTCTTCATTTTACCAGCCAAAGCGGGTTCTGCGGCAGTTCGGTCGCCAGCAGACAATTCCTTTTCCGAGGGATGGAATGCTTCGTCCAGTTGCTTACATGGGTCCTGACTTCTCTAGTGAGCTTCAGTCGGCTTGGGGAGATGACCGCAATCGTTGGGCTTTCGCTCCTCTGTATCGGGGGAGTGTCTTTCTTCCCGAGAGCTACTTGGACTATTTATTCGGCACCCTTTACCGTGGCATCCCTTGGGTTGATGTGCTTCGTGCCGAGTTGTTGGGACAGGGTTTTGAGCCTAGCAGCACTTTGAGATATAGGGAGGCTGCTGCTGATTCGAGTAACATTCTCGCTGACCCTTTCGGTACTCCTTTGGATGACTTTTATTCTAAGAGACGTGTTGCAGCACAGAAGGTTTTGGTGCGTATTAGTGCTCCTCTGTTACCCAAGAGGAAAAGGATTGAGAGACGATCGGGTGGTCCTTCGAAAGCTAAGAGAAAATTGGATTTTTCTTAGTACCCTAAGAGATTGCAATTAGACCACTTTGTTTTAGGATTTAATATCTTGATGTCTTTTGTTGCTCAATAAATCCGTTGTAATGGTTTGAATAATTCATTGAATGAATAAAATTGCATTTTGCTATTTGAAGTGAATTGGGTATTTTTGATATGTTTTAGACCGCACCCGAAAGTTGCCTACGTTCCTCCAGTTGGGAGGCTCAGGTCTTCGTAGTTCAAACAAACAAAGACCATTTTTTTTTTTTTTTTTTTTTGTGCTCCCTGTTTTTTGCCTAGACCGCCCTTGCGGGTTTTCAATCTAGCGGGCTTCTTTTTTGCACGTGCTCTAATTTTTGCCTAGGCCGCCCTTGCGGGTTTTCAACCTAGCGAGCGATTTTTTTTTTTTTTTTTATTTATTTAATGGTCTTTGTTCATTAAGCGTAGAACTTCTTGAGCTTGTCGAGGTTGACCTCCTTTGGCAGCTGGTCACCATCTAAATCCACGAGCCAGACTGCACCACCGCTTAGTATCTTTTTGATCACGTACGGACCGATCCATCGGGGTCCCCATTTCCCCAGGGGACTCATGGCATTAGGAGGATGTTGTCTTAAGACCAAATCTCCCACATTGATGTTTCGAGGCTTCACTTTTTTGTTGAAAGCTCTTGCCATCCTTTGCTGATATGCCCTCGTGCGTTCGAGTGCTCTTAACCTTTTCTCGTCGAGTAAGGCTAGCTGTTCGTATCGACTTTGCATCCAGTTGACCTTGTTGACTTGATTCTCGAGGAGGACCCGTAGAGATGGGACTTCAAGTTCAATAGGGAGTACGGATTCAGAACCATAGACCAATGCATAAGGAGTTTCTCCTGTTGCGGACCGTATGGATGTGCGGTAGCCCCACAATGCTAATGGTAGCTTCTCGGGCCAATCCCTTCCTGTTGAGGCCATTTTCTTGACGATGGTCGTATTTGCTGCTTCGACTGCGCCATTTGCTTGGGGCCGGTAAGGAGATGACTTGTTCTTGGTGATCTTGTATTCTACCAAAAGTGCATCCATCTCCTTCTCAAAGTGAGAGCCGTTGTCGGAAATGATTTCATGAGGCACGCCGTATCGGCACATGATATTAATCTTTACGAATTCGGCCACTTTCTTGGCGTTGAGAGTTCGATAGGATTGTGCTTCGACCCACTTTGTGAAGTAGTCGACCGCCACTAGGACGAATGACTGCCCATTGCTCCCGGCAGGATGAACTTTACCGATGATGTCTATCCCCCAACAAGAGAAAGGCCAAGGTGTGACCATGTTGTAAAGTTGTGAGGGTGGTGCATGTTGTAGATTAGCGTGGAACTGGCACTTGGCACACCTTTTGACTTTCTCGATACAGTCTCGTTCCATAGTGCTCCAATAGTAACCAATGCGAAGTATCTTCTTGACTAGCATAAACCCATTCATGTGGGGTCCACATTCTCCTTCGTGCACTTCACACATTATCTCTTGAGCTTCGGTCTCATTGGCGCATAGGAGATTGATCCCGTCGTGGTGCCATTTATAGACTCGGTCCCCAATCAGTACGTACCGAGAGGCTAACCTTTGCAGAGCTGCTTGAGACTTCTTATTGATGTTCTCGGGATAAGTGCCGTCTTTGAGGAAGTTCATGATATCCGAATACCACGGAGAGTTTGTTTGAACCTCGTTGATCTCGATACTCATGCAATATGCCGGACTGTTCCTTCGAGCAATTTTGAAAGGCTTCACCATTTTCCCTTTGGGCATTTCAACTAATGAAGCTATAGTGGCCAGTGCATCGGCGAAGCGATTCTTATCCCTTGGCAGGTAGTTGAAAGTGATCTCTTGGAATTGTTCAACCAGTTCTTCAAGGTGCTGACCATATTGTTGGAGAGTCGGGTCTTGGGTTCGCCATTTACCCGATTGCTGATTGATAAGGAGCAAAGAGTCGCCGAACACTTCTAGTTCCGTGACGTTTCTTTCGAGAGCTGCTTCGAGCCCTGCTATGCACGCTTCGTACTCGGCAATGTTATTGGTAGCTTCGAATTCCAGGCGTATGGCAATGGGAGTGTAGATGTCTTTTGGATCGACAAGCAATACCCCTATACCAAAACCGTGCTATTGGCGGCGCCATCGAAAAAAAGTTGCCACTTGTCTTCCTCGGTTGCAGTATAAATTAAATGCTCGTCGGGGAACTGTACATCTTCCCCCTTCACTTCGTCACACGGGAATTCGGCAAGCTGGTCACTGAACACTTTCCCCCTGACGGATTTTAGTGTGACGTAAGTGATATCATAGCCGGCGAGCATGAAGTACCATTTGGCTATTCTCATTGACATGAAAGGCTTCTCGAAGATGTAGTGGAGAGGGTCCACCTTTGCTACTAGCTTGATCGGAAAAGCTTCCATATAGTGTTTGAGCTTTTGAGTGACCCAAACCAATGCTGCACATGACTTCTCTAAGACAGAGTAGTTCTTTTCGCCTCCTTGGAATCGGCGACTGACAAAATAAATGGCGTTCTCCTTTGTGGACTCTCGTTGCTCTTGTGCTAACATAGCCCCTAGGGCTTCATCATTGACAGTGAGATAAAGTAACAGAGGTTTCTCCTTGTGCGGCGGAACTTGAACAGGAGGGCACGTTAAGTAATGCTTCACTTGATCGAAGGCTTCTTGGCACGCGTCGGTCCATTCTAGAGCCACATTCTTCTTGAGTAGTTTGAAGATTGGCTCGCACATGGAAGTGAGTTGGTGCACAAACCGACTGATGTATTGTAGTCTGCCCATGAAACCTTTAATCTCTTTCTGCGTCTTTGGAGGAGGCATGTCAATGATTGCCTTGATTTTTGTGGGGTCTACTTCGATTCCCCTTTCAGTGACCATATAACCAAGAACTTTGCCTCGGATAACCCCGAATGTGCACTTTGCAGGGTTGAGCCTGATCTTGTGTTGACGAAGCCTTTCGAAGAACTTGCGGAGATCGATTAGGTGTTGACCATCGGTTCCTTTGGAGTGAATGATCATGTCGTCCACATAGACCTCGATTTCTTTGTGAATCATATCTTGGAACAAGTCTGTCACGGCTCTTTGGTAGGAAGCCCCAGCATTTCTTAACCCAAATGGCATGACTGTGTAGCAAAAGGTACCCCACGGTGTTGTGAAGGCTGTCTTATGTTGATCTTCCTCGGCCATGAGAATCTGATTGTACCCAGCGAACCCATCCACGAATGAGCGAACCTCGTAGGCAGCAGTGGAGTCGACTAGCATGTCGATATCAGGGAGTGGAAAATCATCCTTTGGGGAAGCTTTGTTTAAATCCCGGAAGTCCACACAAACTCGAACCTTGCCGTTCGCCTTCCTGACTGTCACAATGTTGGCTAACCATGTCGGATACTCTATGACCTTGATGAAACCCACACTGAGGAGCTTCTCAATCTCTTCTTTGACCTGCAGAGACCATTCTGGCTTGATCTTTCTGAGCTTCTGTTTTACTGGCCTGGCATCTTCTCTGATCGGAATCCTGTGCTCCGCTACCTTTCTGTCTAAACCTGGCATATCTTTGTATGACCATGCGAACATATCCACGAACTCCCGTAGTAATGCAGTTAATCTGTCTCTGTCGTCTCCTTTGAAGAAGCTTCCAATCTTGGTTTCTTTTGGCTCTTCTTCGGTACCCAGATTAACAACATGCAATTCTTCGTCAGCCTTTGGACCATTCTCGCCACGACTACGGACTTGTTGAGCAAGTTCATTTAAGTATGTTGTGTTTTCGTGGTCTATTTCATCATAATTTGAATCGTTATTAACTTGTTCGTTAAATTCATTATTAGTTAATTCATCATTTATGATGTTTGCAATCTCAGGGTACTCAGGAATATCAAATTTTTCATTAGCAAAGAAAGGGAACACACGCTCGGCTATGGCCTCCAAATCCTCTTGGGTGAGGGTATTAGAGACACTCTCGGACTCGAAAATAAGTGTGAGCTGCTCTTCCTTTGTTGCTGTGCGGGGTATGCAACCCATTTCTTGGACTAAGAATTCCTCGGATACCACGGGCCCTTTTGTTGAATACCAATTGTTGATCGGCTCGGAGCTTGGCGGGATCTCACTGATAGTCTCGTTCATGATGACGGTGTCATGGATGGCGTTAACTTGGCATACATTCATCATGGCAAGCTCTTCAAACATGGAGGCTAAATCTGTCAGCTCTTCCCCCACGGTGATTTCTGTCTCAGACTCTATAGTCATCTTCCTCCCCCACCATTCACGGGGCGACCTGGGAGTTGGTTCCCTTTCGGATTTCTGGATCTCACAATCGGAGAAGATTTCGAGGCCGGGCTTTTTGACACCTTTATTGTTAACCCATGGCTCGGGAAAGATCATGTATGGAACGTCTTCCCCTTGGCGGACAAAATAACCATTCAACGTCTTGCGGTAAGGCCTCAGATTAGGGACTTCATAACGACGGCCTTCTTTACGAGCTCGGGCCTTTTCGTTCTTGATTGCTTGCTCTTGTTTCAAGTCTTCTTTGGAAGGCTCATACCCCAAACCGAAGGTGTTCTTGACAAATGGGACTTGTACGGGATGTAGGATTCCTTGTTGATATTTCCCTAAGCCTAAACCAGGGAAGTAGTCCATATTCCTCATCATGCGGAGGACTTTGTGATTGCTGGGGGTCCATGATTCGTTTCCCCCATCTTTGTCAATGGCGTTGATTGAGACGCCGGAGAGAGTGGAGTCTGGTAGACCATGCTGAACTTGGTGGACGGGCTCACCTTTTCTGTGGATAGTGATGTTTTCAGCCATTACGGTCACTATTTCATCACCATTTCGGATCTTGACACATTGGTGGAGAGTTGACGGTACGGCATTAGCACTGTGAATCCATGGTCGACCCAAAAGTAAGTTGAACGAGGCCGGGATATCAAGCACTTGGAATGGAACGGACATGATCATGCTTCCAAACTCAATGTCTATTTCGATCATACCCATGACTGTACGGGCGGTGCTGTCATAACCTCGGATTACTTGAGTAGAAGGCTTCAAATCAGAATCCTTAAGCCCCAGTATGCCCATGATCCTACCAGGCATGAGATTGAGTGCGGAACCACCGTCCACTAAGACTCTTGAGACGGGCCTCCCCCTTGCTCGTACCTTGAGGTAAATAGCTTCGTTGTGGTTGGAACCAAATGGTGGAAGGTCCATATCGGCAAAGGTGATGACGTTGCTAAAATGAATGTGACCAATCATTGCCGTGAGGTCCTCGGGAGTAGTATCGGGAGAAACTGATGTATCATCGAGATTGCGGATGACGAGATCTCGGTGTTTATTCGAGGATGCAATGAGGTCCCAAATAGAGATGTTGGCTTGAGTTTTCTTGAGTTAGACAAGTAGAGGATCTTCGGGAGTGTTGTGAGCTTGTGGCCTTTGAGAAGAGGAGCTCGGTGCGGAAGTGGAAGGGTTGCTTGCTATGACTCGACCGGATCGAGTTAGCATGTTGACGTTCCCATCTTGCTTCTTTTTCCTATTCTCTAGTACTTCCCTCATTACTTCATCATAAGTCACTACATAACAAGAATTGTCAAGTTTATTCATAACATTGGGGCCCCCATTCACAATTGGGATTGAATGGGTGGTCCCCTCGAGTTCTCCTATCTCTATTACATTGACATGCTCGTCATTAGTCACTACAAATTCTTTCTTATCTATGAGATCTTGAATGACATTGCGGAGAACGAAGCATTCCTCGGTGGTGTGGCCACTATATTGGTGGTAGCCACAATATTTGTGGTGAGCATGATTGGAGTGGATCGTCTTGGGTTGGTACCCTTGCACGGGTGTGACTTGACCCTTTGCCTTGAGGACCTCGAACACTTCGGTTTGAGTCATGCCTTGGAGAGGCGTGTAGACACGGTCACTTCGGGACTTCTTCCCTTGAGGTGGAGGAACCTTTTTGTAATTCCCCTTGTCGATAGTGACGGCGTTGACCGAGGCCTCTTTTGTGGAGTTGGAAGCGGCCTTGTAGCGGTAAGTAGGAGTGGTCTTCTTAATCTCCTTGAGCAAGTCATCCATGCGTACCCCCGCCTCATACATTTGGGAGAATTCGGAGTAGCAAGCCCCACTTAAGTGAGTGCGGAGATCAATCTTGAGACACTTGAGAAATATGTCCATTTGCTCTTTTGTGTTCGGCCTCTCAACAATTTCAGAGAGTTTGTCATTCCATCTCCTTGTGAAGTCGATGAAGGACTCATTGTCTCGTTGAGTAGTGTTCTCTAGCTCTTTCCTTGTGGGCCGGTGAGTGGTGTTGCCTTGGTATTGGTTCTTGAAGGCAAGCATGGCGGAGTCCCAATCAAGACGGACAGTGAGCGGGAGAGTAGCATACCAATCTTTTGCCGCCCCCTCGAGAGTGAGAGGAAAGCATTGAGCCATCACCTTGGTGGAGACCTTCTTTGGAACCATTGCCCAAATATAAGTCTCAATGTGAGCCATAGGACAAGAGTTCCCCTTGAATTTGCTTATGTCGGGCATCTTGAACTTATCGGGAAGAGCGGCCATAGTACTCATGAGGATGGATGATTGATAAAGGCTTGTGTCGGAGCCTTTCCCCATGTTGAGCCCATTGAATTTTTGGTCGATGTAGGCCATGATAGAATCCACCATTTTGGGCTCATTGTTCTCGGAACTTGGTTCCCCCATTTTCTTGGTGCGGGTGTTGACATAAGGACTCTTGAACAAACCCTCGGTCCATTCGGATTCATCATCATTGTTCTTGTTCTTTCCCTTGGCAAGGTTGGTGAGCTTTTCTTTCATTAGCTCCATTTCGGCCTCGTGGGCCTCCCTTTGGCTGTCGAGGTGGGATTGCCAAATGTCGTCTTTGCTTTGTGCCTCCTTGTTAAGGGTGGAGACTTGCTCTTGGAGGAGTTGGACCATAGTTGAGAGCTGTTCGAGAGACATGGTGTTGCTGCTGCCGGTCATGGTTGGTGTTGGAGCTGTTGGAGTGATCTCTTCACGGACTAACCGATTTGCTGAATCCCGGTAGACTTTGTAAGTACCAATTGAACCTATATTGCAGAAGAGGCCCTTGTCAGTCTTGAGTAACACTTGCGGTCCATGAAGAGGCTTAGAACACACAGTTGGGCACACGACTCGAACCACATAAGAAAAGACTCTTTTTTTTTTTTTTTTTTTTTTATAAGTCGGAGGGAATGAATCCCTTTTGGGGTTTCTAAGAAAATAATGGAATCGTCACACTAGTATATAGACCATCTCGCGGTCCCATATACTCATCGGATTCCATCGCGCTTGTGAATTCTACATGTATCGGGATTAGACTAAATTAATGAAGTAAAGCATACATGCGGGGACGGATTTTTATTTTCGTCCAAAATAACTACTTTTTGGGGACGGATTTTTATTGCGTCCCTTTCAACAAGTTGGCATGTATGATTTGAAGACATTAGTTTAGGGAAATCTCGGTACATGGAAACCGACTTGAGTCACGGAGTGTTAGACCCTAACTAGAATTGTGTGGTTTGTGCTCGGCTTGAATATGAGGCTCAAAGGTCACCCCCGGCATGTAGTCTTGAACTACGCCACGGGCTGAGGTTTACCGCTTCGAAAGAGCCAAGGTTTGGTGGAGCTTGAAACTTCTAGGACGGGCCTCGACGGGTTTGGGGTTGGACTTGTGCGACTCGATAGTGAGCAGTTCATAGGAATATGTGCATGTAGTGTGAGGTCTAACAAGTGACAAATTTTTTTTTTTTTTTTTTTTTTTGAAAAGAAAGAAAAACACACAAAACACATAAGCACATAAAATTACAACTCCCGAATCACCCGTGTGACCGGTAAATAAAACACAAAATTAAAACAGTCCGAGGGTTCAATTCTGTTCTGATGCAGGCAACTGTGCCCACACCCCACTGTTCTGCTCCGTCACTGAAACCTGTTTCTGTTCTGGGAACCAACCCAGAAGCGTGCGCCTCTGAGTGCTGATGGGGGACGCGCGCGCATGGCGCAATGCTTGTGAGAGGCGCGCGCTTCTGGGTAACACCTGTTAGAATGTCAGACTTTGGACTCAGGGGATTGCCCTGGTCCTATGTTCATGTTGTAGCCCCTGCAGAAGTGATTAGTGCAGAATAACAGAAGAAGAAGATGAAGAACATGAAGAAGTGGGCGATTCGGGTTCTTGATGCGGGATGCGCGCGCCTTAGGCTTAAAAGGCCAGACGCGCGCGCCTCCCCCATCAGGAAACAGAATGCCCAGAAAAGATGTAGATTTCGATCAGAACGCAAGTTTAACCCTCAAATTCATCCCCAGCGGAGTCGCCACTGTAGATACCCCGGGGGAACCACGGCTTGGCTAGAGCGGTGAATTATCCTAGGATGTCTAACTTGTTTTATATTATTTAGAGTCGCCACCTATGTTTTGAGGAACATAAGAAAAACCTATTGATTGTAGCCTAAGTTTGATTACAAAAACAGAGATTCTTTGTTTTGAGGTCCGGGGGTTAGATTACGAGATGGGAAGTACCGAAACACCCATCTCGCCCACTTAAGTTGGTCTTGCTTGATCAAAATCTACATGAATGAAAATGTTCTTCTTCTTCTTCTTTAAGTCATAAAAAGAGGGTTTAAAATAGGATTTGGAATGTAGGAGATAACTCCTTAACCAACCTCAATGAGATGAGGTGATCATTAGAGTCATGTCCCAAAATGATTTGGGTGATTGCACATTTGATTAGAGTAAAAAAAAGAGAGAGGAGATGTAATAGAAAGGAAAGGAAAAGATGAACTTTTACCTACAATTTGAAGACCTTCAAGTATTGCTTGATGAAATCCTTGGAGAACTTTTAGAAAGTGATTTTGGTATAGTTTTTGTAAGTTCAATTTTCGGTCCTTGAAAATGGAGGTAAAGAGAGGTTTTTATAGGTGAAAGAGGGGTGTTTTTGGTGCCAAAACTCAGTCACCAAGAAATCCTTCCCGGGGCAAAATCCTGTAAATTGAGCAAGAGAGGGAATCCTGGCCAGAAATCTGTAACTGACGCCCAGAGGCGCGCGCTTCCTGCTTTGGGGGCGGGAGGCGCGCGCGCCTGGCTCCTAGTGTCGGAGGCGCGCGACTCAGAGAAGGCAATTTTGACAGAATGGACTAGAAAGTCAGCCCTGTCATTCAGTTTAGTCCCTGGACTTAACGAAGTCAGTCAGGAACTTAACGGAAGTGACAGAAACTAACGAGAAACACTTAAAATGGGGAGAAACACAAAATCAAATGTGCAATCGGGGTGAGCGGTCCAAGGCGGGGTGTCTACAATATGAAATAAATGATAACAATTACAACGTTTATTAAACGTGCCTAGGGCACCACTACCAACACCAATCACACAAGTCTTCAAACATCTTCCATTCACGAATCATCAGGCAATAAATATAAGTCTTTCTGCTCAGCGCATCTGCCACAAAACATTTGCCTTTCCTGGATGATAAAGGATTGTACAATCATGATCCTTCAATTTCTCCATCCATCTACGTTGTCTCATATTAAGCTCTTTTTGAGAAAATAAGTACTTCAAGCTTTTATGATCTGTAAAGACTTCAAATTTGGTTCCATACAAGTAATGCCTCCATTTATGCAAAGCAAAAATAATCGCAGCCAACTCTAAATCATGAGTAGGATAATTCTTTTCATAAGGAGATAATTTTCGAGAAGCATAAGATATTACCTTGCCATCTTGCATCATAACACAACCCAATCCTTCTTTAGAAGCATCAGTATAAACCATGAAATGCTCAGAACCATTAGGTAAAGCCAAGACTGGAGCTGTAGTCAAACGCCTTTTCAACTCCTGAAAACTTGCTTCACATTTGTCATTCCACTCAAAAGAAATTGCTTTTCGAGTCATATTAGTCAATGGAGTAGCAATCTTAGAGAATCCCTCAATGAATCTCCCGATAATAACTAGCCAAGCCCAAGAAACTACGGATCTCTGTCACTGTAGTTGGCCTTTTCCAATTTACAACTGCTTCAACCTTGGAAGGATCTACTGCAATACCAGTAGCAGACACAACATGTCCTAAGAATGAAACCTCTTCTAACCAGAAAGCACATTTGCTGAATTTTGCAAATAATTGTTTCTCACGAAGAACTTGCAATACTATTCTGAGATGTTGTTCATGCTCAGCCCGTGATTTAGAATATACAAGAATGTCATCAATGAATACCACCACGAAACAATCAAGATAGGGCTTGAAGATACGATTCATCAAATCCATAAATACAGCTAGAGCATTTGTCAAACCGAATGGCATAACAATAAATTCATAATGCCCATACCTGGTACGAAAAGCTGTCTTTGGTATATCCTCAGATCTGATTTTCAACTGATGATAACCACTTCTCAAGTCAAGCTTCGAGTACACTACTGAACCTTGAAGCTGATCAAACAAGTCATCAATGTCGCGACCCCAGACCCCGCGGGCCCGAGACCGCGAGCTGGACGTCGACTCTAACAAATATCTCTAAAAATACCGAAGATAAAAATTCCATTTAATACCAAAAGGTGGTGATCCAACGTTTTACAAAACCAAGTTTGATAAAAACCCATTTACAACTTATCATAAACTTCCACAAGTTTATGCCCAACAAAATATAAAATATACACAAATCCTAATGACGTCAATGTTTGGTACAAATACCCCAAAATGGTTACACATTTACATAATGTAAACCAACCTATATCAACCTTCCCCAAAAGAACGGATCCACACTCGACGTCCTCTTTCTCGTGATCAGCGAGACTAATCCTTAGCACCTGGGGGGGGGGGTTAAGGAAAAACAAAGATAAAAGAAAGGGGGTGAGATAAATCTCAATAAGTTACTAATGCAACTACATGACATGCTATGATGCAATAAGCAATAAACAATAATTATTATCACATAGCACATAGCAATTATCATATATCAGATAGCAGCGGAAATAAACACATAACAAAGGATATAGCCAAGGTTTTCCAAACCGGAATATCCAAATAAAGGATCGCTGCGCAGCTTCAATAATCAACAAATCATCATCTTCATAATAGCATGAAAGCCGAAGAGAAAACCCCGGTACCGGAACCAATAACCATAAAAGTGTCACAAAGGACAAGGACCATGACACAAAGTCATGCCCGTTAGCTAGATACATTCACAAAGGAATGCTAACTCATCTTTTCCAAGGCCAATCTGGAAAAGGGTAAAGAAGGGGGCAAAACAATGGTCAACATTATAATGGACTTGGCTTTGCCATTATAATCTTTCCCATCGCCCGATGCAACAAATATGCCAGCTGGGCTTCCAAATAAATGCTAAGTAATAATAATTTATCATGAATAAACAACTTAAGGTTCCAAAGTAGGGAACCAATCCAATTAAATCACCACAAAGGTAAACCAATATAAACCGCACATCATAGATGAACCACATTCCCAAAATGAGACTTAAATCAAATTCCATATCATATTTATTCACAAAAGAATCAACTCCAATCAATAAAGTGTTCCACGGTGTTATTTTAAGTTAATTAGAAGGATTAAACCTAAACTAGTTAAGCCATTTGGTTTAAACAAGCAAAAAGGTCAAATTCCTGGAACAGGGGGCGGGCGGGCGCCTGGGCCAGTGCAGGCGCGCGCTTGAATTTCCAGAAAGTCAGGCGCTAGAAAAAGTGGGAGTAGGCGGGCGCCTGGGCAGGGTCAGGCGGGCGCCTGGTCTACGGGCTGGGAGAAATTCCCAGCTGGGTTCTTCCCATTTCCTTACCATTTTCCTACCAAAATCATAACACCCAAAATCAACACTCCCAAAACGATTCCTAAGGTATCCAAACCTCATTTATAACTAGAATGGGAATCCAAATACACCATTTATCAACCAAAACCAAGAATCAAAATCAACATTCAAGCTTTCACCATTTTCTACCCAAAACTCAAATAAAACTCCAAATCAATTCTAAACTCAACCAAACTTCAAATATAACAACAAAAGCATTATATGAACATAATATGAACATTTTAGCATCAAAATGGGGGAAAAGTAACTTACTTGGATTTTCTCAAAGTTGATGGATTTCAATTCTTTTTGGCTTCCTACGATCCTATCGACGATCTAAACATGGTTCATGTTTTAAGAAATGAATAATAATGAGAGGAAGATAGAGGAAATGAAGAGAGAAGATAAAGAAGAAAACTTACCCAATATTGCTAGAGAGAGGAAGAGAGTTGGCTGGGAATGGGATGGGGGGGTGGAGTGTATGAGGGAGAAGGAGGTGAGGGAGGTGAGGGGAGTAGGGGGAAATTATTTTGAAATGTTACAACTAGACCCCCTCCCCTTACTAACACAATTTCTTGCACTCCCGACTAACAATTAAGACTCAACACTTCCACACTAGCCCCAAATAACTCGAATAAAATGCTAGGCATAATTATTATGACACATAAAATGTACCCATAATTATTTAAATAAATAATAATTTATATAAATAAATAAGCAAATAATTAAATAAAAATCATTTAATTACTAATAAAATAGAGCCTAGATTTCGGGTCGTGACAATCAATATGAGGTAACGGATATTTGTTCTTGATAGTTACCTGATTAAGATCTCTGTAATCAATACACAATCGCAGAGTCCCATCTTTCTTTCTGACAAATAACACTGGTGCACCCCACGGTGATACACTAGGCCTGATGAAGCCCCTTTCAAGCAATTCCTCAAGCTGTGTTTTTAACTCTCTCAACTCAGCTAGATCCATTCTATAAGGTGCTTTAGAGATTGGTGCTGTACCTGGTAATAACTCAATACAGAACTCAAGCTCTCGATCAGGTGGCATGCTATACTCAGAAGAGAACACATCTGAAAATTCAGATACAACAGGAATATCCTCCATCTTGGGAACAAATAAACTCTGGTCAAGCACACATGCGAGATACCCGGCACAACCACGAGATAAAAGTTTTCTAGATTTTAAAGCAGAAATAACATGTATAGCACATAAAGGCCTATCACCTTTAAAGGTAAAATCAGGCAAACCAGGAATAGAAAAAGTTACTACTTTTCTATGACAATCAACAGATGCATGATGCACATAAAGCCAATCCATGCCAAGAATCACGTCAAAGTCCCTTATAGGTAACACGACTAGGTCAGCAAGAAGGGCTTGATCACCCACAAGAACCTCACATTTCTTGTAAACCTCAGAAGTAAACATGCAATTTCCCATAGGGAAGATACTTCTAGCACATAAGGCATAGAATCAGGAAGAACATGCAAATGCGCCACAAAATGAGATGCCACATAAGAATGAGATGAGCCTGGATCTATCAAGACTCGCGCTCTCGTACTAGAAAGTAATATAATACCTCCTATGACCGCAGAAAACTCAGCTACACCCTGCTGATCTAAAGCAAACACTCGACCCTGAACTTTTGGTCGACCCCCACTATCTCTCTTGGAACCTGAGGCCTGTTGACTTGTACCCCCAACTTGATTTCCTCTACCTTTAGGAAAATTCTTAGCAAAGTGCCCAGTTTCACCACACACTAAACACTTTCCTTGCTTTAGCCAACACTTGTCTTCAGAATGGCCTTCTTTCGAACAAAAACCACATACTCTCCTGGAACCTTGGACTGTTGTCCTCGAACCAGTTGATACACTACCTTTGCTTTCAGTTGGCTGTCGGAATAGACGATCTTAGCGGCCAGATTTACCACCTCTAGAACCAGATCCCTGAGTTTTCTCTGATACCCGACCAGTCATGGTTGTTCCCAACTTCACCTTGTGTTCTTCGATATCATTTTTAATAGTATAAGCCTTCTCCACTGCTTGATGATAACTAGTAAGCTGTAGAGAAAGAAGTTGCTTCCTATACTCAGTCCTCAACCCTTTAACAAACCTCTGTGCCTTCTTGGCTTCATTTGGAACTAAGTGATCACAATACCTCGCCAATTCTGTGAACTTGGTGGAGTATTGCCCCACTGTCAAGCTTCCCTGCTCCAGATTAAGAAATTCCATTTCCTTTCTATCTTGGACCACTGTTGGAATAAACTGTGACTTAAATGCTTTAAGAAAATTCTCCCATGTCTGTGGTACACCTTCTAGTTCCCAGCTTTTATTCAACACTTGCCACCAATGTTCAGCGGCTTTCTCAAGTTTAAAGGTTGCAAAGGTTACCTTATCACCACCTGCACATCTCAAGGCTGTAAAGATCTTCTCAATACTTTCAATCCACTCCTCTGCCTTCTTGGCATCAAATTCCCCATCAAAACTACGAGGTTTCAACTTCAAGAACCTTGTAAGACGATTAGGATAATCCCAGTCTACATTATCAACCATCTCTTCTTGAGGAGTTATAGATCTCAGCTGATTACTGCCACTTGTACCTTCAGAACTCATTGTACCTGTAGGTAAACACTCAGCGTTATTAATAACACCCCAAGACTCACCCATACCTAGGCCATAGACCCTATCCAGACTTAGAGCAAACCAAGGTAGCTAAACAGGGTAGCTAAACCAGGGTAGCACTGATACCAACCTGACACGCCCCCAGGTCCCCGGGATCCCCTAATAGAACCTCGAACCCGGTGGTAGTGCCTAACGAGGAACAAGAAACTTAACAAGAAACTGAATGACATTTGTTTAACAAACTGACATGATATATATACTCTAGAGTAAGGAGCTATACTAGCTCACAACATGAGTTCTAAACAAGAAAATTTAAAACCAAACTTATTTACATACACAGCGGAAACATGCCTAGCTCATAAGCTGACATTAAGAGTACTATACAAGATGTCTAGTGATAACAAGAACTGAACAAGACTGTCTATCCCAAAATAAGGAGTTACAAAACCCATAGTACATCGTCCTCACCAAATGTAAAAGGACACAAGCCCCAAAAGAATCACGACCCGCGTAGTAAGCTCCCAGCTATGTCGAGCCTCACTGCGCACTATCCTTCCTTTGATCTAAGGAAAACAATTAAACAAGGAACGGGGTGAGATAAATCTTAGTAAGCTATTAGATGCAACTACATGACATGTTATCATGCAATTCAAGTAGATACTCAAGTAATCATATATCAAGTATCATTAAGTAACAAGTATATGAGAGGCTAAACCACTCATCAAGTAGCACATAAGGCTAAACAAGTAAGCTAATAAGGATATTGCTTCCTTCCTTATTCCTCCCAAGAATACCATTGTTGTCGTAGCTTGTATTACTTTGACAATCACGATCAATAACAGGAAACTGATTATTCAGTATGTATCAGAAGACCCGGTAACCAGTGTCATTCCCAATATCAAGACTCACGAGGTGTTCAAGACAAGAGTTTAGCATTCACTTAAGTCAGGCTTATTGCTCCAACTAAGGAAGCTATGCCCTTACTATGGCCGGTAGTAAGGGGTCAAGCGGAAATACATAGGGACCCGATTGTCACTTAAGCCCCAGCTCTCGCGACAAGCGTGAACCTATATATTTTCAAACAAGCAAGGAGAACCAGCTGGACTCACACAAGAATGTACAAGTAGATATTTACTTGAACTACGGGAGAAGAACTAATCCAAAAGTAGTGGACTAGCTCAACAAAGAACATGCTTCAAGTAATCAAGAAGTCACCTTGTATCAAGCAAACGTATGCAATGTTTGCACATACACAACAAGAACATGTCTCATACACGTTAGTGCTTACTTATAGCACTTTCTAGTTCACTACCATACATATGTATTGGTGTCAAGCCATGTACAAGATTTTATTATCTTATATTCAAGTCTTAATCCATTTCTATGGATGTTCAAGTCATGTACAAGATTTTAAATGTCTTATACTTCAAGTTATAATTCCAATCTTTGGACATTCAAGCATGTATAAGAGTTATACATTTACTCTTACAAAATCCCAATCCTATTCTTAGGATGTTCAAGTCTAAGACCTTGTTCTAATTCCCCTAAGGTGCACAATCATTGGATTCACAACAAGTATAACACATTAGTGCTTGTTCATAGCACTTTCAAGACATAAAGAAGAGATACTACTCTTATACTTATGTTCTCATTTGAGTTCTATAAGTATTAATGTTCAAGTCTAAGTTCTAATACCCCAAAAGGTACAATTACACTTGCTAGGACATCTTATACTAAGGCTATATGCCTTAGGAGAGACAAACTTTCAATTTAATTTAGATTTAAAACACTTTGTTTGGAACAGGGGACCGGGCGGGCGCTCATCCAAAATTTTCAGAAACCATAACTTTCTAGTGAAAAGGGCGGGTGCCTGGTCACTAACCGGGCGGGCGCCTGGTCCAATTTTCAGCAAATCTCAATTTCTTTCCCAGGCTTAGAAATCTCCGTCCCAAGCGTAGGAGTAACTTTTACTAACATTTTAACAACTTCAAAAATGTAAACAAAACTCAAATTCCCATTTCAAGTTACTTTTGCTTTCTTACACAAAAGGTTTTATACTCCCTTTGTCCCACAATTACAAGTACCACAAAAATCATCCCAAACACGAAATTAACATTCACAAGTATCGAGAATAAAATTTATGCATGTTATTACAAGCAAGGGGGAGCTAATAACTTACCTAGTCAAAATTCAAGTTGACCCAAACATATTTTTGTTCCGCCTGGAACGCTCTATTCAACGCCACGAATATTAATCTGGGATCAGAATCAAGAACGGAGTGATAATTAAACTTGAGGAGTCGAGAGTAGGGTAAACCCTAACCCTAACTTATGAAACAGAGAAAGAACGAGAAGAAAATTGGGTAAAATGCCTTCTCAGGCAAAACCCAACAAGATATACTTTGCAACTATCCAAGAATGACACTTAGGCCCCTCAAGTTTCACTTTTAACAAAAAGGTCCCTAAAGTCAAATTTTCACAAATGACCCAAAAGTCAAAACTAGACATTTAACCACCTTAACTATTTAAAGCAGTTAAAAATTTAACCCAAGTAAAACTAACACATAATATGCCAGTTCAAGAATTTAACAAGTATGTCAAATATTTAACAAGAAATTCGATGGGTGTTACACCATAGATCCATTCATATGATTAATTCAAATACAACAATATGAATACTAGAAAAACTAACCCTTGATGACTTTGAATTTGGTCTTTGATCTTGGTGGAGAACTTGAAGCTTTAATCACAAAAGTAAGAACACTAACTTTGAAGATGATAAGCTTCACCCTCTAGCGGTATCCACACCACGAACGAATATCAAGAACACTTGATCTTGGTTGCTAGACCAAATTGTGAAACACGTTTTTACAATTGATATGAACTATATGGAATATTGGTTTGTGAATTATTTTGTTCTTTAATCTAAGATGTCTTAGAACAAAATAAACTCTCAAACTCTTTGGAGACTTGCTCAAAAGCATTGGCATTGATTCTGGCCGAATTTGGCTGTTTATATACAAGTTAGACCTATTCCAAATAGGAAACTTGTGTCTAAACCCGTCCAAAATTTTTTTCCAAATCAAATTAGGAAACCAGTCCCGACATGGTGTGCGGCCGCCCAAAACCACCTGTGCGGCCGCACATCTATCTGGAAGGTTATGGTACTATTTGACCCAAACTGTGCGGCCGCCCAAACCATCTTGTGCGATCGCACACTTGTCCAGATTCCCACAGTTTCCAAAATCCAATATAGTCCTTATTTAAGATTCGTTCTATTGTGTGTGACCCTCTAGGATTACACTAAGTTGGCAATGGGTTCAAACATGAAACCATAAGATATGATTAGGTTCTAGCAAACCGTTATACCTACCCAAATAGTATAACTAGATACAAGTTCGCATTCCTTTAGAACATGTCATAATCCCTTTGTCCACGATGTCATTGAACACAAGTCATGGTCAACAAGTTAACTTGTCTTGTTCAATACTTTCTCGATTCCGAATATATTGATAATCCAAATGACATTGATCTAATCAATTCATTTGAGTCTGGCCGAACATTTTCATCAACATCATTCCTACGAGAGGCCCAAGCTTGACATCTCTCCGAAGAGGGACAAATCCATTTAGCTTATTATTCTTCCCTACGTGAATCCGATTATGCCAATCATACCCTTTATAACTACCCGGTTAAAGGTAGCGTTTGAATATGTCAAACATAATGTTCATCAAGTGGAAGACTATAATAACTTCATGTATAAGGATTCGAATGACATAACTAAAATGAGATATATGTATGACATAGACCATGACATAAATCTCATACAGCGGGTCATGTCCAGTACCTTGTTCCAAACAAGTACCCATAAATCTAACATGATCATCTCATGATCATTTAGTCTTTATACTAGTGCTTAACAAGTACTAGGGACGGAGATTATTATAAGTAAACATGAACAACAATAATAATTAAAACATCTCTTTATTGATATGAAATAAATGATAACAATTACAACGTTTATTAAACGTGCCTAGGGCACCACTACCAACAATCTCCCACTTGCCCTAGGCCCAATCTCCCATGTATCTAATACCCATGGACCTAACATGACCTTCTTGTTTAGCTTGTGGAAGTCCCTTTGTTAGCGGGTCCGCGATATTGTCATCAGTAGGTACTCTGCATATATTTACGTCTCCCCTATCAACAATTTCTCGAATGATATGAAAACGCCTAAGTATGTGTTTGGATTTTTGATGTGCTCTTGGTTCCTTTGCTTGAGCAATAGCACCATTATTATCGCAATAAAGGTCTATTGGATTAGCAATGCTAACAACTACTTCAAGTTCAGTGATGAACTTCTTAATCCAAACAGCTTCATTTCCAGCATCTGATGCAGCAATATACTCAGCTTCCATTGTAGAATCAGCGGTTGTACTTTGCTTGGAACTCTTCCAGCTTACAGCTCCACCATTTAACATAAACACAAAACCCGATTGCGATCGACTATCATCTTTGTCGGTTTGGAAGCTTGCATCCGTGTAAGCATTTACCACGAGATCATCTTCCATTCCTCCATAGACCAAAAACGAATCTTTAGTTCTTCTCAAGTACTTAAGAATATCTTTCACAGCCATCCAGTGATTTTCACCGGGGTCGGATTGGTATCTACTTGTCATGCTTAAAGTATAAGATACATCCGGCCTAGTACAAATCATGGCATACATGATGGACCCAATTGCCGAAGCATATGGAACATCATTCATTTTCTCACGCTCATCTTTTGTCTTAGGACATTGAGTCTTGCTCAGAGAAACTCCATGTAACACTGGTAAGGTTCTTCTTTTAGAATTTTCCATACGGAATCTTCTAATGACCTTGTCAATGTATGTACTTTGGCTTAAACCAAGTAGCCTCCTTAATCTATCTCTATAGATCTTAATGCCAAGTATATATGCGGCTTCACCCATATCTTTCATTGCGAAGCATTTTCCTAACCAAGTCTTCACGGACTGAAGTGTAGGAAATCGTTTCCAATGAGTAATATGTCATCCACATATAAAATAAGGAATAGCACTATGCTACCACTAATCTTCTTGTATACACAAGGTTCATCTTCGTTCTTGATGAAACCAAACTCTTTGATCGATTCATCAAAATGGAGATTCCAACTCCTTGAAGCTTGCTTCAATCCATAGATAGATCTCTGCAATTTGCATACCTTAGAATTCTGTTCAAAACCTTCTGGTTGTGTCATATACACATCCTCTTGTAGTTTTCCATTTAGGAAAGCGGTTTTGACGTCCATTTGCCATATATCATAGTCATTATATGCGGCAATGGCAAGCAAAATTCTTATAGACTTGATCATTGCTACGGGTGAAAAGGTTTCATCATAGTCAATACCATGAATTTGCCTATAACCCTTCGCTACAAGTCTAGCTTTGTAAGTATGCACCTTCCCATCTATGTCAGTCTTTTTCTTGAAGACCCATTTGCATCCTATGGTTTTTACACCTTCGGGTGCATCAATCAAATTCCAAACTTGATTGTCTTCCATGGATTGCAATTCGGATTCCATGGCTCCAAGCCACTTGTCCGAATCAGGAGAAGACATCGCCTCTTGGTAGGTTGTCGGTTCATCATTCTCAATGATTTCCACCTCATTACTATCCGTTACGAGAAATCCATATCTCTCGGGCTCGGATCGTAACCTACTAGATCTGCGAGTTGCTTGTGTATTTTGAACAGGTTCCACAACTCCTTGTGGTTCTTGTTCTTGTTCCACTATTGGTTCAATGTCATTTTCTGGGTCTCCAATCTCTTCAAGATTTATTTTACTCCCACTGATTTATTTGGAGAGAAACTCTTTCTCTAGAAGACACCAGTTCGGGCAACAAAAACTTTGTTGTCCTCACGGTTGTAAAATTAATATCCTCTAGTTTCTTTTGGATATCCCACGAAAATACATTTGTCGGATTTGTGTGCAAGTTTATCAGAGACAAGTCTTTTGACAAAGGCTTCGTAACCCCAAATCTTCATGAAAGATAAACAAGTTTTCTTTCCACTCCACATCTCATATGGAGTCTTTTGAACCGACTTAGTTGGAACACGATTTAGTGTGAATGCAACGGTTTCTAAAGCATAACCCAAAAAGGATATTGGAAGATCAACTTGACTCATCATTGATCGAACCATGTCTAACAAAGTCCGATTTCTCGTCTTGGACACACCATTCCATTGTGGTGTTCCGGGTGGAGTCAATTGTGAAACTATTCCACAATTCTTTAGATGATCATCAAATTCATGACTCAAGTATTCTCCACCTCGATCTGATCGAAGTGCCTTAATACTTTTGCCAAGTTGTTTTTCTACTTCATTTTGAAATATTCTAAATATCTCAAGTGCTTCACTTTTATGTTTCATTAGGTAAACATACCCAAATCTACTATAATCATCAGTGAAGGTTATGAAGTATTGAAATCCTCCCCTAGCATTGCTACTTAATGGTCCGCATACATCGGAATGTATCAACCCCAATAAGTCGCTTGCCCTTTCACCTAACTTGGTAAAAGGTGTCTTAGTCATTTTTCCAAGAAGACACGACTCACAAGTATCATATGACTCAAAGTCACATGAACCCAAAAGTCCGTCCCCATGGAGTTTTGAGATACGTTTCTCATTAATATGACCAAGACGGCAATGCCACAAATAAGTATGATTTACATCATTAGGTTTAGATTTCTTATTTATATGATAGACATTGTCATTATTTTCATTCTTGACATTCAAGACATAAAGTCCATTAAATGAATTAGAAATACCATAAAGCACATCATTTAAATAAATAGAAAATTTCTTATTCTCAATAAGAAACTTAAAACCTTTATTATCCAAACAAGAAATTGAAATAATATTTCTACTAAAATCCGGAACATAATAACAATTGTTCAAAACAAGAATTAATCCGGAAGGTAAAGTGACTTCATAAGTCCCTACGGCTAATGCAGCAACTCTTGCTCCATTCCCCACGCATAGGTCTACTTTACCCTCTTTAAGTAGTCTCCTATTCTTTAGTCCCTACACATTTAAACAAATGTGAGAACCACATCCGGTATCCAATACCCAAGAATCAGTGGTAGAAAGCAGAATATCTATCATATAGATACCTGAAGTCGACGCAGCCTTGCTGCCCTTCTTCTTCTTTTGCTCTTCCAAGAAAGCCTTGCAATTACATTTCCAATGACCAATTTCTTGACAATGGAAACAGATTGCATCCTTTTGTGAATCGGGTTTTGCCTCAGAAGCCTTGGCAACTTTTGCCTTGCTTATCTTGGGTTTGACAACTTTCTTACCCTTTCCTTTAGCACTAGCCTTCTTCCCATCATGAACCAAGAGCACAGGAGAACCTTTCTCCACAATCTTCATCTCCGCAGTTTTAAGCATCCCATGCAACTCAGAGATATTCTTATCCATTCCATGCATGTTATAATTCATCACAAATTGATTATAACTTTTAGGCAATGAATTAAGAATGAGATCCGTGGCTAACTCCAATGGGATTGGATAGCCAAGTTTCTCAAGGTGTTCTACATAGCCTTTCATTTTCAGCATGTGAGGACTCACTTGTTGCCCTTCATTCATTTTGCAAGAAGTGAATGCAACAATAGTCTTGTACCTCTCTTGCCTAGCTTGCTCTTGAAACATAGCTCTTAACTCCACGCCTATCTCATAGGCTTCCAAATGTTCCAAACTTTGTTGGAGTTTTGAGCACATGGTAGCAAGCATGAGACAGCTTACATCTCTAGAATCATTATGATGTTTCTTGTAACTGTCTCTTTCTGCCCTAGGGGCAGTAGGTTCTGGTTCAGCAGGAAGTGGCCCATCGAGAATGTACAACTTATCTTCTTTCCTTAGAACAATTCTTAGGCTACGGATCCAATCCATAAAGTTATTACCATTCTCTTGGAGCTTATCCTTCTCAAGGATCGATCGCAATGAAATTGATTGAGTGTTAGCAGTCATTATCTACAAATATGCAAAATTTCCAAAATTTAATAAGTACCGGTTTTCATTAAAGAAATAAACAATGTTTTTTTCAAACAAAAATACTCCCACTAAATTATATAACCTTCATATACATCCAATGTATAATATAATTTAATTGGGCTAAGATCCGACTATAATTTAACTTTTGAGTCCACGGAGGCGGACTGCTCAAAACTAAATTAATTAGGTAGACAATCATGTCAATCATATCCCATATGATTCTTAGATTCTTTTATGAGATTCTTTTGAGAAATCCAATTTCAAAAAGCATGTTTAATCTCATATTTTTCCTAGGCCCAAAAATGTTTTGACGCCTAATTAAGTCCAACCATTTTAAACGTATAGGAACCATTCAATTTAATGCACCTTGTGGAGGCAAGCCCACATTGAATTAATGAACCTCATCTTGTTCATACATGAATAAAATTAATGCACCTCGCGGAGACGAACCCACATCAAAATCACCCATGTATAAACAAGTGTTTTAATCATGGCATGGCAAAAGGAACTTAAAACTTTCATTGAAGGTTCATCACATATAGCATACAACACATTTATGAGCACATAATATAAACATGTTACGCATCAAGTTTAGCCACTAAATTAATCTCCATTAATTTAAGCATAATATTTATGTGTCATTGGTTTCTCTATAATTATGAGGATGAGACTCTTTGAACTTTGGTTATCTTCTTCCAAATCAAGACAACAAAAAGTGCGGCTGAAACTAAGCCATAATGCATCCACAATTCCGCACTAATTCAAGAAACCAAGAAAGTAGTCCATGTGGCCGAAACTAAAAAATAGATGGTCTCGATGAACGTAGGTCAATTGCATCCACAATTCCACATGGATCTCCAATCATTGAATCAAGAACTTTGTTTCTCAATTTTAGCAATTATGAACTCTTCATAATTCTAACTTCGTTTTATCTTTGAAACTTTGATTGCGATCAAGTTTGGGAAACACAATCTCGATGAACGTAGATTAGCCATCCAAACCTTGAGCCAATCTTAGAATCACAAGAATAAAACAAATAGGAAAGTCAAACCCCAAGATCCACACCAAAACCAACTGCGTAAAACCCGCTCCAGATCAGCAGGTCTGGCTGGTATTGTCACTGATTCGGTTGGACCCCATCAAAATTCCAGAATCTGATTCTGACCAAATGTGCGGTCGCCCACGAAAATCTGTGCGGTCGCACATCGGTCGCCCAATATTTTCTGTGCGGTCGCATAGTAGCATCAGACAGAATTTTTAAAGTTCGAAAATTTGTCTCAAAATTGTTTTCCCCGATTATTAAAACTTTGATCCAATCAAAAATTAACAATCAAATAATTCAGAATCCAACATAATTTTTAGTGCGATTCAATAGTGCGATTAAAGTTGTAAAACAATAAACCACATAAAATCATATAACACATAAACATATATATATCCAATATTCATATCATGTTAGGCACATAAACAATTTATATACACACAACATGATCTAAGTATTGAAATAATCAACATGAACGGGGCTCTGATACCAATGTTGGGTTTCGTAGTAACATGCGCAGCGGAAAATAGCATTCAAAATTTTATGAAACCCAAAGCCCATAGATCCATTCATATGATTAAATCAAATACAACAATATGAATACTAGAAAAACTAACCCTTGATGACTTTGAATTTGGTCTTTGATCTTGGTGGAGAACTTGAAGCTTTAATCACAAAAGTAAGAACACGAACTTTGAAGATGATAAGCTTCACCCTCTAGCGGTATCCACACCACGAACGAATATCAAGAACACTTGATCTTGGTTGCTAGACCAAATTGTGAAACACGTTTTTACAATTGATATGAACTATATGGAATATTGGTTTGTGAATTATTTTGTTCTTTAATCTAAGATGTCTTAGAACAAAATAAACTCTCAAACTCTTTGGAGACTTTCTCAAAAGCATTGGCATTGATTCTGGCCGAATTTGGCTGTTTATATACAAGTTAGACCTATTCCAAATAGGAAACTTGTGTCTAAACCCGTCCAAAATTCTTTTCCAAATCAAATTAGGAAACCAGTCCCGACATGGTGTGCGGCCGCCCAAAACCACCTGTGCGGCCGCACATCAATCTGGAAGGTTATGGTACTATTTGACCCAAACTGTGCGGCCGCCCAAACCATCTTGTGCGGTCGCACACTTGTCCAGATTCCAACAGTTTCCAAAATTCCAATATAGTCCTTATTTAAGATTCGTTCTATTGTGTGTGACCCTCTAGGATTACACTAAGTTGGCAATGGGTTCAAACATGAAACCATAAGATATGATTAGGTTCTAGCAAACCGTCATACCTACCCAAATAGTATAACTAGATACAAGTTCGCATTCCTTTAGAACATGTCATAATCCCTTTGTCCACGATGTCATTGAACACAAGTCATGGTCAACAAGTCAACTTGTCTTGTTCAATACTTTCTCGATTCTGAATATGTTGATAATCCAAATGACATTGATCTAATCAATTGATTTGAGTCCGTCCGAACATTTTCATCAACATCATTCCTACGAGAGGCCCAAGCTTGACATCTCTCCGAAGAGGGACAAATCCATTTAGCTTATTATTCTTCCCTACGTGAATCCGATTATGCCAATCATACCCTTTATAACTACCTGGTTAAAGGTAGCGTTTGAATATGTCAAACATAATGTTCATCAAGTGGAAGACTATAATAACTTCATGTCTTAGGATTCGAATGACATAACTAATATGAGATATATGTATGACATAGACCATGACATAAATCTCATACAGCGGGTCATGTCTAGTACCTTGTTCCAAACAAGTACCGATAAATCTAACATGATCATCTCATGATCATTTAGTCTTTATACTAGTGCTTAACAAGTACTAGGGACGGAGATTATTATAAGTAAACATGAACAACAATAATAATAAAAACATCACTTTATTGATATGAAATAAATGATAACAATTACAACGTTTATTAAACGTGCCTAGGGCACCACTACCAACATTTCACCATAAGAGTGGATCCTTAAGCCAAATACAACCTTGGGACAACATTATTTGACATAAAGATTTGATCTTTATGACCCCAAAGAGGATTTTGAAGCTAGATCAATGTTTGGATGATAAAGATTGAAATTTTATCATCCAAATGACCATCCTTGCTACCAATGAACAACATAATCAACCGAAACATGTGTCTTTTTCATTAAAATAGATCATTAATTTGTTATAAGTAAGAAATTCAACAAACCATGATCATCCTTAGGTTAGAACCACTTTCACACAAAGTGTGAAGGGCACCTTAAATCATCCATGGTTTGGACCATAATGTATAACAATATATATATATATATATATATATATATATATATATATATATATATATATATATATATATATATATATATATATATATATATATATATATATATAGTGCTTGAAAGACAAGACTTGAAATAAGATTAAGATTAAAGTGCTTGAAGGAGAAGACTTGCAATGAAATTAAGTTGTTTGAATGGACAAGACTTGCAAGAATTAAGATTAAGGTGCTTGAAGGACAAGACTTGCAAGAATTAAGAGATGAACAACAATAATATGAACTAACAAAAGAGATAAGATGAAGAGAAGGATGGGGGAGAAGGTGGCTTCACCTATGTTTAGTTAGGCCAATCTTCCTTTCTCTTTCACTCTCAAAACACTCTTTGGAGCAATTTTCGCAGAGTAACACTAACAATAATCATTTCTCCCCCTGGAATGATCAGCAAGGGGTTCAATTTATAGGGGCTGATAGTGCCTAAAGTAGCCGTACGGCTCATGTTGGCGACCTTCTGGATTTTTCAATCTTTTAATTCCAGAACAGTCCCTGTGTCCATATTTTGTCTTAGTGAGGTCTTGGCCTATCAGTTTATCCCTAAATGGTGCCTAGAGTTCCTCAAATTCAGATTGGGGTACTTACAGAGCCCCTCGGTAACGTCGCTTTTGAAGAAAGCAGGGTTGTCGATAAACGCATCCCAATCTGATGGGAGGACGGCAAAGGCCGATTTGATTCCAATAGCTGGACCTAGAGATATAGGATTCCTACGTATCCCTTTTGTGGGGAATCAAGCCTATCGTAGTTCAAATGAGGGGTGAGAGATTTTAAGGCTACTCAAACCTATGGGCGACCGTCGAGGTCGGGTGGAGAACTTAGCGTCTCAAGCCTAAGGGCGACCGTAAAAGGTCGGGTGGAGAACTTAGCGTCTCAAGCCTAAGGGCGACCGTAAAAGGTCAGGTGGAGAACTTAGTGTCTCGAGCCTAAGGGTGACCATAAAAGGTCGGGTGGAGAACTTAGCGTCTCAAGCCTAAGGGCGACCGTAAAAGGTCGGGTTGAGAACTTAGCGTCTCAAGCCTAAGGGCGACCGTAAAAGGTCGGGTGGAGAACTTAGCGTCTCGAGCCTAAGGGCGACCGTAAAAGGTCGAGTGGAGAACTTAGCGTCTCGAGCCTAAGGGAGACCGTAAAAGGTCGGGTGGAGAACTTTGCGTCTCAAGCCTAAGGGTTTGGTCAACACTAACTATGAGATGGTTGACTAACAAGGATGGTCTTAGATCATTTTGGACTGCTAGTTCTTTTCACACAAGTTTGGACTTACGAAGGACTGCCGGGGCATGGTCAACTTGACTCTATGGGAGAGGGTTGACTAAATGGCTGGACTTACGAAGGACTGCCGGGGCATGGTCAACTTGACTCTATGGGAGAGAGTTGACTAAATGGCTGGACTTACGAAGGACTGCCGGGGCATGGTCAACTTGACTCTATGGGAGAGGGTTGGCTAAATGACTGGACTTACGAAGGACTGCCGGGGCATGGTCAACTTGACTCTATGGGAGAGGGTTGACTAAATGGCTGGACTTACGAAGGACCGCCGAGGCATGGTCAACTTGACTCTATGGGAGAGGGTTGACTAAATGGCCGAACTACGACGACCTGAGATCCTCAAATTGAGGGGAACGTAGGCAACCTTCGGGTCCGGTCATAGCATGAGAAAGAACAGTCAAACCATGGCTTTCCCAAAGTAGCCTAGCTTCTCCCCCACGGTCCCATCAATGACCAATTTACCAGACAATGACCAATTCCCCATAAACACCTTTTGATCTTGCCATTAATCGAATCTTAATCATTAATTGATCACAACATTCACACATGTTAAGGCTAATTGCTTGTTATAATCTTGACTTAATAATAAACATGGTCCATTCCAGCAATCATTTTGATAATTTTAACCAAGACAAATTTCAAATGTCTCGACAAGTCTTCTTCTCTACATCTTAGGAAATAGCTAAACACTTATGTTCTGTCAAGCAGGGGCTTCCTCCTATTTCATGATACAATTGAGGGACTCTCTCCCGCCTAAATAAATGCCCTTGCATGTTTCCTCCAAGAAAAATACTTTAAAGTCCCCGTTCAATCGAGTCGGCTGGATCACTCATATAAAAATAAGAGGGGCACCAAAAAAGTAGCCCGCTAGGTTGAAAACCCGTAAGGGCGGCCTAGGCAAAAAACAGGGTGTGCCATGAAAGACGTAAAAAAGTAGCCCGCTAGGTTGAAAACCCGTAAGGGCGGCCTAGGCAAAAGAAAGGGTGCGTCATGAAAAAGGGATGGGTTCCTAACCTCATTCCAAAGATCAGATGATGATATTAGGGCTACTCCGCCATCGACACCGACAAAGTAGCCGTATGGCTAGGGATGGTGCCTTCTGGATTTTTCCAATTTTTAATTCCAGAAAGGTCCTTGTGTTCCAAATTTATCCTAGTGAGGTCCTGGCCTATCAGTTTGTCCCTGAATGGTGCTAAGAATTCCTCTAATTTGGTCATTTCAGATTGGGGTACTTACACTTATGGCTAAGTACTTTGGATTGTGAAAGTTTGTTTGTGTGGAATGAAGTCAAGTTTTAAGTAAATGTGTTTGGTTATATGAAACTTTTATGAAAGTACATTTCGAAAAAAATTTCCTAAAATGTTTTATGACGTCTTCCGAGCGTGGGGCCAAGTAAGACCACGGGTACGGGGCGCGACAGTTGGTATCAGAGCTAGGTTGTAGATGGTCTAGAATGACTAAGTAACCTAGGAGGGTAGTTGTGTATAGAGTGAGTAACGTTGAGTGTCTTATGCAGGTACTTATTGAAAATGGTTGAGAGTGAAGGAGATCAGGCTGGTTCTTCAGGGCAAGGGGATGCCAGAGAAGAGGCCCGAATTATGTTTCAGGGGATGTTCGAAGCAGCCATGAAAACATTAAATGATCAGAGGCAAGGAGGAGAACAAGCACCTCCGAGATATGGGTTAGAACAGTTCCTAAAGATGAAACCAATGGGTTATGAAGGAGAACCAAAGGTAATAAAGGTCGAGAGGTGGATATAGTCGATGGAGAAAATATTTGATGTCGTGAGATGCACTGATGAAGAACAAGTCAGGTTTGCTACTTATAAATTGAGTGGAGCTGCTGAGCACTGGTGGAGAGCTTTGAAAACAAATTGGGATGAGAATCATGTACCCTATACTTGGGAGAATTTTCTGTAGAAATTCAAGGAACATTTCATTCCTCGGGTGGATCAAGACAAGAAAGAAATGGAGTTTCTCAACTTAAAGCAAAATGTTATGTCTGTGGCTCAGTATACATCTAAATTCACGGAGTTATCCAGGTACTGTACTCACTTGGTGGCAACTGAGGAAAGGAAAGCAACTAGATTTGTAAAGGGTTTGAGAACTGTGATTCAAAGTCAACTAGTATCCCATAATTTGTAAGATTTTTAAGATGCTGTTGATAGAGCATATCAGGTGGAGCATGGTATAGAAGAGCATAAGAGGAAAGTTGAATTGGCAGGTACAGGACGACAAGGAAGACCTCAACCACAGCGTGGTGATAATCGAGGAGGTCAGGGAATACCATCACAATTTAAAGGGCAACCAATTGTCAAGAATCAAGGTAACACCCCGGGAAATCAAGGAAGAAGGATTTGTAATTATTGTCAGAAGGAAGGGCACTCTGAAGAGCGATGTTGGAAGAAGCAGGGAAAGTATTTGAATTGTGGTCAGCTTGGCCATTTTCAAAGGGATTGTCCAAGAGCAAGGATTATACCATATGGGAGTGGAGCAGGATCATCTCAGGGTCAGAAGAGGGATGCCTCAGGGAAGCCTAAAGTGCAAGGTCGTGTTTTTGCTATCAACCAACAGCAGGCTTTAGATTCTTCTAATGTGATAGGAAGTATAATTTCTGTGTCTAGTTTGAGGGCACGAGCACTTATAGACCCTGGCTCTTCGCATTCTTATGTGTCTGTGCATTTTGCTTCTCGATTGCATGTTTCTTTTGAATCTCTACCTTATGTGTTAGAGGTGTCTACTCCTATAGGGGAGTGTTTGGTGACTAATAAGGTGTTACATGGCTGTGATGTGCATATTTAGGAGCATGTTTTATTTGCTGATTTAGTTGTTTTGCCATTACAAGATTTTGATATTATCTTGGGAATGGATTGGTTGAGTAAATACCATGCTTCAGTTGATTGTTATAAAAAGGTGGTTACATTTTCTATTCCTGATGTGCCTGAATTTACTTTTGAGGCTGCTCCTTTGGGTAAGGGAATTCGTATTATTTCTTATGTGAAAGCTAGAAAGTTGTTGCATCGTGGTTGTACGGGGTATTTGGCCAGTGTTCTTGATACTGCTAAAAAGTTACCTGAAGTAGAAGATGTGCATATAGTGAAAGAGTTTCCTGATGTGTTCTCTACTAAGTATTCTATGCCTCCTGATAGGGAGATCACGTTTTGTATTGACTTACTTCCAGGTACTACCCCGATATGTGAGTCACCTTACAGAATGGCTCCAGCAGAATTAAAGGAGTTGAAAGTTCAATTGCAAGAGTTGCTTGATAGGGGTTTCATCCGACCCAGTGTATCACCTTGGGGAGCTCCTGTGTTGTTTGTAAAGAAGAAAGATGGGTCCTTGAGACTATGCATCGACTATAGAAAACTGAATCAGGTGATTGTAAAGAACAAATATCCTTTGCCTCACATTGATGATTTATTTGATCAACTCCAAGGGTCAGTTGTCTTTTCGAAGCTTGATTTGAGGAGTGGGTATCATCAGTTAAAGATTCACTCAGAAGACATTCCTAAGACTGCTTTTCATAGTAGGTATGGTCATTATGAGTTTCTTGTTATGCCTTTCGGGTTAACAAATGCTCCAGCTGTTTTCATGGATATGATGAATCGGGTTTTCAAGCCTTATCTTGATTCTTTTGTGGTTGTGTTCATTGATGACATCCTTGTTTATTCCAAGTCTCGGGAGGAGCATAAGCAACACTTGCGAATGGTTCTATCTATTCTTCGGGAGAAGCAGTTGTTTGCAAAATTCAGTAAGTGTGCTTTTGGTTCGATGAGGTTTCTTTTCTGGGACATGTGGTTTCTAATAGAGGTATATCTGTTGATCCATCAAAAATTGAAGCTATTGTGAATTGGAAGAGGCCAGAATCAGTCACTGAAATTCGAAGTTTCTTGGGGTTAGCTGGGTACTACAGAAGATTCATTGAAGGGTTTTCTAAGATTGCAACACCATTGACTCAGTTGACTCGAAAGAATGTGCCATATGTGTGGGATGACAAATGTCAAGTTAGTTTTGAAGAGTTAAAGAAGAGGTTGACCACCGCTCCTATTCTTGCGTTGCCTAATGGAAATGAAGATTTGGTGATATATAGTGATGCTTCTAAAGAAGGCCTCGGGTGTGTGCTAATGCAAAGTGGGAAGGTAATTGCCTATGCTTCAAGGAAGTTAACTCCTAGTGAGCAGAATTATCTGACCCATGACATGGAACTTGCAGCTATTGTTTTTGCGTTACACAAATGGAAGCATTATCTATATGGAGCAAAGTTTGAGATTTTCACAGATCATCAAAGTTTGAAGTATCTTTTCTCCCAGAAAGAGTTGAACAATAGACAGCGTAGATGGATAGAGCTGTTGAAGGATTATGATTGCACTATTTCTTATCATCCGGGCAAGGTAAATGTGGTAGCTGATGCTATTAGCAGAAAGTCTTATGTAGCTTCATTGATGGTACGGGAATAGAAGATGTTAGAAGATGCTCGTGATTGGTGTCCTTATGAGTCGAGGCATGGGGCTGTATTTGCGAATATCAGAGTATTGCCAACCTTAATTCAACAAATCAAAGATGCTCAGAAAGGTGACCCCGAGTTA
Source organism: Campanula takesimana (assembly GCA_026119855.1). Lineage (NCBI taxonomy): Eukaryota > Viridiplantae > Streptophyta > Magnoliopsida > Asterales > Campanulaceae > Campanula > Campanula takesimana. The sequence goes on along the minus strand of JAOWBW010000970.1, from coordinate 158,004 downwards.
GTGAAGATAATGGGTAAAATCAAAGATGGAAGATTTGAAGACTTTTCTCTCAGTTCTGAAGGAGTATTAACTTTCAGAGGTAGATTGTGTGTGTCTACTGTTGATGGAATTAAACTTCAAGTTCTCGAGGAAGGCCATAAGTTTTGGTATACTATTCATCTCGGGAGTACCAAAATGTATCAAGATTTGAAGCAACACTTTTGGTGGAACAACATGAAGCGGGAGATAGCGGATTATGTGTCAAAGTGTTTGACTTGTCAACAAGTGAAAGCTGAACATCAAATACCCCCAAGTTTGCTTCAACCTTTAGAGATACCGGAATGGAAATGGGAACATGTTACTATGGATTTTGTGTCAGGGTTACCTCATACTCGAAGAAGGCATGATGCAGTTTGGGTGGTTGTAGATAGATTGACAAAGTCTTCTCATTTCTTGCCTATTGAGATTGGCTATTCGATGGAAAGGCTTGCTACGTTGTATATTAATGAGATAGTGAGGTTGCACGGAGTTCCTGTTAGCATTTTTTCTGATCGTGATCCTAGATTCAATTCTCAGTTTTGGCAAGCATTTCAGAAGGCTTTGGGTTCAGAATTGAGATTCAGTACTGCTTTTCATCCTCAAACAGATGGCCAGTCAGAAAGGACCATTCAGATTCTTGAGGACATGTTGAGAGCTTGTTCAGTTGATTTTGCAGATTCTTGGGATATTTATTTGCCTCTCGTGGAATTTGCTTATAATAACAGTTTTCAGTCGAGTATTGGGATGGCTCCTTATGAATCATTGTATGGGAGAAAATTTCGTTCACCTATTTGTTGGGATGAAGTTGGGGAAGCAAAGATTTGGAGTGTTGACATGGTTAATGATTCAGTTGAGAAGGTTAAGCTTATTCGGGATCGATTGACTACTGCCCAGAGTCGTCAAAAGAGTTATGCTGATCACCGGAGGCGAGACCTTGAGTTTGAAAAGGGTGACTTTGTGTTTCTGAAAGTTTCTCCAAAGGTGGGAATTAAAAGATATGGGAAGAAAGGTAAACTTACTCCTAGATTTTTCGGTCCTTTTGAGATTTTGGGAAGAGTTGGAGATCGAGCTTATCGTCTTGCATTACCTCCTTCTCTTGACAAGATTCATAATGTGTTTCATGTTTCGATGCTTCGTAAGTATGTTTATGATCCATCTCATGTGTTATCTGAGATACCTGAGGATATTGAACCCAGTATGTCTTATGAAGAGCATCCAGTTCAGGTCATTGATTCTAAAGTTCAAGAATTGAGAACTAAGAGTATTCCTCTTGTTAGAGTTGTGTGGAGAAACCATAATGTTGAGGAGTCTACTTGGGTGCTTCGGGAGGAAATGGAGAGAACATATCCTTGGTTGTTTGATTCGTTTGGTAAGTTATCCTAAAATTCAGGACGGATTTTCTTTAAGGGGGAGTGATTATAACGACCCCAAAATCCGTCCCTATTTATTTTATATTTTTATGGATTTTAATTTGACAATATGTGTGCATTTTATGTGTTGCATCATATTTTATGACTTGCACATATTGTATGATTAAATGTGCTACTTATTTGGTTAGTAGTAATAATGGTTAAAAGAGTTAAATGATTAAGTTGAAACCTTAGGGTCCTTTGTGAAATTATAACCTTAGGGGATTAATTGTTGAAAATGAAAGTCAAGTGACCAAAATGTAATTTTGGGATAAAAATCTTTATAAGTTTATCACTTCTCCCTCTTTCTCTGTGTTTGCATAATACTCTGCAACATTTTCCTCGTTTCAACTTAGGGTTAAGAAGAAAAGGTAAGTTCAACCTATTTCAATTTAATTCTTTTTATTTACTTATCCGTTTTAAAATGTAATTATATAAAAATGATCAGGGCATTGAATAGGTCATTTCTACCCGAACAAAACATATTTCTGCGATACTTTTTCCGGAAATAGGTAAGTTACTAATTCCCCTTTAAATGTTAAAATGGTCATCTATGTTATACTTGATACTTGTGATTGTTAATTTTGTGATTTGCGTGAATTTGGTAATACTTGTAATTTTGGGACAAAGGGAGTATAAACCTATTGTGTAAAATGATGAAAGAAAATTAAAAGTAATGGTTTGAGATTGTTATGCATTCCTGAGTTTGTTAGTTGTTAGTAGAAAGTTTACTCCTACGCTTGGGACGGAGAATTATTAAGCCTGGGAAAGAAATGAGCTTTGGCTGGAAATAACACCAGGCGCCCGCCTGGTAGTCTACGAGCGCCCGCTTGGGTAGAGTAAGAGCCCGACCAGGTATAAGAGTGAGCGCCCGCTTGGTACTTTTCGAGCGCCCGCCTGGTCTGCCGAGCGCCCGCCCGGTTTAGTTTGAGCGCCTGCTCGCCCCTATTTTCAGAAATCTTCTTTTTGTTTGATTAAGACTAGGATGTATTCTTAGTCTAGGTTTTGGGTACTACTCCAGTTGACTAAAATGGTCATTGTGGAACACTCTAGTGTTTGAAATTGGTTCCTTTGTGAACAAATGTGTTATGAAATGTGAATAAGTGTTAAATGGGGTATTGTTGAACATCTTTTGATGTGTGTTGGATTGGTTCATCTTATTGATGAGTTTAGAGTGGTTCCCTACTTTAGAATCATGCCCCGGTTGTTGTTTAAGAAAGTATTCATTACTATGCTCGTGTTTATAGTCCAGTTGGTACTTGTTGTGGAGTCGGGCAGTGGTAGGGATTACAATGGCACACGAGCCAAGTTCATTGTAAGGCTTCTACCATTGGTTTCCCATTTTTAACCCCCTTCCTTGGGCCACGGATTGGGTTTGGGCTAGATCTCCTTTGTGTGAGTTTAGTCACCGTTTGGGTTATGACTTTGTGTCATTTTCCCCCCGTTGTTGTTGTTGTTGTTGTTTGGTTCATGAACCGGTTTCAGCCCTTTGGTGCTGCTCAGTTGATACCTCTCAGATGGTTATATGTTTGATTCGAGAACCTTGGCTCAGTATCCACAGTTGAGTGTTTATTTCCGCCTTACGTGTGGAAAGATGAGTTGGCTTTGCCTATCACGTTACGTGCTATGTGAATGTTTATTGGCATTGTTCAATTATGAGTATCATTTCAGCATGTAACGTAGTTGCATTTTAGTAGCTTACTGAGATTCATTCTCACCCTTTATTTGTTTACTGTTTTAGATATAGGAGAGCCCAGGGGATATGTCACTTCACAAGGGAGGACGTCGAGGTGGTGATTTTGGTAAGACATTTTGGGAAAGTAAGTTTGGTATGTAAAGGTTACACTATGTAAATGTATAACCTTTTGGGTAGTGTACCCGTGACTTCATCTTTGTATCACCTATTTTTGGAACATGTTGGTGATTTGTAAATTTGTAAGTAAAGTGTGTAAGCCTTATGGCTAAGTACTTTGGATTGTGAAAGTTTGTTTGTGTGGAATGAAGTCAAGTTTTAAGTAAATGTGTTTGGTTATATGAAACTTTTATGAAAGTACATTTCGAAAAAAATTTCCTAAAATGTTTTATGACGTCTTCCGACCGTGTCCCGAGCATGGGGCCAAGTAGGACCACGGGTACGGGGCGCGACAATTTGAGTCCCAAAAAGTCAGTGGCGATAAAAGTGGCTTGGGATTCTCATCAACTAGTGACAACTTTAAATGTGATGTCTGTGCTGAAAGAGATAGTGAATTTACAAATCAGCAAACTTTTGAAATTCCCAAGGAAAAACATTCTAATTCAATGGGTAAAGGACAGAAAAAAGTGGACAGAAAAAAGTCAAGAGACAATCATTCCATTATGTCTACCCAACGAAACAATTTGGGAAAGCTAAAGAGAAGGAAGTAGCTACAGATGAATCATCCTCCAGCAAAACCATTCTTGAAACTAGGCGCGCTCCTTCTTCGAGTGCACATTATGCGCCTAGGAGCCACACGCCTAACCGCCGTGCGCCTCCTAGCCCTATGCGCCCTCCAAGATAAAGCGCCCCAAAATTTCAAAAGAAAGATTTTGTTAAGGCTGGCTCATCTGACCTAAAGAAGGATGCTATCCCAAAGAAAAGTAAAGAGTTTGTGAAAAATCACGTGATTGGTGGCTTTCATCATTGTTCAATTTGTGATTGTTCGGGACATAAGGACGTGGAATGCCTTTTGAGATTCACTCCCAATGCCAAAGCACGTAAGAATCCTAAGGTCAAGCAAGAGTGGGTCGTCAAAAGTTGCTAACTCTAGGACCCGAAAAGGAATAAAGGGGACCTGCTTTAAATGTTTATATTTCAGGTTCTTTGCTTCATGGCTGGATCTTCAAAAGCTAAAACGTATGAATGGATTCTCGATAGTGGGTGTTCTCGACACATGACTGGAGATGAATCCTTACTTGAAGATGTTCATGAAGAAAGAGGTCCCTCCATAACATTTGGTGATAATAACAAAGGTCAAATTGTAGCATATGGAAAGCTCAAGAAAGACAAAGTGTGCATTGAAAGAGTCTCTCTCGTCAAAGGGCTCAAGCACAATTTATTATCCATATCTCAATTCTGTGACAAAGGATTAGAATGCCATTTTACTTCAACGCAATGTCTTATCAAGAATGGCAAAACTGGAGCTACATTACTCACGGGATATCGTAAGACAAATATTTACATTATTGATTTTCATAGTATGAACTCTAGTACTAATCTTTGTTTTGTACCTAAAAGTGTGAGCGACAATAGCTGGTTGTGGCACAAGCGCTTAAGTTACTTGAACTTCAAGTATCTATCTAAACTCAGCAGGAATAATCTTGTAAAAGGACTTCCCAAGGTTGCTGATCATCATGACAAGAAGTGCGCCGCGTGTCAACTTGGCAAACAACCGAAAAAGTCTTTCTCCAGCAAGACCAATCCCTCAACTACTAGATGTTTGCAACTGCTGCACATTGATCTATTTGGACCAGTCACCACCGCAAGTATTAGAGGAAACAAGTATACTCTAGTCGTAGTGGATGATTATTCAAGATATACATGGGTGAAAATGATGATCTCAAAAGACGATTGTTATGACATTTTGACCACCTTATTCAGACAGCTCTAAACCCAAAAAGAAGATGACATCGTTAGTGTTCGATCCGACAATGGAACAGAATTCAAGAACAACGGTGTTGCTCGATATTGCGACGATCATGGGATAGTGTAGACACCCCGCCTTGGACCGTTCACCCCGATTGCACATTTGATCTTGTCTTTCTCCCTATTTTAAGTGTTTCTCGTTAGTTTCTGTCACTTCCGTTAAGTTCCTGACTGACTTCGTTAAGTCTAGGGACTAAACTGAATGACAGGGCTGACTTTCTGGTCCATTCTGTCAAAATTGCCTTCTCTGAGTCGCGCGCCTCCGACAGGAGGAGCCAGGCGCGCGCGCCTCCCGCCCCCAAAGCAGGAAGCGCGCGCCTCTGGGCGTCAGTTACAGATTTTTGGCCAGGATTCTCTCCCTTGCTCAATTTACAGGATTTTGCCCGGGAAGGATTTCTTGGTGACTGAGTTTTGGCACCAAAAACACCCCTCTTTCACCTATAAAAACCTCTCTTTACCTCCATTTTTCAAAGATCGAAAACTTAGACCGAAGATTGAACTTACAAAAACTATACAAAAATCACTTTCTATAGGTTCTCCAAGAATCTCATCAAGCAACATTTGAAGTTCTTCAAATTGTAGGTAAAAGTCCATCTTTTCCTTTCTTTTCTACTTCATCTCCTCTCTCTCTTTTACTTTAATCAAATGTGCAATCACCCAAATCATTTTGGGACATGACTCTAATGATCACCTCATCTCATTGAGGTTGGTTAAGGGGTTATCTCCTACATTCCAAATCATATTTTAAACCCCCCTTTTTATGACTTAAAGAAGAAGAAGAAGAACATTTTCATTCATGTAGATTTTGATCAAGCAAGACCAACTTAAGTTGGGCGAGATGGGTGTTTCGGTACTTCCAATCTCGTAATCTAACCCCCGAACCTCAAAACAAAGAATCTCTGTTTTCGTAATCAAACTTAGGCTATAATCAATAGGTTTTTCTTATGTTCCTCAAAACATAGGTGGCGACTCTAAAACAAGTTAGACATCCTAGGGTAACCCACGCGCTCGAGCCTAAAGCTGTGGTTCCCCCGGGGTATCTACAGTGGCGACTCTGCTGGGGACTTTTGAGGGTTAAACTTGCATTCTGATCGAAATCTACATCTTTTCTGGGCATTCTGATTCCTGATGGGGGAGGCGCGCGCATCTGACCTTTTAAGCCTAAGGCGCGCGCATCCCGCATCAAGAACCATAATCGCCCACTTCTTCATGATCTTCATCTTCTTCTTCTGCTATTCTGCACTAATCACTTCTGCAGGGGTTACAATATGAACATAGGACCAGGGCAATCCCCTGAGTCCAAAGTCTGACATTCTGACAGGTGTGACCAGAAGCGCGCGCCTCCCATAAGCATTGCGCCATGCGCGCGCGTCCCACATCAACATTCAGAGGCGCACGCTTCTGGGTTGGTTTCCAGAACAGAAACAGGTTTCAGTGACTGAGCAGAACAGTGGGGTGTGGGCACAGTTGCCTGCATCAGAACAGAATTGAACCCTCGGACTGTTTTAATTTTGTGTTTTATTTACCGGTCACACGGGTGATTCGGGAGTTGTAATTTATGTGCTTATGTGTTTGTTTTCTTTCTTTTCAAAAAAATAAAAAAAAAATTAAAAAATTTTTTTTTGTCACTTGTTAGACCTCACACTACATGCACATATTCCTATGAATTGCTCACTATCGAGTCGCACAAGTCCAACCCCAAACCCATCGAGGCCCGTCCTAGAAAGTTTCAAGCTCCACCAGACCTTGGCTCTTTCGAAGCGGTAAACCTCAGCCCGTGGCGTAGTTCAAGACTACATGACGGGGGTGACCTTTGAGCCTCATATTCAAGCCGAGCACAAACCACACAATTCTAGTTAGGGTCTAACACTCCGTGACTCAAGTCGGTTTCCATGTACCGAGATTTCCCCAAACTAATGTCTTCAAATCATACATGCCAACTTGTTGAAATGGACGCAATAAAAATCCGTCCCCAAAAGTGGTTATTTTGGACGAAAATAAAAATCCGTCCCCGCATGTATGCTTTACTACATTAATTTAGTTTAATCCCGATACATGTAGGATTCACAAGCGCGATGGAATCCGATGAGTATATGGGACCGCGAGATGGTCTATATACTAGTGTGACGATTCCATTATTTTCTTAGAAACACCAAAAGGGATTCATTCCCTCCGACTTATAAAAAAAAAAAAGAGTCTTTTCTTATGTGGTTCGAGTCGTGTGCCCAACTGTGTGTTCTAAGCCTCTTCATGGACTGCAAGTGTTACTCAAGACTGACAAGGGCCTCTTCTGCAATATAGGTTCAATTGGTACTTACAGAGTCTACCGGGATTCAGCAAATCGGTTAGTCCGTGAAGAGATCACTCCAACAGCTCCAACATCAACCATTACCGGCAGCAGCAACACCATGTCTCTCAAACAGCTCTCAACTATGGTCCAACTCCTCCAAGATCAAGTCTCCACCCTTAACAAGGAGGCACAAAGCAAAGACGACATTTGGCAATCCCACCTTGACAGCCAAAGGGAGGCCCACGAGGCCGAGATGGAGCTAATGAAAGAAAAGCTCACTAACCTTGCCAAGGGGAAGAACAAGAACAATGATGATGAATCCGAGTGGACCGAGGGTTTGTTCAAAAGTCCGTATGTCAACACCCGCACCAAGAAAATGGGGGAACCAAGTTCCGAGAACAATGAGCCCAAAATGGTGGATTCTATCATGGCCCCAAAAATTCAATGGGCTCAACATGGGGAAAGGCTCCGACACAAGCCTTTATCAATCATCCATCCTCATGAGTACTATGGCCGCTCTTCCCGATAAGTTCAAGATGCCCGACATAAGAAAATTCAAAGGCAACTCTTGTCCCATGGCTCACATTGAGACTTATATTTGGGCAATGGTTCCGAAGAAGGTCTCTCCCAAGGTGATGGCTCAATGCTTCCCTCTCACTCTCGAGGGGGCGGCAAAAGATTGGTATGCTACTCTCCCGCTCACTGTCCGTCTTGATTGGGACTCCGCCATGCTTGCCTTCAAGAATCAATACCAAGGCAACACCACTCACCGGCCCACAAGGAAAGAGCTAGAGAACACTACTCAACGAGACAATGAGTCCTTCATCGACTTCACAAGGAGATGGAATGATAAACTCTCTGAAATTGTTGAGAGGCCAAACACAAAAGAGCAAATGGACATCTTTCTCAAGTGTCTCAAGATTGATCTCCGCACCCACCTAAGTGGGGCTTGCTACTCCGACTTCTCCCAAATGTATGAGGCGGGGGTACGCATGGATGACTTGCTCAAGGAGATTAAGAAGGCCACTCCTACTTACCGCTACAAGGCCGCTTCCAACTCCACAAAAGAGGCCTCGGTCAACGCCGTCACTATTGACAAGGGGAATTACAAAAAAGGTTCCTCCACCTCAAGGGAAGAAGTCCCGAAGTGACCGTGTCTACACGCCTCTCCAAGGTATGACTCAAACCGAAGTGTTCGAGGTCCTCAAGGCAAAGGGTCAAGTTACACCCGTGCAAGGGTACCAGCCCAAGACGATCCACCCCAATCATGCTCACCACAAATATTGTGGCTACCACCAATATAGTGGCCACACCACCGAGGATTCCTTCGTTCTCCGCAATGTCATTCAAGATCTCATAGATAAGAAAGAATTTGTAGTGACTAATGATGAGCATGTCAATGTAATAGAGATAGGAGAACTCGAGAGGACCACCCATTCAATCCCAATTGTGAATGGGGGCCCCAATGTTATGAATAAACTTGACAATTCTTGTTATGTAGTGACTTACGATGAGGTAATGAGGGAAGTACTAGAGAATAGGAAAAAGAAGCAAGATGAGAACGTCAACATGCTAACTCGATCCGGTCGAGTCATAGCAAGCAACCCTTCCACTTCCGCACCGAGCTCCTCTTCTCAAAGGCCGCAAGCTCGCAACACTCCCGAAGATCCTCTACTTGTCCAACTCAAGAAAACTCAAGCCAACATCTCTATTTGGGACCTCATTGCATCCTCAAAGAAACACCGAGATCTTGTCATCCGCAATCTCGATGATACATCAGTTTCTCCCGATACTACTCCCGAGGACCTCACGGCAATGATTGGTCACATTCATTTTAGCAACGTCATCACCTTTGCCGATATGGACCTTCCACCATTTGGTTCCGACCACAACGAAGCTATTTACCTCAAGGCACGAGCAAGGGGGAGGCCCGTCTCAAGAGTCTTAGTGGACGGTGGTTCCGCACTCAATCTCATGCCTGGCAGAATCATGGGCATACTGGGGCTTAAGGATTCCGATTTGAAGCCTTCTACTCAAGTAATCCGAGGTTATGACAGCACCGCCCGTACAGTCATGGGTATGATCGAAATAGACATCGAGTTTGGAAGCATGGTCATGTCCGTTCCATTCCAAGTGCTTGATATCCCGGCCTCGTTCAACTTACTTTTGGGACGACCATGGATTCACAGTGCTAATGCCGTACCATCAACTCTCCACCAATGTGTCAAGATCCGAAATGGTGATGAAATAGTGACCATCATGGCTGAAAACGTCACTATCCACAGAAAAGGTGAGCCCGTCCACCAAGTTCAGCATGGTTTACCAGACTCCACTCTCTCCGGACGTCTCAATCAACGCCATTGACAAAGAAAGGGGAAACGGATCATGGACCCCCAGCAATCACAAAGTCCTCCGCATGATGAGGAATATGGACTACTTCCCTGGTTTAGGCTTAGGGAGATGTCAACAAGGATCCTACATCCCGTGCAAGTCCCATTTGTCAAGAACACATTCGGTTTGGGGTACGAGCCTTCCAAGGAAGACTTGAAACAAGAGCAAGCAATCAAGAACGAAAAGGCCCGAGCTCGTAAAGAAGGCCGTCGTTACGAAGTCCTAATCTAAGGCCTTACCGCAAGACGTTGAATGGTTATTTTGTCCGCCAAGGGGAAGACGTTCCATACATGATCTTTCCCGAGCCATGGGTTAACAATAAGGGTGTCAAAAAGCCCGGCCTCGAAATTTCTCCGATTGTGAGATCCAGAAATCCGAAAAGGAACCAACTCCCATGTCGCCCCGTGAATGGTGGGGAAGGAAGATGACTATAGAATCCGAGACAGAAATCACCGTGGGGGAAGAACTGACAGATTTACCCTCCATGTTCGAAGAGCTTTCCATGATGAATGGATGACAGGTTAACGCCATCCATGACACCGTCATCATAAACAAGACTCTCAGTGAGATCCTGCCAAGCTCCGAGCCGATCAACAATTGGTATTCAACGAAAGGGCCCGTGGTATCCGAGGAATTCTTAGTCCAAGAAATGGGTTGCATACAGCACAGCGACAAAGGAAGAGCAGCTCACACTTACTTTAGAGTCCGAGAGTGTCTCTAATACCCTCACCCAAGGGATTTGGAGGCCATAGCCGAGCGTGTGTTTCCTTTCTTTGCTAATGAAAAATTTGATATTTCTGAGTACCCTGAGATTGCAAACATCATAAATGATGAATTAACTAATAATGAACTTAATGAACAAGTTAATAACGATTCAAATTATGATGAAATAGACCACGAAAATATAACATACTTAAATGAACTTGCTCAACAAGTCCGTAGTCGTGGTGAGAATGGTCCAAAGGATGACGAAGAATTGCAAGTTGTTAATCTGGGTACCGAAGAAGAGCCAAAAGAAACTAAGATTGGAAGCTTATTCAAGGGGGACGACAGAGACATATTGACTGCACTACTACGGGAGTTCGTGGATGTGTTCGCATGGTCATACAAAGACATGCCGGGTTTGGATAGAAAGGTAGCAGAGCACAGGATTCCGATCAGAGAAGATGCCAGGCCAGTAAAGCAGAAGCTCAGAAAGATCAAGCCAGAATGGTCTCTGCAGGTCAAAGAAGAGATTGAGAAGCTCCTCAGTGTGGGTTTCATCAAGGTTATCGAGTATCCGACATGGTTAGCCAACATTGTGACAGTCAGGAAGGCAAACGGCAAGGTTCGAGTTTGTGTAGACTTCCGGGATTTAAACAAATCTTCCCCAAAGGATGATTTTCCACTCCCTAATATCGACATGCTGGTCGACTCCACTGCTGCCTATGAGGTTCGCTCATTCGTGGATGGGTTCGCTGGGTACAATCAGATTCTCATGGCCGAAGAAGATCAACATAAGACAGCCTTCACAACACCGTGGGGTACCTTTTGCTACACAGTCATGCCATTTGGGTTAAGAAACGCTGGGGCTTCCTACCAAAGAGCCGTGACAGACTTGTTCCACGATATGATTCACAAAGGAATAGAGGTCTATGTGGACGACATGATCATTCACTCCAAAGGGACCGATGGTCAACATTTAATCGATCTCCGCAAGTTCTTCGAAAGGCTTCATCAACACAAGATGAGGCTCAACCCTGCAAAGTGCACGTTCGGGGTTATCCGAGGCAAAGTTCTTGGTTATATGGTCACTGAAAGGGGAATTGAAGTAGACCCCTCCAAAATCAAGGCAATCCTTGACATGCCTCCTCCAAAGACGCAGAAAGAGATTAAAGGTTTCATGGGCAGACTACAATACATCATTCGGTTTGTGCACCAACTCACTTCCATGTGCGAGCCAATCTTCAAGCTACTCAAGAAGAATGTGGCTCTAGAATGGACCGATGCGTGCCAATAAGCCTTCGACCAAGTGAAGCATTACTTGACGTGCCCTCCTGTTCTAGTTCCGCCGCACAAGGAGAAACCTCTGTTGCTCTATCTCACTGTCAATGATGAAGCCCTAGGGGCTATGTTAGCACAAGAGCAACGAGAGTCCACAAAGGAGAACGCCATTTATTCCTGTCAGTCGCCGATTCCAAGGAGGCGAAAAGAATTACTCTGTCTTAGAAAAGTCATGCGCAGCATTGGTTTGGGTCACTCAAAAGCTCAAACACTATATGGAAGCTTTTCCGATCAAGCTAGTAGTAAAGGTGGAACCGCTCCGCTACATCTTCGAGAAGCCTTTCATGTCAACAAGAATAGCCAAATGGTACTTCATGCTCGCCGACTATGATATCACTTACGTCACACTAAAATCCGTCAGGGGGAAAGTGTTCAGTGACCAGCTTGCCGAATTCCCGTGTGACGAAGTGAAGGGGGAAGATGTACAGTTCCCCGACGAGCATTTAATTTGTACTGCAACCGAGGAAATTAAGTGGCAACTTTTTTTCGATGGCGCTGCTAATAAACACGGTTTTGGCATAGGGGTATTACTTGTCGATCCAAAAGACATCTACACTCCCATTGCCATCCGCCTGGAATTCGAAGCTACCAACAACATTTCCGAGTACGAAGCATGTATAGCGGGGCTCGAAGCAGCTCTCGACAGAAACATCACAGAACTAGAAGTATTCGGCGACTCTTTACTCCTTATCAATCAGCAATCGGGTAAATGGCGAACCCAAGACCCGACTCTCCAACAGTGTGGTCAGCACCTTGAAAAACTGGTTGAACAATTCCAAGAGATCACTTTCAACTACCTACCAAGGGATAAGAATCGCTTCGCCGATGGACTGGACACTATAGCTTCATTAGTCGAAATGCCCAAAGGGAAAATGGTGAAGCCCTTCAAAATTGCTCGAAGGAACAGTCCGGCATATTGCATGAGTATCGAGATTAACGAGATGCAAACAAACTCTCCGTGGTATTCTGATATCATGAACTTCCTCAAAGAAGGCACTTATCCCGAGAATAGCAATAAGAAGTCTCAAGCAGCTCTGCAAAGGATAGCCTCTCGGTACGTACTGATTGGGGACCGAGTCTATAAAAGGCACCACGACGGGATCAATCTCTTATGCGCCAATGAGGCCGAAGCTCAAGAGATAATGTGTGAAGTGCACGAAGGAGAATGTGGACCCCACATGAATGGGTTTATGCTAGTCAAGAAGATACTTCGCATTGGTTACTATTGGAGCACTATGGAACGAGACTGTATCGAGAAAGTCAAAAGGTGTGCCAAGTGCCAATTCCACGCTAATCTGCAACATGCTCCACCCTCACAACTTTACAACATGGTCACACCTTGGCCTTTCTCTTGTTGGGGGATAGACATCATCGGTAAAGTTCATCCTGCTGGAAGCAATAGGCAGTCATTCGTCCTAGTGGCAGTCGACTACTTCACAAAGTGGGTCGAAGCACAAGCTTATCGAACCCTCAACGCCAAGAAAGTGGCTGAATTTGTAAAGATTAATATCATGTGCCGATACGGCGTGCCTCATGAAATCATTTCCGACAACGGCTCTCACTTTGAGAAAGAAATGGATGCACTTTTGGTAGAATACAAGATCACCAAGCACAAGTCATCTCCTTACCGTCCCCAAGCAAAGTTAATATCATGTGCCGATACGGCGTGCCTCATGAAATCATTTCCGACAACGGCTCTCACTTTGAGAAAGAAATGGATGCACTTTTGGTAGAATACAAGATCACCAAGCACAAGTCATCTCCTTACCGTCCCCAAGCAAATGGCGCGGTCGAAGCAGCAAATAAAACCATCGAGACCATCGTCAAGAAAATGGCCTCAACAGGAAGGGATTGGCCCGAGAATCTACCATTAGCATTGTGGGGCTACCGCACATCAATACGGTCCGCAACAGGAGAAACTCCTTATGCATTAGTCTATGGTTCTGAAGCCGTACTCCCTATCGAACTTGAAGTCCCATCTCTACGGGTCCTCCTCGAGAATCAAGTCAACGAGGTCAACTGGATGCAAAGTCGATACGAACAGCTAGCCTTACTCGACGAGAAAAGGTTAAGAGCACTCGAACGCACGAGGGCGTATCAGCAAAGGATGGCAAGAGCTTTCAACAAAAAGGTGAAGCCTCGAAACATCAATGTGGGAGATTTGGTCTTAAGACAACATCCTCCTAATGCCATGAATCCCCTGGGGAAATGGGGACCCCGATGGATCGGTCCGTACGTGGTCAAAAAGATACTAAGCGGTGGTGCAGTCCGGCTCGTGGATTTAGATGGTGACCAACTGCCAAAGGAGGTCAACCTCGACAAGTTCAAGAGGTTCTACGCTTAATAAACAAAAACCATAAAAAAAAAAATAATAAAAAATAAATCGCTCGCTAGGTTGAAAACCCGCAAGGGCGGCCTAGGCAAAAATTAGAGCACGTGCAAAAAAGAAGCCCGCTAGATTGAAAACCCGAAAGGGCAGTCTAGGCAAAAAACAGGGTGCACACAAAAAAAAATAAAAAATAAAAAAAATGGTCTTTGTTTGTTTGAACTACGAAGACCTGAGCCTCCCAACTGGAGGAACGTAGGCAACCTTCGGATGCGGTCTAAAACATATCAAAAATACCCAATTCACTTCAAATAACAAAATGCAATTCTTATTCATTCAATGAATTATTCAAATCATTACAATGGATTTATTGAGCAACAAAAGACATCAAAATACTAAATCCTAAAACAAAGTGGTCTAATTGCAATCTCTTGGGGTATAAAGAAAAATCTAATCTTTCTAAGGTTTGGGAACCCATTGCTTCTTGTTATGCCCTTTAGTCTTCTTGGACGGGGACGGAACATTCTTAGGACCGCCAAGACGGGAGAAAACGCTAGGACGGGACGGAGCTTCATCAACGGCTTTCCCTTTGCCCTTATCAAGCGGAGCCTTAGCAGGGACAACCATAGGACGCTTCCACACATAGGAGGAATTTCCTTTACCTTTCTTCTTCTTGGGAAAATGACGGGGTCTATAGTCCCGCACATGAACCACCGGTCTCACGGGGTCAACAACATCGTCATTGGGCCTTCCCAAACGATCAAAAACGCTCGGACGCTTCTCCACCATCGGGACGGACCCCACAGCTGGAACGGCATTCACCACTGGAACGGACTTCCCACCCTCGGGGACGGAAACCTTAACTTCAAAGGAGAAAGTCATTGGGGCCATTATGACAAGAATTTTGTGGTTAAAGAGGAGAAATTGTTTGCAAAAGAATGCTGTGTGACCATTCTGATCGAAAATGGTTCAAAATTTATAGCTGTTGGAACATTCTAATCAGAAAAAGAAAGGGGCTGTAATTCAGCAGGCCAGAAGCGCGCGCCTCCGACCAAGGCTGCCCAACGCGCGCGCCTCCCACAATCAAGGCCCGACGCGCGCGCCTTTGACAGCAGTTCAGACAGAAACAACCCTTGTCAGTTCAGAACAGAACCCAAGCACTTCAACATATCCAACCTGCAGCAAAATCAAATCCCAGCAACAAAAAGGAGTTCAAGCATCGACAACAAGCACCCTTTGGGCACACATTTGTTTGTAAAGAGTCGACATTTAAGACCGAGTCATTAATAGAACATAAAAATGAGTAGTAAAATAAATAGGATTGTAAATACATGTTAAATGTTATTACAGGCAAAAGTAAAAGTGTTTCAATCCCTCATCCTCTCAGCCACAACAGCTCGGGCACATCATCACCAACACTGTGCTCACCCCCTGCTACCGCTCTCGGTCTCCTCATCGTCATCATCATCCTCATCATCATCATCATCATCCTCAGACTCAGATGTCTCAATCACAACATCAGGACGGGTCCTCTTGGCAGCTCTCCCTGATGAACTGGCGCCGCCCCGGCTCTGGCTACCCTCTCGGCTCAGGCTCCTACTATGGCTATCTCCGTGGCTCAGACTCCTGCTCAGCGACTGCCTCGCTGAAGAGACAGCCTCATCAATGTCCAGCGCAGCATCCCTGCAGCCTCGTCCCATGCCCCGAGCACCTCGGGCAGCTCCTCTCGCAGCACCAAAGACAGCACCGGCAGCACCTCTAGTCATGGCAGCAATATCCCTGCACAGCTCCAGCACCCTCTCCTCCAGCTGGCAGAGCCTCCGCCTCATTCCTTTGTTTTGCCTACCCAAGTGCCTATAAGCAGCTATGGGCACCTGTTGCAACAAAGAACAGGGAAAAGAAATTACATCAATACAAAGGACAGAAAAAACAAGACTGGAACTGAGAAAATGCAAAGATGGTCAGAAAAACATACCACGGCAGCCTGAGCGGAAGGCTCTCTCTCCGGTGACATATCCTCGGTAACAATCTCCCTCTGCTCCTCAAAGACCCCGAAGTTTGAATAAGTATAGTAGGGAGGAGGCAAAGGAGGATCGAAGCAATATCCAGCACCGGTGGGATAGAATCGGGCCGAAGTCTGCGGAGCAACATGTGTCTCCCTCGGATCAGTGAACATGAAACCCTGCTGGAGGTTGTGCTCCTGGAATAAACCGTAATCCTGCACCAGATGAATGAAAGGGACAGCATCAACCCCCGCAAGATATACTGCCCGGTCTGCCTCTGAAAGAGCCCTCCAATTACGAGGACAGAAAGGCGGAACATCAGGAACCGCTGGCCTAGGAGGGTGGTGGAAGTCCGTCACCTGACAACCATGCTGCCAAAACACTCTCTCTCCAAGGTACATCGCCATACACTCCACTGAGCTCATCAGGAGCCTCGAGCGGGTGGGAATCAGGGTATACTCAATAAAGGCATAGATAGCTCTCCACGGAAACAAAGGAAAGGCAACAGCCTCCGGCCTCAAAGAATCCAAGTGGCGCCGAGCTGAAAGCAGGCTGATGGGAGCAGTGCCGGTCCTCATGTTCCTCTCCCTATATGACCACCTCACGCAGTCCGGATACTGGGGCTGACCTTCCCTGTTGATCTTAAAATCCCTCATCTCCAAGACAGCAAAGGCCCATAGCTGCAAAACAGAGGCAAGAGCTGAATTAAATGACAGTTCAAAGATACAGTAAAGCAATGACAAGAAGGTCGAAAAGAAAAGGGAAAGCAGTATACCTCCCACAACAGGCTGAAACCCGTGACCGAGCTGGTGGTCGAGCGGCTAGTCAGATCCATACCATGATAACAAGCAGCCAAGCCCGCTGCACCCCAGTTGTAATGACCGGCCTGGTCCAAGTCTACCAACAAGTCAAGCAAAGCCAAAGAGGCCGAGGACCCTCCACTAGCAAACAGGGTATGAGACAGCAAGTACCATATAAAACAACGGGCCACAGCATCTACCCGCTCAGCAGTGACACCCAGAGGCTCAGCTGCAAGAATGCTAAAATATCGGCGGATGCTCCCCCAAGTGACCCGGAAATTCTTCACCGGGAAGCCACAGTCAACGAGAGCCAACAGCTCGTCGGCAGTCCTAAGGGTCCCCCTCGAAATGCAAGGGACAGGCTCCCCCGCAAACGACAGACCAGTCAATGCCGTAAAGTCTGTGGGCATCATCGTAACCTCTCCCATGGGTAAATGAAAAGTATGGGTGGTGTCCCACCATCTCTCTCTCAAAGCCTGAATAACGTCCGGGTCATTCTTCAGTGCCGGCAGACTAATGATAAAAAGGCCAAAGTGGGTAGCCTGAACTCGAGCCCTCACATTTTCGGGCAATTTGTTCCAAATGGACACTGGACCATGAGCTCCGCCTCGAATCTCCGATAGGCGGCTCCACTCCTGAAAAAGAACAAGGAACAACGAAAATTTCATCAGCATGACTGCTAGAAAACAGATGAACTCAACACAGAGATTTCAATAGCAGAACAATGTACAAGCAAGTGTGTGAACATGAAAATGGACATCCCAACATGTTTCTTACAACAAATCAGCAACAACAAACAACATGCAAAGAATGATCAATAAAGCTGCTGCAGCAATATTTCGGGTAACGAAAACAGAACTTCATGAAACCCGAAATCGGCAAGAAGGGTGAGGCATTCTTACCAAACCCGAAGTCACGAAGTGAGAAATGTGGGTATGAGGCCGGAAAGTAAGCAAGCTCGGGTCCATAGCTTCAACCCCAATTTCGGGCTCCTCGCCCTGTGGCATCTCAAACGGAGGTGATTGCTGACGATCCGACATCGTTTCTTTGACGGAATTGATCCTGGAGCAGCAAGAAAGTGTTTTGGGGTGATTTCTCTACGAAAATTGGGCTTGGAATTTGGAGGGTTCTTCAAATTTTTGAAAACTGGCCGAAAATAGCGAACAGCCTGTTTAAATATGCTGAACTTATGCGCCAGGCGCGCGCCTCCCGACATGCTCATCCGAGGCGCGCATCCCAAAACGAGGCCCGGACGCGCGCTCTTCCCATCATCAGGCAGGTTCAGAAGCAGTCTCCCATGCAAGAATCCATGCATCGTACCAAGGTTTCCCACGGATTCCGAACTCCCTAAGTTCTGTCACGGGTGCCACACCCCTCTCAAGAGTCAATCAACACTTCATCCCCAGCAGGAACATTTTTTCTGGTCGCGGTCAACTGTGGCCGCACCCCACAATTCAAAAAGTCAAGTGGGACTCCAAGTGGCACGAGACTTCAAAGCAATATTTCATCAAGTGAATTCACTAACGGATTCGTCAACAAGGGTTCACCAACGGACTCATCAAGGGATTCACTAACGGATTCATCAAACGGATTCACTAACGGATTCGTCAACAAGGTTTCACCAACGGACTCATCCAAGGGATTCACTAACGGATTCATCAAACGGATTCACTAACGGATTCGTCAACAAGGGTTCACCAACGGACTCATCCAAGGGATTCACTAACGGATTCATCAAGCGAATTCACTAACGGATTCGTCAACAATGGTTCACCAACGGACTCATCCAAGGGATTCACTAACGGATTCATCAAACGGATTCACTAACGGATTCATCAACAAGGGTTCACCAACGGACTCATCCAAGGGATTCACTAACGGATTCATCAAGCGAATTCACTAACGGATTCGTCAACAAGGGTTCACCAACGGACTCATCCAAGGGATTCACTAACGGATTCATCAAACGGATTCACTAACGGATTCGTCAACAAGGGTTCACGAACGGACTCATCCAAGGGATTCACTAACGGATTCATCAAACGGACTCACTAACGGATTCGTCAACAAGGGTTCACCAACGGGCTCATCCAAAGGATTCACTAACGGATTCATCAAGCGGATTCACTAACGGATTCGTCAACAAGGGTTCACCAACGGACTCATTCAAGGGATTCACTAACGGATTCATCAAAAGGTTCACTAACGGCCTCATTCAAAGCATTCAGCCGGCAGGTTCGCCTAACGGATCATGCCACCCTCTCTATCAACAAAAGCTGCTCGCACAGGGAGCGCACCACTATCTCTCGCAATTTCAAATTCCTGCTTTCATTGAGTCTTTGCCTTTTCTTGGTGATGTCCTCGGCGGGTGTTTTTAACTTTCGTCGACGCGTTTTGCTTTGCAATCCACGTCGCCGAGGGGCTCTGTAGACACCCCGCCTTGGACCGCTCACCCCGATTGCACATTTGATCTTGTGTTTCTCCTATTTTAAGTGTTTCTCGTTAGTTTCTGTCACTTCCGTTAAGTTCCTGACTGACTTAGTTAAGTCTAGGGGCTAAGCTGAATGACAGGGCTGACTTTCTGGTCCATTCTGTCAAAATTGCCTTCTCTGAGTCGCGCGCCTCCGACAGGAGGAACCAGGCGCGCGCGCCTCCCGCCCCCAAAGCAGGAAGCGCGCGCCTCTGGGCGTCAGTTACATATTTTTGGCCAGGATTCTCTCCCTTGCTCAATTTACAGGATTTTGCCCGGGAAGGATTTCTTGGTGACTGAGTTTTGGCACCAAAAACACCCCTCTTTCACCTATAAAAACCTCTCTTTACCTCCATTTTCAAGGATCGAAAACTTAGACCAAAGATTGAACTTACAAAAACTATACAAAAAATCACTTTTTAAAGGTTCTCCAAGGATCTCATCAAGCAACATTTGAAGTTCTTCAAATTGTAGGTAAAAGTCCATCTTTTCCTTTCTTTTCTACTTCATCTCATCTCTCTCTTTTACTTTAATCAAATGTACAATCACCCAAATCATTTTGGGACATGACTCTAATGATCACCTCGTCTCATTGAGGTTGGTTAAGGGGTTATCTCCTACATTCCAAATCATATTTTAAACCCCCCTTTTTATGACTTAAAGAAGAAGAAGAAGAACATTTTCATTCATGTAGATTTTGATCAAGCAAGACCAACTTAAGTTGGGAGAGATGGGTGTTTCGGTACTTCCCATCTCGTAATCTAACCCCCGAACCTCAAAACAAAGAATCTCTGTTTTCGTAATCAAACTTAGGCTATAATCAATAGGTTTTTCTTATGTTCCTCAAAACATAGGTGGCGACTCTAAAACAAGTTAGACATCCTAGGGTAACTCACGCGCTCGAGCCTAAAGCCGTGGTTCCCCCCCCATGGTATCTACACATACAAGTTTGACTTTTGACCAAGTTTGACAAACTTTGTCTTTGCCTTAAGCATTTCAATATGCTCCACCACATTTGCTTTCATCATAAGAAGTGTTACCCAACTTCTTATCCGAAGCTATATTCTCTTGTTCAACACAAAGATGAATAGCAAGCATCTCAACATTTATTTCAATTCATTTATGTTTGAGTTACTTCTTGAAATATTTCCAAGTGAAAAGTAATTTTTCAAATTATTTCCATCACTTGAAAATTTTACTTATCATCATCCATTAGACATGGATTTCATGAAAGACTATTTCAATTCTTTCATTTAAGTTTTTACGGTTTATGGAGTCTACTATTTTAAAATCAAGAAACAGCCTAAAATGAATTTCATTGCACCAACATTCTCGATTTTATTTTTATAGTTCAATGACTCCAACAATTCTTTTATCTTTTTCCTTGGTACTATATAGATCATATAACGAATTCGACCATCCGTTAAGTATATAGTTCCGAGAAAAGAAATGCACATGATTTAACCGCACTCACGGCTTAAACATTCGTCTCATTTCCACCAACTTTGTAGGATTTCCTTAAGAAACATCACTAAGTTCAAGGTGGTTAAGTAGAACATCTTTTGTTGCCATCACATAAAGTCGAGGCCAACAAAAATTTCTAACTTCTCACGACGGTGACCAAAATACTTGGAACATCCACATTTCGTTGGAAATTATCTCCACACAAGGAGCCTTTTCCAAAACATTGGCTTTAATTTTTAACAATTAAACACCAAATCATAACTTTGTTGTTACAAATATAATTCTCTAACTTAATTAGAGAATTTACCAAGAATAAATTGATAATTCAATAAGAGAATTAACACAATTTATTTCTTGTAACAACCCATCTTAATAAACCTCTTAATTCCTTGATGAAATAATAAATTGAAGTTAATTATTTCAAAGTTTAAAAGTTTCATCTTGGAGTACCTCCAAATTCAAGAAACTACATTCTCATTCTCATAATGCATAATTTTTCTTTAGAAGTTCTCATTCTAAATATTGTGTCATTTTTCATCATCTACAACAATAGAATTTAACAACTTCCTTCAAGAAGTCCTATTATTTTTATCTTCATGACATTAGTCACTCATCCACTAATAGGTTTTAACAACTTCTTCCAAGAAGCCCTATAGTTTTAGTCTTTGTGACTTCACAACAATAGAATTCAACAACTTCTTTCAAGAAGCTTTATTGTTTTTATCTTTGTAACTTTTGTCACTATTAACAATAATAAGTTTTAACAACTTCTTTTCAAGAAGCCTTATTATGTTAATCTATGTGAACTCCGTATCATGGACAGTAATAGGTTTTAACAACTTCTCAAAAGAAACCCTATTTTTTTCAACATAACGTTAAAGACTTAATCTTTCAATGTTTTAAGTTCCAATGAACTTTCCAATCTATTTACTATGATTCATACGAAACGAACCATAAGAGACATATCACATGATGTATAACCACTTCATGAGGCATAGCCACAATTGGTTTATACAATCATTCAAACATAGTTGATGTCACGGAGCATCAATCTTTCCATCTTTGTTAATCTCATCAAACAAAAATTACAATTAGTGTTTTTGTTCACAAAAACTGCTCTGTTCTAAAAATTTTATCTTCACTTTAACATTATAGATTTCAATCGCCACCGTTCAAAATCTTTTCCTATGAGTCGTGAACATATAAAAAAATTTCGGCCTAATCCAACGGTTAACAAAACGGGAAATGCTGTTTTACTACAGCTGGTTAAGAAAAATTTGTGCAGAAATTTTCTTGCTTTCTTTCTCATTGTTCCTCATCGTCTTTCATCATTTCTCTCATAGCCACCATGCCACAAGATCCATGTAATCTGCAATCCTTTCTCAACAAGTGAATTAGTCTTAAGATTGTTGGATTAAATCTTGTAAATATCGAAAGGAAAACGATTACAATATAATTGAATAATTGGAATAGTGATTTTGTCCAAGTATAGTTCATTTCGCCGGAAGGCTCAAGTGCGGAGTTGCATCCGGTCAATCCGTTTTATCCTGGGAGACTAACGCCCGTTAAACCTCAAGCACTCATAGAGAGGGGGATGAATTAGTCTTAAAGATAGTGTTATTTTACACGACTTGGATACAAGTGACTAAATACGATTGTAACGTTTCTTTTCATCGCGCACACATGAGTCTGGCGGTCCAAGGCATAAATCGATAAATTTCAACTAAATTTGCACCCCCCCTGCGCACCCGGGCGAGAGAGAGAGCATCTAGTCTACACAATCTTAACCCATACAAATGGTCAATTGTATTTAAACTAGCTCACATTTTTATTCTAAACCAATGTGGGACAAGTTCACTTGACTTTACCCACAAATTGTCTTAGAACATTATTTCCCTCATTATCCCATTTGGGATACCCTTTTACAAGGAAGGAGCCTAGGGAATTTTCCCTTCCCTTTTCATGTGGGATACTAACCCACTTCCCAACTTACCCATTCATTTTTTAGCATTCCAACTCCTACCTTCCACTACATAAATTGGACATACCAATTTATTACTAACATGTAGGAGTCATTATGTAACAACCGGAATTTTTTTTATTATTTATTTTAATTTCGGTTTTACTAAATTAATTAAACAATAATTAGAGTTATAAAGTAATTTAAAGAAGTGGGCCCAAGGAATTTGGATTGGCCCAAAAATTGTATTAGTAACCCAACCCAATTAGGAATCAATCCAAGGTATAAATTCTTGAGTTAGTCAAATTAGGAATTTTATTATCATAAACTTAAAAAAAAAAAAAAAAAAAAAAAAAAAACCCTAGTTCTACCCTAGCAGCCGCCGAACCAAGAGGAGGAAGAAGAAAAATTTCAGCCATTGTTTTGGAAGAAGTAATCCGATCATTCTCAAGGTAACGCTAAATCCTACTCTTCAAAATTTGTTTCATTGAATTCGGATTAGTAAATTATAAGTTATGCATGAATTAAGATATTAATATTAAGATTTTTGCATGTTAGTAATTCAATGACAAAACTTTAAAAAGGACAATGGATTTGATCTAAGGGTTTTCAAAGCATGATGATCTCCATGTTAGTATTTTTAAGTTGATTTTATAATCATGATTTGGATTGATTTATATTATGCAATGTTTGGGAATTGAACATATAAATCATTGAGGTTGAATTGGGTTTATCAAAAGAAGAAAAAATATGGATTTCCCCCCTTGAACATGTTTCGGCCGAATGGCCCTAGGCCATGGAAAATTGATTTTGTTGATTTAAATGATCCTCGTTAAGTGTATTGTAAATAATATTGATGTTTGGGAATTTAGAAAAATTTAAAGAAGTAGAAAGATTGATCAAAATCAATGAATATTGATGTGGTATGATTCGGCTATGGTGACCTAACTTGGGGGTTAATTCTTGATTAAAGATGTTAAGAATTGGGACGGAAAGTTAGTGTTTTCGTTAAGTTTCTAATGGAAAGAAAAAAAAATCGTTAAAAGGATTGTTAACAAGTTAGAAAAGTAACTTGAGGAAATAGAATAAACACTTGGAAGACCTTGAAGGTTAAAAAGTTAATGAGAAAGGAAAAGATTAGAAGTTTCAGTTAGTTTCCTAACGGAAAAGGACTAAACTGAAAAGAATTAAAGTTAAAAGAAATAAAAAGGAAACTTTGAAGATAGAGGGGCCTAAGTGATTAAAAAGAGAAACTTAGGGGACCTTGTGAACAGAACCAAAGTCCAAGGACCTTTCTGTAATTAAAGGGAAGTTGAAGGACTGAATTGTAATTAATCTAAAGTGGAAGGACTAAATTGCAATTGAATTAAAGTTGAAGGACTAATCTGCAATTAATCCAAAGTGGAAGGACTAAATTGCAATTGAATTAAAGTTGAAGGACTAATCTGCAATTAATCCAAAGTTGAAGGACTAAATTGTAATTGAACTAAAGTTGAAGGACCAATTTGCAATTAACCCAAAGTGGAGGGACCAAATTGTAATTAACCCAAAGTTAGAGGACTTAATTGCAATTATATCAAGTTAAAGGACTGACTAGTAAATCAAAGTCAGAAACTTAAACGTAAAGAAAGAAGTAACGAAGTAAAGAAGTTAAAACGCATCTCTCAGTTAACTAAGTAGAAATAGTTAACAATGTAGAGAGTACTAAAGTAAATTACTCCGTGCCTTGTAGATTTGCACAGAGAGGAGATTGCGAGGAAAAGCAATTCAGGTAAGGGATTACGTTCCTTACAGTATTTGAACTCATGTTTATTGGAATTCCATATTCTTTCTAAAGTTAACTATCAGTATGGCATGATAGTATTTGAATGAACTCTGCGTTATTGAACGTTCCTTGAAAGAATCTATACTTAGTGATGTCCCCATCGATCTACTAAGTATCGAAGTTTGAAACTTGTATCACATACTTGTACCATGGTATGTTCTCATTTTAACTTGTAAGTTAACCACTTACTCGTTAAGGCATCCAATGTCCAGTTAGAAAAGACATTGACGGACAGTCCAGTTAGAAAAGACTCGTCCTTAAACTAGGGATTGCATGAGTGATCACATGCCTTCTCTCAGGAATTGTCTGATTACAAGGATGATTCTAGACCCCGAGCATATGTGTGTGGATACCATATATGTTACGACCCACACTATTGGCTGAAGAAGCTAGGTGTACAAATTGTACCTTTGGCATTGAGGTTATAATGTACGTTACCAAGGAATTGACGGAATTTGAATGAATCCCTTTGGATTGTAGTGCCATAATCCTTTGAAAGTAAAATCTTAAAAGTAATATGACTGTATTGTTCTGCAGTCTTGAATCCAAAAGTAACTGAACCTATCTTTGTAAAAGTTATTCATAGTATTCGTTCTGGTCGTCTCTCCTTAGTAACCGGAGAGGTCACGTATGAACTTACTGAGCATTCGTTCGCTCATCCCTTCTCTATAAATTTTGTTTTCAGGGTTTAAGTAGAAGGACAAGACAAGGAAAGCAGCCGTAGGAAGACGGTGAACTGAAGATTCTTAATTTAGTAGTTTAAGTACGTTTATTTATTTTGATGTAAGTCGAAGTACATTGATGGTTAGGGTTGTTACCTACCAAGACAAGTTTAAGTTACGCTTCCGCTATTGTTTTGAATTTATGGTTAAATAAGGGGCCGTTGTGAACCCTAAATTGAAGTATTTATTATTGTTATTTATGGATATTTAATGCCATTAAATGCTCAGATATTATAAGAAAATTCGGGGTGTTACACATTAATTAATCAACAAATGATTTTTTCTTTAGGAAACGCGGCAATTTCCTAAATTTCCTTCACACATTTACACATTTTTCCAACAATAGGTACATGATTTTTTTCACTTTATTAATGAACCAAGGTAAAATTAGATAAAAGAAATAGTCATGCGTGGAGGATATATTTGTTTATTCATAAAGGAAATGGGTAATAAGTGGATAGGTAAGTAATGGTTTTATTGTAATGTATGAACTTTATGAGGATAAGATTGTTCGAAACACTGTCTATACTTTCCTATTTAAAAAACAAACAACTAGGAACCTTAAACTGAGACAGACAGAAAAAAAAAGTAAGAATATTAAACTGGGACAGAGAAAGTATTTAGAAAATAGATAATAAGAATATGGGAAGGGCTAATGCCACTACAATTTATGCTTTTCCACTACATTCATCAAAACTTTAATAAATCAATCAATATCTTGACAAAATTGCCCTTAATTATCATCTTACCTTAAATGAAAAAGAATTTTCCAAAGTTATCATTTAGTTAATAATTCTTTAAATTAATTTTTATGGATTTTAAAAATTTCTTAAGGATGAGTAATGGTTAAGAAAATATTTTTTTTACTCACAACAACAGAAAAAATAATTAAATAAAAGAAATAATGTACATCGGTGTTTTTTTTTTCCATTTTCATTCAAAAGAAAATGAATGAAGTTAGTTTTATGGTTCAAAAAGAACATATAATGTTTTAATATTTATAAAATAAGTATTATTTTATGAAAATAGCTCTTCAAAAAAAATAATGTAGCGAAGAGTGGAAAAAAAATTAACCGTGAATGGAAAATCCATTTTTAATAGGGGTTTTTCCTTTAGGGCCCTTCCCAATCAAATGTTATTCCATTTTAAGGGGAGGCCCTTTTCAAATCCCGAATAAGGAGCTCTTATAAGATAATATTTCCACATACACCCCTCAGCTTCGTTTGACAAGTCAACAAACTTACCTAAATACCTAAACTACCCTCACACCCAAATAAAACCCTACCCTCCCCCTCTCCACTCATTCACGACACACACTGTCACACACACGCACATTTTCTCTCCAGCTCACCGCTACTCCCCTCCGCCGGCCGTCAACTTCTCCGGCGACCAGATATATCTGCTTCTCCCTTCATCTTCCTCATCTCCGACCGGCGATCTTTCTTCTCCCTTCGTCTTCCTTATCTCCAACCGAACAGATCTGCACATCTCTGGCGACGTTGATTCTCCTTCATCATCTTCAACTTTGGTGTCTTCGGATCTGTCTATTTCCATACAGATCGAAGCTGCTCCGGCTAAAAAGCCTCATCTCACTATCCAATTAGATCCGGCCATCTCACTGTCCTCGCATTATCTCTGACATCTCCCAACCTCAGATTTGTGTAGATCTAACTGCCTAGCCTCAGATCTAGTTCCTATGCATGAACTGTCTTCATATTTGAACATTTGAAGTCCTCCATGAACCTTTTTGCAACACCAACCACAATGGAGATGAATGCTTGAAGGTGCACATTCTGAGATGACTAATTGGACAATGAATTGTGGAATTCCTCTTGTTGTTCCCTGGCTTTGTGAAGTGTTTAAATCCATGTTTGTACACTAAAAACAAAACACTGCTGGAAAAATCAAATCTTGAATCAAATGAATTGTACTTTGTGCATTAGGAGTTGTACAGTTATTGGACACTGTCACTAAACTACAGTAGACAAGAGTTTTTTTTTTTTTTTTGCAAACAGTATAGACAAGGAATATGTTAATAACATGATATTTCATGTATACAAATACTACCAAATTTTTATTTTTTTAAAAAAAATAAAAAAATTGAAAAATTGTTTTAATAAAAATTAAAAAAAATATTTTAGTTTTGTACAATAAATATGAAATAATGACTCTTATATATTAATTATAAGAGTAAAATTGGTTTTTCTACACAAAGTATATGAGTTTGACCGAGATTTGACCAAATAATAGTATTAGATTTTTCTTAAAAGTGAAAAATACGTTACTCTTATAATTTAAATATAAGTGGCAAACTAGTCTTATATCTCAGTTATAAGAGTTGACTGTAGTTTGATCGAATATAAGAGCCTACATTATAAAATATTAAGATTTTTAATTTATTTTGTGAAAAAAATGACTCTCATACTTCAACCATAAGACAAAAATTGGTCTTATACAATAAGTATAGGAGTTTGACCGAGATTTGACCAAATAATATTTAAAAAATTCTTGAAAATGATATATTTTTTATTTATTTTTTATTTTTTAAAAAACATGACTTTTATACATTAGTTATAAGAGTTATTGGGATTTGACCAAATAATATTATTTAAAAAAAAATGGAAAAAATATATAACTCTTATGTCTGTTATGTTAATTATTGGTCTTATATGTCAGTTATAAGAGTTTGACCAAGATTTCACCGAATAATATTATATATTTTTTCTTAAAAGTTGAAAAAAGTAAAAAAAAAATGACTCTTATATGTAATTATTGGTCTTATATGTCACTTATAAAAGTTTGACCGGGAATTGACCGTTTAATATTATATATTTTTTTCTAAAAAGTTGAAAAAAAATTATGTTAATTATTGGTCTTATATGTCAGTTATAAGAGTGTGACCAAAATTTGACCAAATAATATTATATTTTTTTCTTAAAGGTTGAAAATGTGAAATTTTTTGCTTTTATATGTTAATTGTTGGTCTTATATGTCACTTATAAGAGTTTGACCGGGATTTGACCGAAAAATATTATATTTTTTCTAAAAAGTTGAAAATAGTAAAAAAAAAAAAAATGAATCTTATATGTTAATTATTGGTCTTATATGTCAGTTATAAGAGTTTGATCGAATAATATTATATTTTTTTCTTAAAAGTTGAAAAAATTGACTCTTATTTGTTTATTATTGGTCTTATATGTCAGTTATAAGAGTTTGACAGGGATTTGACCGAATAATATTATTATTTTTTCTTAAAAGTTGAAAAAAGTTAAAAAAAAAATTGACTCTTATATGTTTATTATTGGTCTTATATGTTAATTATAAGAGTTTGACCGAGATTTGACTGAATAATATTATATATTTTTAAAAAAATTTTTGAAAAAATTGACTCTTATATGTTAATTATGTGTCTTATATGTCAGTTATAAGAGTTTGACTGCTGTTTCACCGAGTTTGACCATATTTGACCAAATAATATTTTTAATTTTTTTCTAAAAAAGATGAAAAAATGATTTTTTTTTTTTTTTTACTCTTATATGTTAATCATGTGTAAGTTATAAGAGTTTGACTGTTGTTTGACCGGGGTTTGACCAAATTTAACCAAATAATATTTTTTATTTTTTTCTAAAAAATGAAAAAAAATGATTTTTTTTTTACTCTTATATGTTAATTATGTGCCAGTTATAAGAGTTTGACTGCTGTTTGACGAGTTTGACCATATTTGACCAAATAATATTTTTATTTTTTTCTAAAAAAGATGAAAAAATGAAAAAAAAATTACTCTTATATGTTAATCATGTGTAAGTTATAAGAGTTTGACTGCTGTTTGACTAGGTTTGACCAAATAATATTTTTTATTTTTCTAAAAAAATGAGAAAAGTGATTTTTTTTTACTCTTATATGTTAATTATGTGTCAGTTATAAGAGTTTGACTGTTGTTTGACCGAGTTTGACCATATTTGACCAAATAATATTATTATTTTTTCTGAAAAAAAATGATTTTTTTTTACTCTTATATATAATTATATGTAAGTTATAAGACTTGACTAGGATTTGACCAAAAAATTAAGGGTGGAAGGAGATATAAGGGCATTTTAGTCATCTTGCATTTTTTTGCAAGTGAAGGGTGTCTCTGGTATTAGTAATCTGTTTTTTTTTTTTTTTTTTTTTTTTTTTTTTTTTTTTGAAGGAAGGTATTAGTAATCTGTTGAGTCTTTATTTAGAATAAAAGTTGGTACAGAGAAGCTCTAGAGTCCGAAGCCCTTTTTAATATCTCTCATTCAACTTTTGTGATTACAAGCACTGATACTTACAATTTCAAAACCATAGCATCAAGTCAGCTATTTCGTTTTTAATGGAAAATAAAAGAGAAAAAAACTATTAGTACCATATTTTTTTGAGCAATTAAATTTTAATTTTCAAAACCATTATAATAAAAATTAATTTAAACAACTATAACAAAAATGACGACTTTGGAAAGTTATTTTCTGTTAAAAAAAAGTAAGATGTATTTAAGGGTAACTATGTCAACATCTTAAAAAAAAATATTAAAACTCTAATGAATGTAGTGAAAAAGTAGAAAGTGTAGTGTCATTAGCCCCTCCCTAAGAATATTTATGATTTTGATGACGCCACGGAAATCGGGGTCAATATATTGGATGGATATCTGGCTTTTAATCACCGGTTCACATGTTAACACAGCAAAGACAAGGAAACCGTCAAGGTCAAGGCCGGGTTTGATCTCAGCTTAGACCTTCGGGCGTAAGAGTAAGATTCTCTTGGGAGTCTAAGAACAAGGCGTGGAATGCTTTGAGAGAGAAGTTTAGAGTTCTCTGTGTGTTTTCAGTGTGTGTACGGGGTTGATCATACCTGAGAGAGAGGTAGAAAAAGGCTTATATATGCCCACTTTTACCCAACGGTCCGACTGCAGGTCTAGGAGTAGACTTTACCAACTTGGCCATGTGTCGCCCTGGGATAGGTCGGCATTTCGGACTTGACAGTCTCTAACCAAGGGATGTCGTGATGGGACGCATTCGGCGCCGCGCATGGTAGATGGACAAGGAAGTCCATGGGGCATTTAATGTGATAGGAGGGCTCTGACCATACCATTAATGTTGCCTTTATTCCGGGCTCGCCGAGGAGGCCCCGAGCTCGCCGAGGTGGCGGACCCCGGAAGCTGAGAGTTAGTCTGAGAGCTCATTCCGGCTCGTAATGTCTGAGTGACCTCGATGTCGTCGTAGAGGAGATGAGGTTGACTGATCTTGTTGGTACTGAACCGGTTCTGGAACGACTCCGGTTCGCTAGTATCCGGTCTAGCTTTTGAGCCCGGTCCATCTGGCGTGGGCTCTTCAGTGGCCCCTTACTCCGAGCTTGTAATTATTTATGATTAGAGAGAGGAGTAACCCTTCTGGTTTTTACGAACTCGCTGAGCTGGGCTTAGAGCGCAGTGGGATACACGTGTCGGCCATCGGAGGTGTGGGCCCCTTCTGTCGGTTGACGGTACGGCGCGTCAATGTTTTGCCTCAGATGAGAGGGGCATTTATTACCAGCATTTATGACTTTCAAATAATGGTTCCTGCCCTTTCATTTTCTAATAAAGTGCACCTTCGTGGCGGTTGATTTCGGGTTGACCCGACCCATTCCTTCCGTACAAATAGAGTCCAGCTCATAATTTCTCCCTTTTTACAACTTCTTGCGCTTCAAAAGTCCTTAGAGAAATTTTTACCTTTTCGAATTCGTCTGTCAAAGCTTGAACACCTTTCTGAAATCTTCAACCGATCACTTATCAGGTAGTGCTTTATTTCGTTTATTTTGTCTTTAGGCTTCGACTCTTCTCTTTCTTCTCTTTTCCTTTGATGAGATAACCTGTCCAGTAGGATGAGCCTTCTCCCCCTTCTTACATCGTCTGTCTAACCACCGGCGGAATTTACCATCGGGTGGTTTACCGGTGGGTTCGCCTCAAGTTAGATATATTGCGAGTGATTGCTACGGCATACTCATGGGGATCTTGGACCCTACCCTGGTTGTGGGAGTCCGGGCCCCTAATCGTTCCGGCGGGTAGACGAGTTAGGATTTTGGGGGGTGAGAAAGAATTAGGGCTTTTTGTTTGCGCCGTCTTAACCCTTTTCCCCAATTCTGTATATATGGCAGACTCCGCCAAACGTTTGGCTTCCCGGACAGCTAGAGCTACCGAGGACATTGATTGGCTTGCCATAGGCCTCGAAGATGACGTGACGGTGCCTGAACCCTTGACTCGAAGGGGTAATATTGGCCGCGCCGTCGTCTCTAGTGATAAGGAGACTGGGTCCCCCGATTTACCCTTTGGGCCAGCCTTTGAGAGTGGGGCCGTTGAGGGCGTGGAACTGAACAACCCCATCCCTATTGATGACGATGACTCCGACACAGAGGAATTGAGGAGACGGAACAATTGCAGAGAATGGCCCCAGGGACGGCCGCCTTAGTGAGACAAAAAATAGAAATTGTAGATCGCTTTGAGGAGTCTCACGAGCGCATGACCTCGCGCCAAATGAGCCAAGTTGGTGCTTCCTCTTCTTTTGAGCTTGCCAAACTGAATGGCAAAGCTAAGGCTAAGGAGCCTGAACAAGATGTCTTTGGCGCTTCTGAGGGCGAGACTGATTTCACCACTTTTTACGGTATTGACACCAGGTTATTCTATTTATCCGTCCTCAGCATGAAGGTCTTTGACGATGGCACCTCTCGACTGATGGAAGCCAAGGAAGCTCGCGAAAGCAACAGGGCATGTATCTTCTACCAGCCTTAATTTGATCATGGCCTTAGGCTTCCTCTGGATCCCTTCATCTGCTCTTTCTTAGAATTTTGTCAGTGCCTGCCCATGGACCTGAACCCGAATACCCTGAGGGTCCTGACCTCTTTCATATTAGTGTCTAGGATACTGGGATATAAGCCCAATTTGCCAGCTTTGTTTAGATATTACAACATCCAGATCACCTCGGGCTCGCTGAGTCTGAAAACTAAGGCTGCCTCCAAAGTGCCCGTTCCAAAAAATCTTTACCAAACCCTTTAATAAGTTTGAGATGTGCCAAGTGAAGCCCCTTATGGTGGAGTGCCGGACGGGCTGGGGTTTTGGCAAGCCTGAAGGCAAGGTGCCTGTCCGTCCTTCTGAATTTAAGTACCCTCATAAGTCTTTGGGGGCTGATTTGTCGGCTGCAATAGAAGCATTTTTGGAGATTGACCAGGATTTTGACACCAATTCAGTTTTTGATGTGGCCTCTATAATTGAGGACGAGGCGTTGTTGATCCGGGCTGGGGTGGCTCCAGCTCGTCAACCTTATCTCACCACTCCTCGAGTTCCTGTTGTCCCTTTGGCTCGTGACCCGGACTGGAGAGTCCATCAAGGACTTGTTTTTTCGTATGCTTATTGTTTTTGTGCTAACAACACTCCTTGCACCGATCCTGATCTAGCTGGTCATTTCTCGCCCCTTCACTCTTTGTTTTATTCACAGAATCTTGCTAAGTATCTGCTTGACTAACTGCCTTTCTTTTGATGCTTTCTCTTTTGTAGAAGCAAATCCTGAGCCCAACATGCCGCCAAGAAAAGTGAGCAACTATGGAGCCCTCAAGAATAAGAAAATGGCAGCGGACTTGAAAGCCGCCTCGGATCGTCAGGCCGCACTAGGAGAAAGCTGGATGGCAAGTTGCCCATAATCAATCGAGCCGGTGTGGCCGTTTTGGCACCTGTGAGCGGTGCTCAGAGTTCGAGGGGAGTGGACGCTCCTGCGCCGGTGATGTAAGTACCCCAATCTGAAATTGACCAACCTTAGAGGAACTCTTAGCACCATTCAGGGATAAACTGATAGGCTGGGACCTCACTAGGATAAACTGAAAATTCCTGGACTACTCTGAAATTAAACTTGGAAAAATCCAGAAGCTCGCTATGCTGAGCCGTACGGATGGTTTGGAAGCGGGTAACGCCTAGCCGTACGGCTGGTTTAGGCACCTTCAGTCCCTATAAATTGAGACCCTTGCTGATCATTTCAGGGGGGAGAAACATAGTTTTGTAGGTGAAACTCTGCAGAAATACAGTTTGAGTGAAACACCACCGAATACTTGAGTGAAAAGAGAGGAAGATAGGCCATAACCACCATAGGTGAAGCCTCCTTCTCCCCATCTTCTCTCCATCTTAAACTCTTTTGTTCTTGTTTATGTTGTTTATTTACTTGCATTTCAAGCCTTGCCCTTGTCAAGCACCTTTATATTTCAAGTCTTGCCCTTGTCAAGCACCTTTATATTGCAAGTCCTGTCCTTTCAAGCACCTTATATTCTTGTTATATACCTTGGAACCAAATCATGAAATGATTCAAGGTGCACTCACATCCAAGTATGTGCAAAGGGGTAAAACCTAAAGAAGATCATGATTTGTTAATTTCTTATCTTTAAATAGCTTGATGATCCATTTTTATGGTGAAAGCATGTATCTTTATGTTGTATTTGGCCATGATGATCATTTGGAGTAATAAAGCCTTCATCTTTATCACCCAAATCTTGATCTAGCCACTCATTCATCACATTTGGGTCATAAAGGTTCAATCTTTATGCTTCCAAACATTCTAAGCACAGCCGGGAAAGTTCCCCTCTTCCTGCGGCCCCTGGTTCCTCTGGAACTTATGTCCCTCGAGTCAGGTATCCTGTGATCGGGCTCAAGGATCGCGAGGAGGCGAAGGTGAAGGGTTCCGAGCTCGGAAGGGTGATTCCGGAATTGAGCGGGGTTGATTTGTTTGATCGAAGCGCCAAGAACGCCTATATTGGCAATGGGTTGCTGTATCGTTTACACTGTTGGTAGTGGTGCCCTAGGCACGTTTAAAAACGTTGTAATTGTTATCATTTATTTCATATCAATAAAGAGATGTTTTGATTATTATTCTTGTTCATGTTTACTTATAATAATCTCCGTCCCTAGTACTTGTTAAGCACTAGTATAAAGGCTAAATGATCATGGGATGATCATGTTAGATTTATGGGTACTTGTTTGGAACAAGGTACTGGACATGACCCGCTGTATGAGATTAATGTCATGGTCTATATCGTACATATATCTCATATTAGTTATGTCATTCGAATCCTTAGACATGAAGTTATTATAGTCTTCCACTTGATGAACATTGTGTTTGACATATTCAAACGCTACCTTAACACGGTAGTTATAAAGGGTGTGATTGGCATAATCGGATTCCCGTTGGGAAGAATAATAAGCTAAATGGATTTGTCCCTCCACGGAGAGATGTCAAGCTTGGGCCCCTCGAAGGAATGATGTTGATGAAATGTTCGGCCGGACTCAAATGGATTGATTGGATCAATAGCATTTGAATTATCAACATATTCGGAATCGAGAAAGTATTGAACAAGACAAGTTGACTGTTTGACCATGACTTGTGTTCAATGACATCGTGGACAAAGGGATTATGACATATTCTAAAGGAATGCGAACTTGTATCTAGTTATACTATTTGGGTAGGTATGACGATTTGCTAGAACCTAATCATATCTTATGGGATCATGTTTGAGCCCATTGCCAACTTAGTATAATCCTAGAGGGTCACACACAATAGAACGAATCTTAAATAAGAGGACTATATTGGAATTTAGGGTGTCGAAGGACCTCAAAGGAATTTCTGGAAATATTCTGGGCTTCCTGGTCAACCAAGCGGGCGCTTGGGTTGTACCAGGCGGGCGCTTGAATCAATTCAAAAGGATCTGGACCTTCTGGTCAAATAAGCGGGCGCCTGGGTTGTACCAGGCGGGCACTCGGTCTGGCGGCAGAAAATTCCTAATTCGATTAGGAAAGGGTTTTGGCACAACTTACCTATTTGGAATAGGTCTTAATTGTGTATAAAAAAACCCCAATTCGGCCAGACCATCCTTACTAGTGTTTTGTGTGCCTCCAAAGAGTTTGAGAGAGATTTTATTTTGTTCTAAGACATCCTTGATTGAGGAACAAAATAATTCACAAAATAATTCCATATAGTTCTCTATTAAATTGTGAAAGTGTGTTTCATAATTATTGGTCTAGCAACCAAGATCAAGGAGCCTCTTGATATTCGTTCGAAGTGTGGACACCGCTAGAGGGTGAATTTTATCATCTACAAAGTTCGTGATTTTGTCCGTGATAAAGCTTCAAGTTTTTCCACCAAGACCAAAGAAAACTTTGATAGTCATCAAGGGTTAGTTTTTCCTCTATTCATTATGTTATATTTGATTTAATCGTATGAACGGATCCATGGCTTTGGGTTTCTTAAAATTTTAATTGCTATATTCCGCTGCGCATGTTACTTGGAAACCCAACATACACGCCCAGGACTTCACATAGGCCATTTTGGCTGATAAGAACTTCTACTCTCTGGCATGCCAAGTTGGCTTTAATTTCGCCGAGGTAATTGTTTGCTCATATTTTACGTGACTCTTCTTAGCCCGATCTCTTAGCTGACATCTGTCCTTGCTCTCCAGTCTGCAAACTGTATCGACCTTATAAGGCGCAAAGGTGAGGCGGATAGGAGGCAACTTGACTTAGTTAGCAAACAATGTGCCGACGTGACCACGCAACGGGACGATCTGAAAAAGATCAATGACGTCATGGGCAAAGAGTTGAAGAAAATTGAGAAAACCCTCCTCGAGAAAACCAGAAAGGCAAATGAACATGGCAAACGGCTGGCCTCCGCTGTGGATCAAAGAGAGAAAGCTTTGTCTGAGATCAGCCAGATGACTGCTGAGATGCGTCAGCTTAAGGAGCAGTTGGCTTCGGCGAATTCCGAGCTGGCCTCGAAGAGTTCCGAACTGGAGATCTCAAAGACTATAATTTCCGAGCTGGAGGCCATGCCTAGGGGAGCTACCAAGGAGGGGAGGGAACGGATCGATCTGGCTTTCAAGGCCAAATTCCTGGCGTCAGAGGAATATGACGGGTTGGTTACTGATGCTTCTATTTATCAGTATGAACTTTCCAACCAAAAACACGCTCTCACCATTGCTCATCAAGGAGGCTTTACTTCTTATGACTTGCTAAGGTATGGGGCTCCGCTCGTAAGTGATCCTCAATGCCGCGATGGCCATGCCTTTGTTCCTTTTGATGAAGACGATCTGACCGCTCAAGTTTAAAGCGCTGTGGACCGAGGAGAAGATTGGGTGCCACCTCCGGTTGCCGAGGTTACCTATCAGAGTTTGGTGGCGAGATTGCAAGAATTACGCTTCGTGGATGGTGAGACATTGCCCCTTCAACCGATTTTGGACCTTATCTTGCAGGATGACCCTCAGCGCCAACGATTAGCTGCTGAGATGCATCTGGGAGAAACATCCAACTTAGCCATTAGTACCCCCATTGTTGAGGCGAGCCCACCAGATTTTGAGGTGGCCAGGGCCGTAGCCGAGGAGGAAGTAGCTCGCGAAGTCGAGGTGAGTAAGGTCGAGGTGGCCATTCCGCTCGAAGCTGCGATTGCTTCGGAGGAGATCGTGCCCGCTCCGGCTTCTGCTGTATCTGAGTCTGACCCCGCCGCTGCTGCTGATCCCGATAATTCAAACCAGGTTGCGTTCTGAGTATTCATCTTGTAATAGGCTAGCCTTTGGTGAACAACTTTAAACAATTTCCAACTTTTTTCTTTTGCTTTGGTCCTTGTAATGATTTGTGGAACAAGCTCTTCCCCCTTTGGTCTCGGGCTTTTTTTGTTATGTTGTCATCCAGTGATGCTTTAAATGCTTTTGACTTTGCCTTTGTTATTTTAAAATTGACTTCGTCCTTGGTGGCTCCTTCGAGGCGGGGCTAAGATCGCCGAGGTCGAGGCCACCATTCCATGGCCTCACTTTTTTATACTTTTTTTTTTTTGCAGACATGCTCATTTATTGCATGCCCCCGTCAGGAGCCATTTATGGCCTAAAGTGACCGTCTGAGGCTTACTCACTCATTGCTACCTTTGTAAGATGTGCCCTAATAAATGCATGTATTTTTAACTTCCCCTCATAAATGCCAGTCTTTTCGTCTTAATGACGCTCCACCTTCCATTTATTAACCTTTGACCGCCTATAAAAGGGGAGCACGCCTTCTTTATATTTTGCTTTGACTTCGACTGGCCATAAAAAAGTTGAGTTCGTGCTCTCTTTCTACACTTAAACCTCTTCCTTTTTTTTTCTCACCGTCTTCACTCTTCTTAGCCATGGCCCCCAAAAAGGATTGTCTAGGATTCTTTCCCTATGACTATGATACCTCCGACTCGAATCAGGGCCCTGGCAGCAAAAAATCAACGGGCGACAGTGATTCCACCAACTCTTCTGCTTCATCTGAGCCTTCAAAAACCGACGACGATTCCCCTACTGATAGTAATAGGGAAAAATCTTCCAAAGTTCTCTCCGAATCGGATGACATCCCTTCGATCGACGAGAGCTCTAAGAGCGGTGGATCAAAAGATGATAGCGACAATCCTGATGAATCCAGAGGTGAATCCGACGGTGGCAACGAGGACGGCACCAGCGGAGGCGGTGAAGATGCCGAGAGGGGTGGAGAGGAATTTGGTTACGAGTCTGAGTATGATGCTGGAGATGAGCGTGATGATGGAGGGGATGACTCGGAGTCAGTTGGCTCCTCCTGAATAGGGTTCTTTAGGCCTTTGCTTTTTTGTTTTGCTTCTTTTGCATGGCTATGGCCCCAGCCAGTTGTGGGGTTATCTTTTGAACATGCCTGTAGATATAGGCACTAGGAGGCATATAGATAAGCTAGTATGTACATTATATCTCTTAGTGGATGAAAGCTTCTGCTCATAAGTTTATTTTATAACTTTTCTATCTCGTACTTCTATTACAAAACTTTTACATTAATTATAGTACTTCTTGAGATGGTCACTGTGCCAAGCATTCTTGATGTCTTTCCCGTCTTTATCTCGGAGGCGATAAGTGCCTTCTTTGATTATTCTGGCGATCTCAAAAGGTCCTACCCAGTTCGGCCTCAACTTATTGAATCCGGGCTCTTTGCCCGTGACCTCGGCCTTTCTTAAAACTCAATCTCCGACTTCAAAACTTCTTTTATGGACTCTTTTGTCATGGTGGAGTTTCGCCTTCATTTTGTAGTTCTCTATTTTAGCTCTGGATTCTAACCTTCGCTCTTCTAAGTAATCTAGATCTCTTCTTCTTGATACTTCATTGCTTGCTTCGTCGAAGTAAGTTATCCTGGACAGCCAGTCCGCCTCGATGTATTCCTGGATTTCATCCACCCAATCCTTTTCTGCCTCGTCGATGGGCCGGATTGCAATGCGTGAGATGGCCGGCCATTCGACGAACTTGAGCGAGCAATTGATGTCGAGCTCGGCGATCTCGCTTTCAGTTATCCTAGACAGCCAGTCCACCTCGGAATTCTCTTCTCGGCAGATCTGATTTAGCTCGTAGTATTCAAAGCTTTGAAGGAGAGTTCTCGCCATGTCCCTATACTGGGATAAGACGGGGTGTATATTCTTCCCTTACAAGAACAACAGCTACTACCAGATCAGTAGTGGCTAAATAAAGAAAAAGCTCTTCTCCTAATTTCGGGCTGCTCAAAAGTGGTGGCTGGCCTAGGTATTTCTTGACCTCGTCGAAGGCCACGTCGCATTTTGGGGCCCATTCAAAGCCTTTACCCCCTTTCAAAATTTTAAATAATGGAAGGCATTTCTCCGCGGATCTTAAAATGAAGCGACCCAAAGATGTGATTCTCCCGTTCAGTTGTTGTACATTCTTTATGGACTGGGGCAGAGTCATACTGACGAGGACCTGAATTTTTTCGGGGTTGGCCTCAATGCCTCTTTGATTGACCATGAAACCCAGAAACATCCCGGCTCTGACTCCGAAAGCGCACTTGCTCGGATTTAGCTTCATTTTATTGCGACGTAAATTTTCGAAAGTCTCTTTGAGATCGACCTCGTGGGAGCTCTCTTTTGTCTTGATCACCATGTCATCTATGTAAGCCTCAATGTTTCTTCCCAATTGATCTTTGAAGACAATGGCAATCATTCTTGAGTACGTTGCGCCGGCATTCTTGAGTCCGAATGGCATCATTAGATAGCAGTAAGTTTTGTCAGCAGCGTAGAAACAGGTTGAAGCGTAATCTTTCGGCGCCATTTTGATCTAGTGACAGCCTGAATATGTGTTTATGAAGCTCAAAATCCGATGTTCCGCTATTGAGTCTACCAACTGATCTATGCGAGGTAGGGCGTAGCAGTCTTTTGGACATGCTTTTTTTACATCGGTAAAGTCAACGCACATTCAAAGCTTCCCGCTGGCTTTAGCGACCATGACGACGTTCGATAGCCACTTAGGATACAAGATTTCTTCGATAATTCATGCTTTGACCAATCGCTCCACCTCTTCTTTTATGGCTGCCTTCCTATCTGGGGCGAAATAGCGAGGTTTTTGCCGGATTGGAGTGAAGGCATCACTGTCATTAAGTTTGTGCACAATTACTTCCTCACTAATCCCTTCCATGTCCTTCACTCTCCACGCGAAAACATCTAAGTTATTGCGAAGGACTTCTATGATCAGGTTTCTTTCTTGGGGGTCAATTTCCAGGCCCACCTTGATCTTTTGCTCTGGGTATTCCGGATGGATGATGACTTCTTCCAGCTCATCGTTTGGCAGAATGTCCCGGACCTCGCGGTCGATAAGGGATTCGAGGACGAGCTCAATCTGTAGCTCGTTCCTCTTCTGTTTTCTGTTTTTCCTCACTTCGGCCTGGGTGGAGTGGAAAGAGATGGTGCCAATGTGCATAGTTTCTTTTGTGCTGACCTCGGGAGCCATTACTACCACGGTTTCGTTATGTTTTGGCTTCACCGAGTTGGTTGCTGCCGCCTCTGCTCTTTTCCTTTTGAGGATTCCACTCAGATCTTCCGGTTTATTCTTGATGCATGACACTCCGGCAGGGGTACTGAATTTTACTTTTTGATGGGGGATGGATGCTACAATTCCTAAGGCAGCCTGGGCCATCATTCCTAAGATGGCGTTGAATTGTGACTTCAGGTCAATCACCATGAAATTTACTTTGGCGATTTTGGAGAATTCCTTATCTCCGATTGTTACCTCGAATTCAATCATTCTCATGACCTTGACGGTGTGGTTGGTAAAACCTTCCAGCAGGCCTGCGTAAGGGGCCAATTTTGCCTGTTCCATGCCTATATTTTTTAAGCAGTGATAGTAGAGATGTCCCTTGAGGCACCAGTGTCTATTAGGACCCTTCTGATGTTAGCACGCCCAACTTCGATGTCAATGGTGAGTGGTTGGGTGGAGTGGAATAAGGTGGCAGCAAGCTCGGACCGTTTGAAAGATATTACTTCTTCCTCTTCCTGAGGAATTGGAGGAATTAAGTATATCCTTTCCAGCCTCCTGATCTGAGTTTCCAACTGGGCGTTGCTAGCCGGCTCGACCCTGATAAAATCGATGCAGAGTCGTCTGTTATCTCCTTCGGGCTCGGGCTCGGCGGTCCTTTTTCCGGGACCTCTGTTGCTCCCAGTATTCTTTGTCCTCGCTACCCACTCTTTCAACTTTCCCTGATCTACCTGACCCTGTAATACCCTTTTCAGGTTCATGCAATTTTTCGTGGAGTGCCCGTGGTCGCTATGATACGTACAGTATTGGTTCGGGTCACGTTGCCACGCGGGTTTGTTCAAAGGAGGGGGGGGGGCAATTCCACCGATCTCATTACCACCTCTCTAGGGGCAGTGAATGGAGTGAAGTCTTTGAACGTGTCAGTTCGGCGAGTGCGGTTTCTTCCAGGCCACGAGCTCGTTTTAGGTTCTGCCTTAAACTCGATTCGTTCTTTCACGGGTTTCCGGGCTACCTCGGGCACATACGGTTCTTCTGAGCCTTCCACGGCCATAGCTCTCTTATAAATCTCTTCAACTCCGCTTGGTTTGCGAAGTGAGAATTCCGTTTTGAGGGCTTGGCAAGTCAAACCTCCCATGAAACATAACTCTATATCCCTCCTTTCCAGATCGACGATCTGCTCTGTCATTTTTTGAAAGCGGGTGATATAGGATGCAGTGCTTTCCTGGGTTTGCTGGAGGATTCGGATCAGGTCCTCTTTCGGCCTCGCTGTTACTCCGGCCCCGGCAAACGAGTTGAGGAAATTGCTTCTCAACATGTCGTAGCTAGTGATAGAGCCTTAGTTATGGTCCAGGAGCCAAGATAATGCCTTTCCCTGAAAGGTGGAGGCCAGTGCTTTGCACTTGATGGCTTCCGATTCCGTGAATAGGGACATCTGGACCTCGAATCATCCCAAATGGCTCTTCGCACTAGTGGCCCCGGAGTATGAATCCAGGGAAGGGAGGCGACGATTGATGATGGGCGAGTTCTTGATTCCGTCAGTGAAGGCATCCTAGGGCCGATGCAGATTTTTTGGGGCTCCCTTTCTGCTCTTTCCACAGTTCCTTGATCATTTTTTCCATAGCGGGGGTTATTCCCTGAGTTCCCGCGATCCTGCCGCTTTGGGTCGCTCGGGTGATTCCTTCCGCGTTGGATTTTGTGGGAGTCCTATGATTTTTATTTTTTGAGGAGGGGGGATTCCTTCTTGGCTGGGATTCTCCCTCACCTTCAGGCTCACCTTGTGATTCCTCCTCCTCTTCCTGATCATAGTACTTGTCGTCATCATCGTCAGAGATGTCCTCGACATTTTTGCTCTGGAATTTTCTAGGGCCTGGCTTGTCCACGTAGGACTTTCCAACCTTTAGGG
This sequence comes from Campanula takesimana, assembly GCA_026119855.1. Classification (NCBI taxonomy): domain Eukaryota; kingdom Viridiplantae; phylum Streptophyta; class Magnoliopsida; order Asterales; family Campanulaceae; genus Campanula; species Campanula takesimana. The sequence goes on along the minus strand of JAOWBW010000970.1, from coordinate 115,914 downwards.
CCCTGTTTTCCTCTTCCAACAGTTGAATGGTTTGAGCGTTGATATTTAACTGTTGGGCCATCAGACGTGATTGTTCCTGGAGGGCGGCTAACATGAGATTCCTCTAGTTCGTCACGGGTGGTGGTGCTTTTGCGCCTTTAGAGGCGGTGATCTGTGTTCTCAGATCTGAATCTCGTCTTTTCCGAGTTGGGCTTTTAGAAAACCCACTTCTATTTCCAAGACGGTCATGATCTCAGACGCGGCTTTAGGCCTGTTGGCTGAAGGGGTCACTATCTCATGTTCTTGAGTTGGCTTTTTCCATTTCCAGCCATTTCGAGTTTAGTAATGAAGAATTTGTTTTTATGTTCGTGAGGAACTGATTAGTGTTTATGTTGGTCCCAGAAGGGCAACAAGGGTATGAAAATTGCTAGAGGGGGGGGGGTGAATAGCGATTTAAAATTATTTTCAAACCCTTTTGCAAAGCAATGGCAAATGCGCACAACTCTAATTTTGGCTAAGTATAGCGCGCAATGAGAGTGTGAAATGCACAGCGGAAATTTAAAGCAATCACTTATGCGCAGGGAGATGCGCAGAAGTGTAAAACGCACGCGCTATGTTTTGGCTAAAGAGTGACGCAAAATGGTACTTAGGCAGAAAGCAAACAAACACAATACAAACGATGCAAAACAATCTACAAAGATCAAACAAAGCAATATATTAGAAAAGCTTGAAAGTAATATGCAAAGCAGAATATAAAGACAAGCTATTTGGAGAGGTTCGATCGGGAAAAGATCTACGTCCTCTACCAAGATGGTTAGTCTTGGATTTTCTAATGAGATCTTATTATATGAGAGAGTTACAAGTTACAACAATGTAGAACAAACTAACTCAAAGATCTATAATCTATGAAGAACAAATCCTAAACTAAACCGGTGTATCTCAAGAAGTTAGATCGATATGATCAAAGCTTCAAGAGGTGTGTGTGTGACAGAAATCTGGGCTCTTTAAATCTAAGAGATGGAGAGCACAAGATATTCTGGGTGATACAAGGCTTATAGGATCTGGGCTTGGTTGAGTATGAAGGTATGAAGGTTGATCTTGAGAATTCTGGAAATGAGCAAGCAATCTTCAAATCTTCAAAGTTTCTCTTTGGAAGCAATAACTCAAGCAGCTTGGAAATGAGGATGAGCAAGGCTATTTATAGTGGAGCTTCAAAAAACTAGCCGTTGGAGCTCTGAGCAAGGTTGATGCGCTGTCACAATGTGATTGGCGCGCAGCTGTCCTTTATAGCCGTTGGAGACAGAGCAAGTGGATAAGCTTCAAACTTCTTCTAGAAGGATGACAGCTGTCTTCAATTTGAATTTCAAACATGAGGCGCGTCTCCATCTACGTGTATGCTGAGTGTGTTTGATTTGTCGTATGTACATATCAGCACTTTGGCTCATTTCAAAAAGCGTAGCTTGTTATGACGCTTTCCAAGCTTCTAAAAGGTGAGGTCAGGAAATGAGAGAATTGACTAAGGCAAGTATGCGCGCGCATGGAAGCCATGAGCATTGAGTGCGCATAAGATGTGCTGCGCATGAGAGACATGCGCATCCTTTAGTCATTTGCACATGAGACCTCAAATCCAAAGTTAAGAGAACTGTTGAAGTGTTAAGGACCAGGACAGAAGGACCTGCACATGGGAGTGAGCAAATGTTCACGGCGCATGAAGATGAGCAGATGATGTTGTGCGCTGCGCATGGAATGCTCTGCGCATTATACTTGGTCTTCAGTAATTGAAATCTCAATTCTAAGCATAAGCCCTAACCACTAAGCCTATTCTAAAAAGTGGACTTAGCTAAAAATTGAAGTTATAAAACTTCTTACATAAGATCCTAAAGTCCATAAAATACTTAGGTGATGGTATCAATCAATTCTAACATAATTTTGGAGGGTTAAGAAATAAGCATACCCAACAGTTTAACGGTATCAGGAGATACAAGTTTCTCGCGAAAAAGATTACTAAAGATAGTAAATCGTTTCCCGGCAATGGAACCACTGATAACGCCACGGAATTCGGGGTCAATATATTGGATGGATATCTGGCTTTTAATCACCGGTTCACCTGTTAACACAGCAAAGACAAGGAAACCGTCAAGGTCAAGGCCGGGTTTGATCCCAGCTTAGACTCTCGGGCATAAGAGTAAGATTCTCTTGGGAGTCTAAGAACAAGGCGTGAAATGCCTTGAGAGAGAAGTTTAGAGTTCTCTGTGTGTTTTCAGTGTGTGTACGGGGTTGATCTTACCTGAGAGACAGGTAGAAAAAGGCTTATATATGCCCACTTTTACCCAACGGTCCGACCGCAGGTCTAGGGGTAGACTTTACCAACTTGGTCATGTGTCGCCCTGGGATAGGTCGGCATTTCGGACTTGACAGGCTCTGACCAAGGGATGTCGTGATGGGACGCATTCGGCGCCGCGCATGGTAGATGGGCAAGGAAGTCCATGGGGCATTTAATGTGATAGGAGGGCTTTGACCATACCATTAATGCTACCTTTATTCCGGGCTCACTGAGGAGGCCCCGAACTCGCCGAGGTGGCGGACCCGAAAGCTGAGAGTTAGTCTGAGAGCTCATTCCGGCTCATAATGTTTGAGTGACCTCGATGTCGTCGTAGAGGAGACGAGGTTGATTGATCTTGCTGGTACTGAACCGGTTCTGGAACGACTCCGGTTCGCTAGTATCCGGTCTAGCTTTTGAGCCCGGTCCATCTGGCGTGGGCTTTTCAGATTTTTTTTTCTGTTTAATTTTCTGTAAATGGAACATTGCATCTTCAAATGAGTTACTCAGTGGCAAAAGCCAAGGCACAAAATCTGTGATGTTTAGGGTTCGATCACTCTCCCAGTCTCATGGCCATCACATTGTAAAAAGAAAAAAACTGAACATTTTACAATGTCCTTTAACTGGAAATTTAGACTTTTATTTAGAGAATTAAAAGCTAAAATATCATAAGATAATCGAAATTCAAAATTTAGATGCGTAGGTTTTGTGGGAACTAGTTTCTCACTCTGCTGGTCCGCCACTGACACTAAGAGTACACCCTTAAAATAGCTAGTTTAGGTCTCCAAACTGTGAGTTAGGGCATAAAACAACTAGAAATAAAACTGTGAGTGAGACCTCAAAACACCTATAAATAAAATATCGAGTTTAGGTGTTAAATCAGTGAATTTAAACCTTAAAACACTTAAAAATAAAACAACGAGTTTAGGCATTAAAAATTTAAGACAAAAACTTGTGTGAGACGAGTTTTATTGAGAGAGTAAATGGTTTGCCCCCTTATGGATGGAGCGGGGCAAACCCATTTTCTCTCTTAACAAGACACGTCTCACATGTGAGACCGTCTCACACAAGACTTCCTCAAAATTTAATACCACCAAATTTCCATATAATTTGGATACGAAAGTAATAGTACTACCACTTAGTTGATTTTGGAGTAAACTGCTTTTCTGCCCCTCATACTATGGCATCAACATCAATTTGACACCCCTACTTCCGAAACACTAAATGTATGATGCGTACTATTGTTTTATTAACTAAATTAACCAACATTTGTAACGCCCGTTAAAAACTTAACGAGCCCATCCTAGTAAGAAATATTTGACCAAGTCAACGCTTACATGGCTCTGACTGGACATTCTTCTCTTTGAGTAAAAAGGCACACTCTAGGCACGTGACCTCCCTCCCTACGAAAATGTAATACCTAACTAACCTGCCACCAATATAGCAACTACCACCACCACCCACCACCAACTGCCACCACAAAAGCAAAAATTACCACCACTACCACCACCAAATAATATGTTTATTTATGGCACCAATTATTTCTACTTATTGTCTTCACCGCCTAGCACCATCGCTTGGCAACCACCATCACCCAAAAAATTCTCTTTGATTTGTGTTAATCAAAATATTCAACAAGTATGAATTATCACAAACTATCATCAAAACAACATCTTCACTGATTCAAATTGAAAAATCACTCCCATGGTTAAGATCTACAAAAATTATATTATTAATCCTTGGATTAAAGTTCAAATTTTGAAAAGAATAAAAAAACAGATCTGAACAAAGTTGAGAGAGAGAGAGAGGGGAGGAGGAGGCGGGGTTGTGCAGAAAACTCCATTTTTGGAGCTCAACGACGAATTGAAGTGTGTAACGGAAGGAGGCGGTAAGGAAAGGTGGCAGACGAGAGGGTGGAGTGTAGAGAGAAGGGTGGATCTGGAGTAGTTACTGATTTCTAGTTCCGGTGGCCTAAGTTCTCGAGGGTTCCGTTGGAAGAAGCTGCCGCAAGGAAGGGTTGTCAATCATATATTTAGATGGAAGGTTTTGGTGGTCGCCGGAGATTGGGAAGAAGGGAGGTGGCGGGATAAGGTGGTCGACCGGTGGGGTGAGAGAAGGCAGTTGATAGTTGATGGGGAACCTAAAGAAGGTTATAAAAAAAATCCCCATTTTCAGATCTTTTATGTGGAAGAGAAGATCACGTGAGTGGAGTGTGACAGATTAGGGTTAGGTTTTTGTCCAGTCAGCCACCAGATAAGCTTTAACTTGGTCAACAGTTGCCTACTAGAGATGGTCCGTTAAATATTTAATTGATGTTAAAAATAGTGGTTAGCATTTTCCAAAACATTGACCGTTGAAAAACCTAAACCACCAACTTTTCCCGCTTCTAAGCCCACCGTTTTCACACTCCTCCCCAACAAAACCACTTTCTCAGCCCCTAAATTCATTCTCACAAACCCTAAATCAAATCGGAAAAATCCCAACCAAAATTCCTCCCCCAAAATGCACAAAATCCCATCATCGTCAACCCTAGGCCGCCCAGGAGGCTTAGACATTTCAAAATCCTTCTTCAAACGCATCCAAAACACCTCCCCATTGATCCCCTCTACCCGCACCACCAAAATCTCCGTCATCGGCGTCGGCAATGTTGGCATGGCCATCGCTCAGACCATCCTCACCCAAGACCTCGCCGACGAGATTGCCTTAGTCGATACAAACACCGACAAGCTCCGCGGCGAGATGCTTGACCTCCAGCACGCCGCCGCGTTCCTCCCTCGGACTAAGATCCACGCATCATCTGATTACTCCGTCACTGCCGGGTCGGATCTCTGCATCGTTACTGCGGGCGCCCGACAGAACCCTGGCGAATCAAGGCTGGGTTTGATTGAGAGGAATAAGAATTTGTTTGCGAAGATTATTCCGCAGTTGGTGGAGTACTCGCCGGACTCGATACTGCTGATTGTGTCGAATCCGGTGGATGTTTTGACTTATGTTGCTTGGAAGCTGTCTGGGTTTCCTCCGAATCGGGTTATTGGATCTGGTACGAATTTGGATTCTTCTCGGTTTAGGTTCCTTATTGCGGATCATCTTGATGTGAACGCTCAAGATGTGCAGGTGAGTTTATCATTTCCATTTAAATATTAATAATTAATGTAGCAGTTAGCATTATTTATAGTCAACTTTTATATAAATGTTTAAGAATGGTAGGGGAATTAAAAAAGTAAATATCTTGATCACGAAATCACAGGTGATAGTCATTGATTAACATCCAATAATATACCGACAAATGCGTAGTTGATCAACTAGTTCTGTATTAAATTATTTTTGGATAAAGTTAGCGCAACTGAAACATGATGTTAGTAGTACTTGTTTGTTGACAGCATGCTCAACTTAATGTGATCATGCACTTACAATGTGATACTTGAGTCGGTTTTTAAATTGAAGTAGGATTATTCGAGCCTATGTTCTTGCCATAACGTGGTATATGAGTTACGGGTCTAACAATGAATATCAAGTCATTCCAATATTGACATGTAGTGCTTGAGAAGTAGTGATATACTATGTATTGGTTGAGGAATAGTGACGGCTCTATCAAGTTTTCCAATATTGACATGTATTGATTGAAGTCTGGAGTTCACGTTGACCCGGGTGAGTTTGATCCGCAATAGGTTTTTTAGTTGGATCTTGTTTGTATAGAGTGTGTTTCCTTTTCGGAGAAAGAAGCAAATTGAGCCAATAACTATATCGACATCAATTCACATACATGAAAATGGAATTCAATTAATAATTCAGAACTATCAGAGTGACTAAGGTCAGAAATGTGAGATACATGAATCGATTATAGACATTATAAACCACTCGTCTCGTAGAGTACTATATGAAGAGAGAAGACTACTATATGAATAGAGAATCACTCACCCGGAAGAAAGTTTAGGGACAATTTTTGTCTTTTTAGAAGATGGAAGTACACCAAATAAAGGTCAATGAATATGACAAGTCCCTCAAACTAAGTGCTTGATGCTTGATGAAATGTGATAAAATATGACCCATATGTCCGTAAGTTGTTCAAGTTGGCTACTTTTCGTGCTTTACTTATATTTGGTAAGGAGCCAAGGACAATTGGTTGATACTCGTGGTGGTTTAGTAGCATAGGTTAGTCTAATGTGGCTTTGTTGCGTTGGTCTTGTCCTTTAGTTAAAGAAAACGAAAATGAAAACAACAAGAGTAAGCATTACTATATTGTACTACCTACGTCCCAAAATGAATGTCCAAATTTTTTGAAATTTGCTCTTGATCAAGAGCAAATTTGAAATGTTTTTGGACATTCATTTTGGGACATAGGTAAGTACACAAAAGAATTATGCTGCTACATTAATGTCACATTGGATCGATCTATTAGACAATTAACATGCATAGGTTATTCACTTCTTTGTATTGTTGCATAGTACTCCTTCCCATGCATAGTTATCGAATGTACTCACATGTTTTTGACAACTCTTGGACAGTGTCAGAATTTTGTGTCAGAAATCTTTAGTACACTCAGTTGGTGCTTACTTGTTTGAAATCATTGGCACCATACTCATTCTCTATCTTGAATATAGAAAGGGTATTATAGACAATTGACTTGAGTTAACAATATTTCCATTAAGGGGACCCGAAAGTTAGTCGACAACTGGTATGGGGGAGAAAATATTGTATACGATGGTGGTACCATGTCAACGAGATGACGTTTTACCTCTTTCCAATTACATTCTGGCAAGTAGCACAACATAAATTTTTTAGAACCTTAATTTTATTTTTTTATTTTATTGACTCAATACTATTAGAAAGTGGTACCAGGTCATGATGATGATGTGGTACCGCCACTCTTTCCAATATTTTCTCGTATAGGGGACTCTAGTTATGGGATAGAAGAGTACATCTTTCGGTGTGCTAGGTGATTCCCCCCCCCCCCCCCCATAGTTTTCATGTTGTTAGCAACTAGTTCCTGCCCTCAAAATTTGTTCAATATAACTTTAGGCTCAAACTGAGTTCAAATTGAGGTGATGATATTTACGCTATAAAAATTAGTGATCACTCGCTTTACATGCTTGTTATGCTTAAGCTGTTATGATAGTGAGTATCCTGATTTATTTTTGGAGTGCAAATATCATCATCTACATTCAGACGGTCGCTAATGGCACTAGCCTTTATGTTCCTCATATTTCCTGTTATCAGTTGTCACCACCGAGTAGGCAGCCTTTGATGTATTATGGACTATGACATTGGTTCTAAGTTTCTAACCAATATACAGTCTTGTTGGATCTTTTGAAGTAAATGGGGGCTATCCATTTCTACTACAATAAACAATCACAGTTGGTACAAATTGAAACCAATAAGTATAGATAGTTGAACCGCACATTTTTTGTGACGAGCAGGGCGGGCGGATTTACTAAGGAGGGGGAGGGGTTTACCCCCTTGACTTTTACAAACCTTCACAATGGCCTTTTAATTTGTGAATTAGCTATATATACCCTTTTAATATCGGAGACCCCTCAAATTTTCCAATATGACTCCTTCAAAATTCGACCCCCTCACTAAACTTCTTAGATCCACCACTGGTGATGACTGACAAGTCCTTATGTTAACCATCTCCAAATCATTCTGGGACCAAAGCTTTGTTGTTGTTATTCTTGTAGTTGCACCATACTATTATTGATGAATTTGATATGTACCAAGCTTGGTTTGCATACTCCCTTTGACCCAGAATGATAGTCCCCCTATTTTCATGGGTTTTACGAAGGAACTTTGAGTAATAATTAAGGCTACTTTTAATTATTCTAATGAAATTTTTGAAATTGTTCTTCATACACGAAGGGGAGCCTTGGTACACCGGTTAAGGTGTTGCCGTGTGACCTGGAGGTCACGGGTTCAAGTCTTGGAAGCAGCCTTTTGCAATGCAAGGTAAGGTTTGCCTACATTTCGCCTTGTGCACCGGGCTGCCCTTTTTTTGTTCTTGATACACCATTATAAATACTATTAATATCAATTTTTAGATTGGGTCCCCTCGCTATGCAGGGATGCCTTGTGCACCGGGCTGCCCTTTTTTTGTTCTTGATACACCACTATAAATACTATTAATATCAATTTTTAGATTCACATTAACATAATTATAAGTAGCATTTCTAACTGCTCAAAGTTTCCACCGTATTAACAACGAAAAAAGGTGGACTATCTTTCTGGGACGGAGGGAGTATAATCCTTGCGTCATTCTCACATTACTAGTATCGCATAACATGAATGGCAATTTCCTTTTTAAGGTATAAGAGTACAGCGATCCTCTAATTAGGACAGAACAGTGTGTTTTCTTACCTTCATTACACGATTAATACATTCTGAAATCTTTATTTTACCATTTAGCTTAACTTAATTATGCTTACTTTTAAACTCGGATGGCTATTCTAGGCATACATTGTTGGAGAACACGGAGACTCCTCAGTGGCTCTATGGTCAAGTATAAGCGTCGGAGGCGTACCAGTCCTTAGCTTCTTAGAACGCCAACAAATCAGCTACGAGAAAACAACCCTCCAAGAAATCCACAAGGAAGTTATAAATAGTGCATACGAAGTGATAAAACTAAAAGGGTACACTTCTTGGGCAATTGGGTACTCAGCAGCTAATCTGGCACGGACCATATTAAGAGATCAGAGGAAAATCCACCCTGTTTCGGTTCTTGCTAAGGGTTTTCACGGTATAGATGAAGATGCTGATGTTTTTTTGAGCTTGCCCGCTCAGTTGGGACGGAGCGGTGTGTTGGGTGTGACTAATGTGCATCTTACTGGGGAAGAGGCGCAACAACTTCAGGCCTCGGCTAAGACTATTTTGGAAGTGCAAAGTCAGTTGAAGTTTGAAGATTAGTGTTTTTTGGCACTGCTTAATCTGACAATTTTTTTTTTTTTTTTTTTTTGATTATAATGAAAGGTATTTCTGATTAAGTCCTTTCTTTTGGGATTGTGATTGTAATTATGTTTGAAGGCAATACTATATTTGGAAACTGTATTGTCTTAAGGCAGGAGCTTTTAGCACCAAATTGCCCATTACTCCCTTCGTCCCAGAGTAAGAGTCTTACTTTCCATTTTGGTACGTCCCAGAGTTAGTCCTATTTTTAAAATGGCAAAGAATCTTTACTATTCACCCCACTCATTCTTTCTCCTATTTTACTTTTATATTCATAACACCAATCAATTCACTATTCTCTCCCACTTATTTTTTCTCCTATTTTACTTTTACACTCACAACATTTACATCACTTCCAATATTTATTAATAAGCGTGCAAATGAGGGGTATGACTCTTACTTCGGGACGGAGGGAGTAATATCTATCAGAGGCTTTATTAGAACATTAAATTCACTAAATTTATTTTTTAAAGTACTAATATAAAAAAAGAGCGACATTTAATCTTAGACTTATTCCGGGACCGTCCGTCTCTATCTATTTGTTGGTGGGGAGGAGGTATATGAAATGAATGTCAGAAAAACTTTAGCAAATTTAATTTTTTTTTTAGACATTTTTTTTTTAAGACTGAGGCAGTAATTATTTTCTATGTTTGTCCCAAATGAAAAAACTGTTAGGTGGCGTTTTTTTTTTTAAATGTTAAGTCCTGAAATCTGATTTCACGTCTGAATATGGCTGAATTGATAAGAGGCAGCGTCTGAAGTCTGATTTCTGAATTAGTCAAGCTGTTTGATTATCCATCTGAATTCATCTTCTGAATGAGTCTGTTTTACCATTTTATCATTTAAAATATTATATAATTGTCAGAATTAATAAGAAGTGTTGAATGTCATTAATATTGTCGCATTTTAACAAAAAAATATTTATCAAATCACTAATATAGACTTCAATGAATAAAAAAACCAAATCTCAGATTTAAAAATAGAAACACAAACCTTCAAAAAAAATATTATACACCTTCCATTTCACTTGATATATGATTTTAATAAACTTGGCTACACTTTGACCAAGTCTTTTAAAGAAACATAATGATTCTAATAAAAATTTAATTATTGTTATCGTATCATGATTAATAATATACCCAATAACAATTTCTAGATTTACATTGGTAAATTTTTTTTATTCAAATTATTAATTAAAGTATAATAAAAGCTAAAAAAAAAATACTATTTTGAACGGGACAAAGAGAGTATATAGTACACATTAGTAATAGAAACAAGCATATAAATTTTATAGGTACATAGTACATACAAATTAAATTCATTGTCTCCTGGATTTTTTTTTTTTTTATCTCCATGTTGGAGGAAGAGAGGACTGAGGAGAGAGGAATGTTGAGGGAGAAGAAATGAGAAAGGTAGTGCTGGAATTTATGAAATACAATAGGGATAGTTTTGTCCAAATTTGATCCAGAGGCAAATAAGTCTTGATTTTACGTCTGAATGCTTCAGAGGCAAATAAGTCTTGATTTTACACTGATTATTAGCCATGCTTATCCCTATCCGACTACCAAACGAGCCCTTAATGCTTCAATGTCTGACTCTCTCAAACAATCAAACCCATTTCAGATCTGAATTAAAAAAACAAACAAGTCCTTAGTATTGAATTTCGAGTTAGTCTTATAAAAAACTTGTTTTACACTAAGAGATGTGTAAAACCTGTTTTACATTAAGAGCTTTTGTTTTACATTAAGGGATGAAAACAGGTTTTACATTAAAACTAGTGTAAAACAAGTTTTTCTCGAGATTTTCACCTGAATTTCTAGTAATTATTTTCCATTAAAAGAATAAAAATAAATTGGGCCTTAACATCCTAAATGACCGCAGAAAAATGGGCCTAAGTAAGAAATCTATGCCTCTATATGAATATCTTGGGCCCATTAGCCTATGAACATCTTTCTAATTCACCTGAGCTGCTCTACAACTGACCACAAAAAAGAAGAAGTTTAAATTGACTGTGGTGTTTGATTTTAGAACAAATCCGATCGGAAAAATGGCCGGCAGATTGAGCCAAGCGGCGGCGCGTATCATGGGCGGCACCGGCATCGTCTCCCGCTCCATCGGTTCTTCCCTCCGCACTCGCTCCGGTATGGGCCTTCCCGTCGGCAAACACATCGTCCCTGATAAACCTGTAATTTCCTTTTCTTTCTCCTCTGTTTTTCAGTAGATCAGATTTCATTGTGTACGTATTTGTGTTATCTGTGTCTCAGTTTGAGAATTTAATAGGTTTGATCATTCAATTTTGACAATTACATTTGCTCGATTGTGAAATGAAACCCTAAAAACGGATTTATTTGTTTTGGTTAAACAGCTGCCTGTAAATGATGAGCTGGTTTGGGACAATGGGACACCGTTTCCAGAGCCTTGTATTGATCGTATTGCTGATACTATTGGGAAGGTAAAAAAAAATTCTGTCTTTTCCACATTTTAATTGGGAATGTGGCCGCATTTTTTTTTTTTTGTTAAATTGTACTTGTAGAATATGTAATTTTGATTTGGTAGAACACGTATATGTTATCCTTCAAGTAAATATTTTTGTCCCTGGTGCAGCTGAAAGAGCCTACGCTTGCAAGTGGGACTTTTTAGCCTAAAGAATGAACTTCTATTGGTGTCCTTTGTTACAAGGAGTGAAATAGTTTTCTTAGTTAAATGTGAAGTATACAACGGCAGTGGCTGAGTCAGAAATTTTTGTAGAAGGGGGTCAATATTATGAGATAGTGGTATTTTTTCCTTAAATAAAAGGGGTCAAAAATGATAAAATTATCAATTTTTGTGGTATACTCCCTCCGTTTCATGTGAATTGAGACTAAAAAAAAGGGCACAATAATTAAGAGAAAGTAGTGAATGTGGTGGAAAATGAAGAGAGAGAATGAGTGGGGTAAATAGTAGTGTTGGTTGGATAAAATGAGTGGTGGAAAATGAAGAGAGAGAATTAATGGGGTTAAATGGGTGGGGTTGGGTGAATATAAAATATTAAAAAGTTTGCCATTTTGGGCAGTTTCAATTGAGGTGAAACGGACGAAAAGGGAAATAAGTCTCAATTCACATGAAACGGAGGGAGTAAATGTTATTTTTCTTAAACTTGAATGTGGTAAAAATGACATTACTCCAAAATTAAGGGGTCGAATGACCCCCATGGCATGTGAGTGGCGAAGGCTTAGCCACTGTACAACGGATAAACTTGTCAACTAAAAAGTTTGATAGATTTAGTTTGACTACTCTTTAGTAATTTTTGAGGTGAAGATTGGGACTTTCCCTCAGTAAGTTTTGAGGTGATGATTGTTTGTTGATGATACCCTATAGTTACATGAATAAGTTCTGTTTTTCTTTCAGTATGAAGCATTATATTGGTTGTGTGGTGGATTGAGCTGTTTCGGGCTTTTGGGACTAGCCGCAGTGTGGAATGATAAGGCCTCTACAATTCCATTTGTAAGTCTTATTTTCTGTTTCGTATATACCTATGTTGACCTGATGCCTCAATAGCTTGTAGCAAAGTTTAAAGCAGCAAGCTTTCACCGTATCTGACTAATGGGTGCTTGAATTAAAAAAGCTTTCTGACTACCCCCAAATTCATAAGTTTGGTTTCCTCTTTCTTTAGTGACATGCAAGCATAAGCTTTTGGTTTCACCAGTTCATTGGGAAAGGGGGTCACAACCTTCTAACCCGTTCTTGATATTTTGGGGTCTCATTTGCCACTTGCAGAAAATTACTCGTAGCTGAATTGATTCAACCATGTTTAAATAGAGATACATAATTTTTTTCATTGGTGGCTTTCATTGCACGTTTGGAGCCTCTGCTGCTTGTATTTTCCTTGCTCTGAATTTAATTAATCTCCAAACTCATTGATCAGGACACATTGAGTGTTAGAAGCTTTTATTTCAGTATTTCACATTATTGTCTGAAATGTAATATACTAAGATGTAGTGCTAAAAATTAAAGATACTTTGTTTGCTTTTAAGAACCTCTGCAGCATAAGAAGACTTATCATATTAGCCGGTAGGTACAGTTTAGCTGTCATCTGAGTTGCTAGTTATTCTTTTGGTAGCAACACCAGTGGATTAGGTACGGTTTAGTTGATAGAACGGAGTTTCTAGATATTCTTTTGGTGGTGCTTGATTTTCTTTTTCAGACATATCTCATACCTTTGTTAAAGTTTTGGGTGCTCCACAAAATTCTTGATATTCATGTAACACACGTGATATGGGGTTGCTACCTGTAATTTGGATTGTACACCTCTGAAGTGACTATTCTTTCACCCACCTAACAACACAAACGTCGGGCAGGGATTGTAAAGTGTGCACCCTGTACGTGTGAAATGAGAGTTTCCAGCCCCATTTTATCTGTGAGATCAAGGAAAAACCTAGATTCTAAGTTTGCAAGTCAATTTTTTTTTTTTCCCTTGGGGTGGGGGAGGGGGAGAGTTATAGACTTGAAAAAGGGTTATGCATCCTACTTGTAACTTGCCTTGAGTGGACTCTATGAGGTAAAAATAAAAGCACTCACCTCCCTGGTCGTGTAAATTAGGGAACTGATGAAGAACCTAAGATTTTAAGTCGAGGGCCTAAGTTTACTAACCAGAAAGGTTTTAGGCCCCTGATTTAGTTGCTTTCCCCACATGATTCCTGTACATGTATCTATTTGCAGGTTTAGCCAATGGTTTAGTAATCTCGGGGACAATATTTTGAACAGATCAAAACAGTACAAGTTTACTCCACATAGGTCTCAAATATGTTCAATGCAACCATAGCATCTATGGTTGACCTACCTGAGTCATGGTAGTTGACCTCCGTTAACACATAAAGCACCTTAAGAATTAGACACAAAGACTTAATCCTCGACTATCACTTCAGCTCAACAAAGCAATTAGTCAGAAAGATTTTGGATAATATGCGAGTATGAGTCCTTGGGTGTTGAGCTCAAAAGTAGCAGACCCATCTATTGAGGTGCTATCAGCCTTGCACACACGGAAATTGATTAAATCTGAGTACATGGCATTTGGGGAAAAGACTTTGTGGAGAACATTTTGGAACATATTGTACTATAGATCAAGGTGTAGAAGGGAGTTATCTGCATGATTCTTTTAACACAATGTTGTAGCACATGTACTTAAGGGAATTGACATACTTATGTTATAAAAAATGCCTCAGTTGAACCATTTAGCAAATGTCCCTCAAAATGAAATTTGAACATTCATTAGGGACGGATGGCGTAGCTGATACAGAAAATTCATATTGAGAAATACTCATCTTCTTTTGTAAATCATGTAAAAACTCTCAAGAGATGAGTTTAGTCAAGAAAGATTTGGATAATGAGAGCATTGTATCTGGTAAAGGAATTACTTAACTAATCATGTAATGTGAAGGAGAAAAAGAGATGAAGAAGATTCGCATAGATCTTCCCAAAATAGTGTTAAGTGAAGCTTTGATCAAATATGATAAGGTTTTCACCATGCCATATTCTGTTTATAGGTACCTTAACTACAAAGCCGATTTTCCTAAGGGCCAAAGTTTATATTATCCACTGTACTTTTGGGGCATTTCACTTCTACCATTGTACTTTTTTATTAAATAAAAACCATTATACTAATTTTATCTCTCCTCCACAACCCCAAAAATTAACCACGTTAGTTTTAATGGATGTAAATCTTTAATTTTTTACACTTACACCCCATATACTTTTAAATGGAGGGACACATCACTACCACACGCGCAACTTCCATGACCACCACCACCGCACTACCACCACCACCCATCACCTCCACCACTGCCGCAACCATTGCGTTACCACCCCACCACAACCGCCACACCATTGCACTACCACCACCACTACCATCACAATATCTCCATCACAACACCATCGCACTACCACCACCACCACCACTACCGCCATTACAACCACCACTGATTTTCTCTCTTACACACAAACACACTTATTTTCTCTCACACATAAGCACACGGTAATTCCTTTTACTTTGTCCAATTTGGTTTCTTCACTTTCCCCTACCTTTTCTGTCATAGAGTCTCCCTCAATCCTCGCCATTTCACCCTAGCTTTGTTAATGGTTGCAAATAGGAACGAAATTGAAATTTGATTAGAGAACATGAGTTAGAGTGTCTTTACAGTGCCAACAATTTTAGTATTGGTGGGTGGTGATGGTTGTGGTGTGGTGGTAATGGCTATAACGGTGGCGGCGGTAGTGGTAGTAGTGGTTGGGTTGTAGTTACTTATTATAATTAACTAATCATAATTACCCAATAATTAAACTATTATGATTAATTAATACTATTAATAGTAAAAGTAAATATACATAATGACTATAATAATTAACTAATAATATTAATAGTAAAAGTTAACAGTATAGTAACTATGATGGTTAACTAATTCTATTAATAGTACTAGTTAACGCATTTAGTAACTATTATCGTCAACTAATACTATTAGTAGTAATATTTATGTTATTATAGTAATTATTATGGCAAACTAATACTAATAATAGTAATAGTTAACCTATATAGTAACTATTATTGTTAACTAATACTATTATTAGTAATAGTTAACACTTATAGTAACTATTATAATTAACTAATATTAATAATAATAATAATTAACCTATATAATAACCATTATCATTAACTAATATCGTTAGCTAATGATAAGAATACTAAGTATTTTTTTTTATATATAATTAACTATTAGAGTTAAATATTGATAGCTACTACCTCCGTCCCAGCTCAATGTGCACTGTTTGACTTTTGTGGTCAACTTGACTGAACTTTGACCTTAAATTTATGAAAATCTATACTCCCTCCGTCCCACTAAGAGTGAGACTTATTTCCCTTTTGGGCTGTCCCACTTAAAGTGAGACTACCCAAAATGGAAATGTTTTAATATACTTATATTCATCATTCCCCACTATTTAAACCCACTCATTCTCTCTCTTCATTTTCCACCACTCATTTTATTCAACCAACACTACTATTTACCCCACTCATTCTCTCTCTTCATTTTCTACCACATATATATCACTTTATCTTAAATATCGTGCCCACTCCTCTAGTCTCACTCTCTATGGGACGGAGGGAGTATATCTCTATGCAATTTTGAAATATGTTATTGATACTATTCCTAACAATAAAACAATAACAACTTTTAAAATTGTATAATAATAGCTAGATTTTCACAAAATAATGGTCAAAGTTCGAATGAATTGACCACATGAACAGTAAATGTGCACATTGAGCTGGGACGGAGGTAGTACTATACATAGCTAATTATTATAATTAACTAATTATAGTCACCCTATATAGTAACTATTATAATTAACGAATACTATTAATAGTAATATTTAATTTATGTAGTAACTATAATAATTAACTAATACTATTAATAGTAAAAGTTAACGTATATAGTAACTATTATGGTTAACTAATACTATTAATAGTAATAGTTAACGTATATAGTAACTATTATGGTTAACTAATACTATTAATAGTACAATTAACGTATACTCCCTCCGTCTCTAGTTAGTGTGAACCAAAATGTTGGGCACACAAATTAAGAAAAAGTAAGAGAGAAAAATAATGGAAGGAGGTGTTTGTGAGTATGGGAAATTAAATAGGAGAGAGAATGAGTGAGAGGAATAGTAAGTTGATTAGTTTTGTGAGTGTAAAAGTAAAGAAAGAGAGAGAATGAGTGGGTGAAATAGTAAAGATTCTTTGCTATTTTTGGGCAGTTCACACTAACCTGAGACAGACGAAAAAAGGAAATAAGTTCACACTAACCTGAGACGGAGGGAGTATTGTACTCCCTCTATCCCAGAGTATATGTCCACCTTTCCTTTTTAGTCTGTCCCAGAGTACATGTCCACTTCCTAAAATGGCAAATAATCTTTACTATCCCTCCTACTTATTATGTGCTTGTTTGTTTCCACTTATTTTGGGTGGCTTTTGACTTTTAACTTAAATTAAGCAATAATTGTAGTGTTTGTTTTCACTTATAAGTTAAAAGCTCATAAGTGATGTACAACTCAATTATTGCATAAAAAAGTAAAAGCCCAAAAGTTTAAAATTATTGCTTATTTTGGCTTGTTGAAAACACACATTTACACCTTTCCATAATAAAATGTTTTTATTCCTAAACCATCCCTACTTTCCTTATATCTCGAGCGCATTAATTTTGTACTTCTTGTTTCACACAAATTTTGGCAGTTAAAAAGTTTGCTCACTATTCCTCTCATCATGTTCTTCTACTACTTTTTCATATTTCAAATAAAGAATTCAATTGTTGTGTAAAAAAAAAAAGATGAAGAATTCAATTAATTTTCTTGAATTTATATTTTCTTTTGTTTTTTTTTTTTTTTTTTTTTTTTTTTTAAATATTCTTGTATTTGATATTAGTGGTGGAGCCAAAAAAAAATTAAACAAAATTATTTTATATATGTAATATTCTAAAAAGGACTAAATTTAATTTAAAAGGGGGCAAAATTTTAAAGTAGTGTTATTTTTGTTAGTATAAAGGAGGGTAAAATGTTAATTTTTAGGTTTGTTTGTTTCAGTGTTCATTCTATGTAATTATGAATAATTCATATATTATACTTCAATTATAAAAGAAAAATTAATATTTAATTAATTATATCAATAAACCAACCATAAGATTATATTTTAGTTCAACGAAAATAAGTTTATAAGTTAGTTATAAGGTGAATGGGCATGCATATTAGTTAATTTGTATAGTAAGGGCATTTTGGTATTCTTATCATATTTCAGTCTTTTTGTTTTTGCTTTTTTGACAAACAGATACAATTAACGTAAAACAACTCATAAGTTTTTTCAGAACAGTCAAAATAAACAGTCCTTAGTCTATCAGCCATAAGTCAATCAGCTATCAGCCGTAAGCCATCAGCTATAAGTCATTAGCCACCAGCTACGACAAACGAGCCTTATCTCTCCTACTTACTTTTACAATCACAACACCAATCAACTTACTATTCCATCCCACTCATTCTCTCTCCTACTTTACTTTTATACTCATAACAATCACTTCCACCATTTCTTAATTTTCGTGTAAATAAGAGGGTGGACATATACTCTGGGTCGGAGGGAGTAACTATTATCATTAACTAATACTATTAATAGTATTAGTTACTTATATAGTACTCCCTCTGTTCCTAAATGAGTGTCCATTTTTCAAAAATCTTTGTCCCAAAATCAGTGTCTTTTTTGAACATAACTTTGTCCCTAAATGTTTTTTTTTTTCGAATTTTTTTTCACCGGTCTCTTTATACGTGCAAAGCTAAATGTTTGGAAAGAAGATTACAAGATTTTATATGAATCTTTGCCACCAAATTGTACAAAGAGTTGGGATTTTCAGATGTCCCTTAAAATGAAATTTGGACACTCATTTAGGGACAGAGGTAGTAACTATTATGTTTAACTAATACTATTTTAAGTAATAGTTAACCTATATAGTAACTATTGTTGTTAACTACTACTACTGCTACTATTAATAGTAAACAGTTAATTTATATAGTAACTATTATAATTAAATAATACTATTAATAGTAATAGTTAACCTATATAATAACTATTATCATTAACTAATATTATTAGCTAATGATAAAAATACCAAAAGACACTTATAAATTGGGATGATGATGACATGACTTCACCAAAAGCAAGCTTTAACCTAAACAGTCCACGTGACGAATTCATATACCTCCGCGTTGATTTTAATATGTATAGATTTATGAGGATGTCTTGTATACTTTAACTGGCATGGGTTATGTTGTATCGCTTGTTTGTGACCTTACATGTGCGTGTGAGTCTTGCTGATTTTAAAAGCTTTAAAAATCACGGTCACCGCTTATCAACACTATATTGGCGGGGAGGTTCCTCCTATCTGCGGCCGAATCGATTATATCGCGAATTATCCGTTTGTCGGCCAGACTCACTCCTGCACACACGAAGGGGAGAGTGAGAGAGGAAGAATTGACTATTACTAAAAGCGAATTCAATATCCATAAATACATAATTTACCGTTCTAAACTAGCAAGAATATATATAATTCATATTTGTTAGTTACTAATAGGGATGGCCAAACCGGACCGGAACCGGAAAACCGGACCGGAAAAGCCCGGAACCGGAGCAAACCGGGGAGTAAACCGGAACCGGAGTAACCGGAACCGTGGTAAGCGCGGGCCGGTTCAGGGTCACATATATGGCGAACCGGAACCGGATCGGCATTTCCATTAAAATAAATAAAAATCCCTTATTTTTCAATAAATTTTAACATGTTTATTCATTAGTGTATTATAAAATAAAAATCTCTTGTCTTTTAATAAATTTTAACATGTTTATTCATTATTGTATGATAAAAAAAAATAAAAAAAGGTAGCGTGGACTGAACCGGAACCGGACCGGAACTGGATTGTGATGACCGGAACCGGAACCGGTGTAAGCGCGGGCCGGTTCAGGGTCACATATATGCCAAATCGGAACCGGCGGTTCCGAACCGGAACCGGGCCCGGAACCGGTTTTGGTCATCCCTAGTTACTAATATACCTATGGGTACGGGTTTTTAAATCTACACCATTTAATCTGTTTAAAGTCGGCTGGTTGATTTGGCTGGTGTCATAATACTCACAAATATGTAAAAGAGGACCATCGTAACCAAACATTGATAGTGCTGTTTTGAATTTGTCCGCAACACCCTCTGGACTGCTGTAGTTCCTTGGCAAATGTCCCAATATATGACTTAGCCCTACAACTCTTATCAAATGGACAGCAGCCAAGTCATATATTGGGACATGGGCAACTGTAAGTTGCCAAGGAACTACAGAGTCCAGAGGGTGTTGCAGACAAATTCAAATCAGCACTTACAGTATCTGGTTACGATGGTCCTCTTTTACATATTTGTGAGTATTATGACACCAGCCAAATCAACCGGCCGACTTTAAACATATTAAATGGTGTAGATTTAAAACCCGTACCCACATGTATATTAGTAACTGACAAATATGAATTATATATATTCCTGCTAGTTTAGAACGGTAAATTCTGTATTTATGGATATAGAATTCGCTTTTAGTAATAGTCAATTCTTTCCCCCCTCTCTCCTTTGTGTGTGCAGGAGCGAGTCTGGCCGACAAACTGATAATTCGCGATATTAATCGATTGGGCACAGATAGGAAGAACCTCCCCGCCAATATAGTGTTGATAAGCGGTGACCGTGATTTTCAAAGCTTTTAAGATAGGCCAGACCCACATGCAGGGTCACAAACAAGCAATACAACATAACCCATGTCAGTTAACGCATCCATTAAGATTTGAAAATCAAATCTTAGCCTTTCCTAAGACAGTGAATATGTAAATATCACCTTTTAGTTCTTACAATTGATTGCTATGAAATGCATATGCAAGAGGGAAATCAGCAGAATGGATTCTTTAGAAGCTCAAATCAAGTGTTCTAAACAGAGTACATTATGTTTAATGTTAAAATCTTCTGCCCCACTTCAATAGGCATTATCTATGCTGTACTGAATTCTGAAGTGACTAATTGATTGATCGGCAACATTTCTCCAAAAAAAAAATAAAGAAAAATAAAAAAATGAAATGCCATTGCTTTTATCCTCGCAGTCCGTTTTGTTCTTCTTACAGTTAGTTCTTCTAGTCCCTAAATTCCGCACTTTGTTAACGATATTTCCTTTTTTTTTTTTTTCCTGCAGGCACCAAAGGTATATCCATATGACAACCTGAGAGTGGAACTTGGTGGAGAACCTTAGGTATCTGCATGTGCTCTTCAGTTGTCTTCTTCATCTGTGTATTTGTTTTGCGTTACCGAGTTTAAAAAGAAATAACGGAACATCTTTTCCTGTGGCTGAAGCCCCTGTCTTGAAGAAAATAACTCGAGCTTGTTCTGGATTTAGCACCGTGCTTGTGTTTCATTTCAAGATCACATCATTTGTAATCCTATCCTATGATTTTATGCGAAACTTTCTTGTTGTATGGTCATGCCTCTTGAATTAATCTACATTCGATTCAGCTTTGATTTGGTGATTTAATTAAGGTGCTATTGTGTAAATACACATTCAGTTCAGCTATGATTTTTTTTTTTTCCCATTTGGAATTCAAATTCCAAGTCGTAAATTGAATGTAAATTACAGTCCCAAGTGGTGGAGGGTTAATATTAGTACAACTGGAAAAAGAAAAATGTGATACTCCATCCGTCCCAACTGTTTTAGAATTTAAAATAATTAAGTTACTTAGACTGTGCCACAGAAACGTAGTCAATTACTTATAAAATTGGTTAAATTATTTTTAAAATAATTAAGTTACTTAGATAATTAAATATTTTTAGAATAATTCAGTAACTTAGGTAATTAAACGATTATACAATGGCTTATTCATAATCTTTGCCCAAGTGTGAACTTCAGACGACTCTCCAGTGGTTCCATTCCTTCTTACTTCTGGGTCAACCCAACCCGAATGGGAAGAAGGAGGTCAGTCAAACTGCGGTCCGCTTTGTACATTTGCTGAGCAGATCAATCAGGCATTTTATAAAAGGGAAGAGAACTTATCACCGAAGGAGGCAGTAGGAATGAAGGAGGCGGGAAGAATGGTTGCTTATCCTTTACTTTTTTGTTTTTAGAGCGTATCGCTATTTTGAAAGAATAAAAAAAGTTTTATGGATGAAGTAATCGGAATGACAAATGGTTACAGTTGGGGAAACCGCAGAAAGTCGGCAACTGTCGGTTACCTTTTGGTAAATTTTTTAGGTACCCCTCCGGTTCAAAATAATTGTCGTTTTTTTGCCATTTCACAAGTCTTAAGGAATACAATGATTACTACTCATTAGTGATAAAAGTGTCAATTTCACTTTTATTTATTGTTCTTTTTTCTTACATTATTTCACACACGGATGACCAAAACCGGTTCCGGTTCGGAACCGCCCGGTTCCGGTTCGACATATATGTGACCCTGAACCGGCCCGCGCTTACACCGGTTCCGGTTCCGGTCATCACAATCCGGTTCCGGTACGGTTCCGGTCCGGTTCCGGTTCAGTCCGCGCTACCTTTTTTTTTTTTTTTTTTATCATACAATAATGAATAAACATGTTAAAATTTATTAAAAGACAAGAGATTTTTATTTTATAATACACTAATGAATAAACATGTTAAAATTTATTGAAAAATAAGGGATTTTTATTTTTTTTAATGGAAATGCCGATCCGGTTCCGGTTCCGGTCCGGTTCGCCATATATGTGACCCTGAACCGGCCCGCGCTTACCACGGTTCCGGTTACTCCGGTTCCGGTTTACTCCCCGGTTTGCTCCGGTTCCGGGCTTTTCCGGTCCGGTTTTCTGGTTCCGGTCCGGTTTGGCCATCCCTAATTTCACACAATTAACTAGTTAATAGTTAATGACGTGTAACAAGTTCCAAAGCAGGGTAGGAGAGTAATTTGAATGTTTTTTTAACCTTAAATGTATTGAGATAAATTTAAACTCCTTAAATAACAAGTATATTGGGGCGACGGGAGGAGATAAAAATTTCTCCATCCACCTTAAGCTTTGTTACTTATGAAAAGTCATGTTTTATAAAAAGTCATGTTTTTTAAACTGTTCTTAAATGTTCGCCAAATAGTTGCCACTAAAAAAAAAAAAGCAAACTTTCTGTAATTTAAAAGAAACTATTTTCCCTCAAAACCTACTCTTTTATTATCGATATGACACAATTACTACTTAAAATTAAACAAAATATAAGGCGTTCCGGTAATACGGAGTATCTGAACGCCGAATAAGTTGGAAACAAAGTACAAGTCGAACAAGAATTCTAAATCCTAGTAGGATCCAAATTTTATCATCCACCTTAACCTATCTTACTATATATGTTTCGTCCCTGTAATTTTTCCACAATTCTCATAACTCTAAACAGGGAACAAAACAGATTAACCGGCCAACCTCCGACCGATCGCATCTCCGGCCTGCCGGTAGAAATTATCCACAACCATATTCTCACTTCCCTTCCAGACAAATATGTCAAGATTATGTCTTCCTTGTCCAAAACATGGTTCCATATTACCACCTCCTTCCCTCACCTTGTTTTCGATGATTCCCGTTTCGGTTTTCGCAGTTCTTGGACCCCGCCGACGGATGAAGAAATAAACAAGTATCTGAATTACGTTAACAAAACACTACAAAGATTCCACCACTCCGGAGACAATCCTAACCTTAAACTACAAAAGTTATCCATTACCATTACTTTCCGTCCCTATGTAGCTCCGGTTCTTGATTCTTGGATCAAACTAGCTTTGCGACAACGGTGTCGAGGAATTCAATCTCCAAATCAGTGAGGAGCGTAGAGATAAAACCCCTCGCTACGACTTGCCACACGCCCTTTTTGATGCCAATAACTCCAACATCAAAGTGGCAAAGTTTAAGGGATATGTTAGTTTCTTCAAGTCCTTTCCTAAGGATGCGGCAAATCATCGTCCAAATTCTAATTTGGTAAAGCTTTGTCTTTATGATGTTCCTCTCGATGAGCAAACTTTAAGTTCGCTCATCGATACTTGCCCCTTAATCGAGGAACTATCTATTCTGTCTTGTTGGGAATATTTGTTCGGATTTCAAATCTTGACAAACTAAAAACCCTTCAGATTTCTCTTAGGATGGGGAGGATAGAAAATTATACCATTAACATAACTGCGCCAAGCCTTCAAAGTCTTGAAATTAAAGGGCATGTCAAGGTACACCTAACTGAATGTGAAAAGTTGACAAACTTGGATTTAAAGCATGTAATGGAGATAGATTTACAAGACATTCTATCGAGGCTTCCCTCGCTCCTTAGTTTAAGTTTGTTGAATCTATTTGACCATGTTTAAGATATCGAGTAATACACTCAAAAATCTTAAGGTTTTCGCATGTCATGGAGTTTTGGAGCTCGATATTGATGCTCCTAACTTGCTTTCTGTCATATATAAAGCTTTTACCACACCTCTTCCATCGTTAACTCGCTATGTAAAAGGCCGATGGGATGTTTCTACAAAATTCGAAGGCTGTAGGAGGATTGAAGATGTTTTAGGTGAGTTGAGCACCTTTGTTTCTAAGGTAAAGCACATTGAGTATATGGAACTATATTTTACAAAGGAAATTCAACCCTTCAGCTTCAAGGAACTAAACAAGAGAGTCGTTCGACTTGTTGCTAACATCGACCATTTAGAGCTGCGTTCTGAGCTAAGTGATACGTACGTACCAAACATCAGCTATCCGGATCTTCTTGATGGTGTGCTTTGGAGTTGTCATCCTCGTACTTTGTCTCTTACATTAGGTTCTATTTATAAAAAGACCGACAACAGCGAGGCTATCGAGCATATAATCGACATTATATCCTCTCATCGTCGTCATTGTTGCTCGTGTACGCTTGCTAGAAGTTGGGTTCATTGTTTGGAAGGCGTAACGCATGTGACCGCAGATAGAAGGGAAAGACAACTGCCCATTGATGAAAATTTATTGCCTAATTTGTGCTCGAAAATCAAATTTAATTTCAAATGGTGAAATTTCTTTTACATTGGCAATCTTTTGGGTTCTTCTTCTTCATCAATTCTTACTTGTGTGATACTATCTAAGCAGTACGCAATATGGACAGTAAATTTTTTACTTGATTTATTTATACAACATTTATTTTATATTTTTATGCAATACGATATTTAATCTTTTTTTATTTTCTTTTTTCGAGTTTTTTGTGAAACTGATACCTTAAGCTAAAGCTATATCTTCTCTCACACACACACACAAGAACAGAGTGGCTGAAAACCTCAAACCTAGACGGATTAAACTGAAGATGTAGTTAAATTTTGTTCTACAATTAATGAATAGTTGTTGTTACATAAATGAATAATTAGGTAAATTAAAGAATGAATAAAAACCCGAATTACAGAAAACAGGGATTCCTGGGAGCATTTTTTGCAGAAAAATGGTGGTCAAAAAATACCAAAAGATTTCCTATCAACATCTCTAGTACACATCTCCCGCGTTGCAGTTTCATGATAATGCTCACTGGAAAATGGTAAACAGTGCACTCGTTATCATCAGAAGAGCGAATAACACCTTTGATCCGTGCCCCTTGATTGTAACCGACGGTGCTGATGATATATCTTGCGGCCTGAAAACAGATAAATTGAGTTTAGGGGTGTTAGTGCAGAACTGAGGTGTTACCTCAGGTGTTGCCCTGACAGTCTAAGTGCTGTGACGAGATTCTTTGTAATTTGATATTTCTTTCTAATGTAATTTTTATACTAATGTCATAATATTATTTTCTAGATGTTGGTCCATATTTTCAAGTATAATAAAGTTGGTTTATGGAGCTTAAAATGTGGAAGAAAAATTAATGGAGATTTATTCATAATTGGCGAGCAAATGAAGGAGTCTCAAACTTATTTAACATGTGTTAAATATGGAGAAAAACGTGGGAGACCATTTCAAAGTTGTTGTTGCTGATTAATTGAAGATGTACAAGGCTTTGGAAGCATGAGGTACAAGAAGGAGAAGCAAGGACTTGGGCTTCAAGAAAGCGGTTGGGAAAAATATGGAAAAGAAGACCAAGTCTTCCTTGAAGATAGGAGATCATGGCCAACTCACTCCACTCTCCCCTCACACGATCACAAACAGCCCAAGGCTGTTATTTGTGTAGCCTCCAAGTCTTGGTTGGCTATAAATAGATGCTTGGATGAAGATTGAAGACAAGCCAATTTTATACACACATCCATAGCACAAAAAGACCAAAGTACTCTTGGCTCATTTTGAGATTCTTTCTTCCATACACTCTTTTATCACTCAAATACTTCGGGTTTGAGTGAGTTTTGGTTAGGATAGAATCTTGTACTTTGTTCTTACTTTGGTTCCATAGAGAGTATATCATAGTTTGTATAGCGAACCATTTTAAACTTTGTAATTGGTTTTGATTATAAGGTTTTCGCCATCTAGGCATCTCAAGTTATATTTATATAACTTGAGAAAAATATTTCTCTTGTGATATTTATTTTCCGCTGCAAAAACTCTACTATTTTTGTGTGTGTATTTTCTGTCCGTCTGGAGTGTTTACCTGGGGTGTTGCTTAACACTTGAGGTAACATCTGTTCTCAGAAAGTCATTGACAAACAATTTCAATTGGCACCAGAGCCCGGTCACTTGACATACTAAGTGATTTGTTTCCAGATTTGTCATGGCTTTCGATCCTGCTAATCCTAATCAAAAGCGTCTTCCTGTTTTAGATGGCTCGAATTATGCTTATTGGAAGATCCGCCTACGCTCGCATATCAAATCAATTGATCTTCGGGCATGTCGATCTCTAACAAATGGTTACTCTCTCCCTATGTTACCTCCAGATGAAGATGGTGACGTTCAAGTCAAACCTGAATCGGAGTGGACTAATGAAGAGATTACTCTAGCTAATTATAATGAAAAAGCACTTAATGCTATTTTTGAATGGGTTGATATGCATATTTTTAAACTTATTCAAAATAGTTCCACTGCTCAAGAGTCATGGGACACTTTACAAAGATTTTGTGAAGGTGATAGTAGTGTGCGTGATAATAAGCTTAGAACTCTTACTGACAAATTTGAAAGATTGAGGATGGGTGAAAATGAAACGATTTCATCATATTTTGAAAAATTGTTTGATATTGCAAATGAGTGTCAACTTTTGGGTGAACCTTTTACCAACAAACAACTTGTTTCAAAAGCTATTCGAACTCTCCCCGAGAGGTTCAATATGAAAGTTTCATCTATTGAAGAAGCTCACAATCTTTCTACAATGAACATCAATTCTTTAATGAGTATTTTGAAAATTTTGAGTCAAATCTCCTTGAACAAAGTGAGGCTTCTAAAGGGAAAAATATTGCTTTAAATGTGCAATCCTCAGATTTTTCAAATGATAATGAAGATGAAATTTTTGAAGAATTGGATGAAAGTGCCAGTGTTGCTTTACTTGCTAGAAAATATAATGCAATGGTTAAAAGTTTAACAATGAAAAAGTGCAGGTAAAAGCAAAAGAGAACAAACCAAGGTGTATGATTCGATGCCAAGAAGGACGTTCCCATCTACTCAAAAGTCAGCCCCTATGCGTAGATCATCCTCAGATCAATCAAGGTCTGATCCCAAATACATTGATTCAATTCAATGTCATGCTTGTTCGGGATGGGGTCATTACGCAAACGAGTGTGCCAACACACTACGGAAGAAGGGAAAGAACCTATTGGTATCCCTGAGTGACAATGAAGATGAGGGTTCAGTCCAAGAAGAAGAACCAGATCAAACAACCATGTATGTCACAGTCAGTGACTTGCAGACTGAACATGTTACCAGAGATGTTATGTCAACTGAGATAACATCCGAGACCACATCTGTCAGGTATAACAATTTCAGTACTGATAATAATGTTTGTTTCATGGTTTCCACTAATCTTGATACAGGAAGTTCGCAAGAGGATGAGATGAGCAAAGATGAGCTCATTGAAGACTTAAAAATCCTCTATAAGGATATGCTCAAGGAATGGAAGAAGGAGAACCAAATGGTTAAGACTTTAACCAAGAAGAACGATGGACTCAAGGCCTACTTGAACCGATTGGAAGCTCAAGCATCCCAGAAAGATGCCGAGCTAGAAAAAGTCAAGGCCAAGTTGACTCTAGCCGAAACCACCTTGAAGAAGCTCAACACCGGATCGTCCAAACTTGATGAGATCCTAAACTTGGGTATGCCTTTGAGAGCAGGTATTGGTTTCCGAGAATCATTAGAAAGTATTACTTCTTCTTTGTCTTGTAATGAACATAATGTAAATTTTGTAAAAGGTCATGAGTTTGATCAAAATTCTTGTTCAAATGATGTTTCTGACAAAGGGAAAGTGTGTCAATACTGTCACACTACTGGACATCTTAAAAATAAATGTACAAAGATTTCAAAGAAAGAGTCCAGTCCAGATGTGTTACCTGAAGTGTTACCCAGCACTCCAGATAACACACACTGTCAGAAGGTCAAAATATAAAAAAGAAGTCATGGAAACCAAAAGCCAATGTGAGATGTGATGTTGTATATACTGCCTTAAAAACAAATGTTGAAGGATCATGGTATTTTGATAGTGGGTGTTCACACCATATGACGGGAACAAAAATGTTTTTAAAACACTATGAATCCGTTCAAGGGGGTAGTGTAACTTATGGTGGTGGGAGCAAGAGTAATATAATAGGTAAAGGAACACTAAATGTAAATGGTTTTCCTGCTTTAAAAAATGTCTTGCATGTAGATGGCCTAGTAACTAATTTAATTAGTATTAGTCAACTTTGCGATGACAACATGGAAGTAAAATTTAACAAGGACACTTGTGAAGTTTCTGATGGTACTAACAATTGTGTTATGACAGGAACTAGATCAAGTGATAATTGTTATCGTGTGGAAGATAAATTCATGTGCAACACCGCACAAATTGATGTCACAAACTTATGGCATCAAAAGTTGGGACATGTTCATTTGAGGAACATTGATAAGATTGTTAAGTTAGATGCTGTTAAAGGAATTCCTAAACTAGATCTTAAAAATCCTATCATTTATGAAGATTGTCTTAAGGGGAAACAAACTCGTGTTGCCCATAGTGCTGTCCAACATTCCGAGCAACACTCTGGAACAACACACTGTTTTCAACTCTTACATATGGATTTAATGGGTCCAGTTGAGGTAGAGAGTTTTGGAGGAAAGAGATATTCTTATGTCATTGTTGATGATTTTTCGAGATTCACTTGGTTTATTTTCTAAAAGAAAAATCGGAAACTTTTGAAAAATTTAAACTTTTACACACCAAAATCAAAAACATGTTTTGTGCCTCTATCTTTAGAATCAAATCTGATCATGGGAGAGAATTTGACAATGTTTTATTTTCTACTTTTTGTGAAAGAGAGGAATACATCACGAGTTTTCAGCTCCTAAAACACCTCAACAAAATGGGGTGGCCGAAAAGGAAAAATCGTACTTTACTTGAAATGACTCGTGTGATGTTGTTTTCTAAAAAGAATTCTAAAAGATTTGGGCTGAGGCACTTAACACGGCTTGTCACACAACTAATAGAGTTTTTCTAAGACCGGAACCACTATGACACCTTATGAAATTTTGAATGGCAAGAAGCCAAAAGTTCACTATTTTCATGTCTTTGGGTGTGTGTGTTACATTTTGAATGACCGGGATTACTTAGCAAAGTTTGACTCTAAAAGTGATAGGGAGATATTTCTTGGATATGCGGCAAATAGTCGGGCATATAGGGTTTACAATCTTAGACTAAAAACCATCCAAGAATCTGTTAACATTGTTTTTGATGATCTCTCAAGTATTTCAGGTGAAAGTGCTCAAGAGTCTCCTCTGGTGTTGTTAGAAGATGTCATACAAACTGCAAATGACATCACAGATGTTAACACAGATGCTGAGCAGAATGTTATCATCGATGAGACAGCACCTCAGGCAGCACCTGAGTCCAGTGATCCATCCGAGTCTGATGCAGAAGTTCATGATGACGCAAGAAGGGATCCTCCACCCAGAATTCGTAGGAATCATCCTACAACTCAGGTAATTGGGGAAGTGAATGAAGGGGTCCGAACAAGAAACAAAGTACCCGTGAATTATCGGGAAATGGTAAGGTATGTGTGCATGTCAACCACATACACCAAGGTAAAACACTCTTGTTTGTGTCATCCATAGAACCTAAAATGTGATTGAAGCTTTAAAAGACAATTTTTGGATTCAAGCTATGCAAGACGAACTAGATCAATTTACCCGAAATAATGTATGGTTTTTAGTACCCCGTCCTATTAATACTAATGTTATTGGGACAAAATGGATTTTTAAAAATAAAACGGATGAAGAGGGTAATATTGTTCGAAATAAAGCTCGTCTTGTGGCTCAAGGCTATACACAAGTGGAAGGTATCGACTTTGACGAAACCTTCGCACCCGTGGCTAGAATTGAGTCTATAAGACTTCTCTTAGCCATAGCTTGTTATCTTCGAATCACTTTGTATCAAATGGATGTTAAAGCAGCATTTTTAAATGGATATTTAGATGAGGAAGTTTTGTTGAACAACCTAAAGGTTTTGAAGATCCATCCCAACCAAACCATGTGTATAGACTTGATTAAGCCTTATACGGTCTAAAACAAGCTCCGCGCGCATGGTATGGTCATTTAACTAGTTTTTGCTTGAATATGGTTTATTCGAGGAGAGGCGGATAGAACCTTATTCATTCTAAAACATGGAAAGGAACTTGTCATTGCTCAAATCTATGTTGATGACATAGTCTATGGCTCTACTTCAAAAATTTGTTTAAATGATTTTGTAGAGGCTATGACATCAACTTTCGAGATGAGCATGATGGGTGAACTAAACTTCTTTCTTAGCTTGCAAGTAAGACAACTACCCGATGGAATATTCGTCTCACAAAGCAAGTACGCAAAAAATCTAGTCAAGAAATTCGGCTTGGAGGGGTCAAAAAGTTCCTCGGTTCCTATGGCTACTACACTTAAACTCGGCAAGGATGAAGGGGGAGAAGCAGTCGATCCTACCCTTTACCGTTCCATGATTGGTAGCCTTCTTTACCTTACCTCTAGCCGACCCGACATTATGTTTTCTGTGTGTGTCTGTGCACGCTACCAATCCAACCCCAAAGTCTCTCATCTTAATTCTGTGAAAAAGATAATTAAATATGTTTCCGGAACAAGCGAATTAGGAATTTGGTATGCTAAAGATACAAATACAAATCTAGTAGGCTTTAGTGATTCGGATTGGGCGGGGGATATAGATGACAGAAAAAGTACTAGTGGGGGGTGTTTTTACTTGGGTAATAATCTAGTATCATGGTATAGTCGTAAACAAAATTTGTGTGTCGCTCTCTACTGCTGAGTCTGAATAC
Source organism: Campanula takesimana (assembly GCA_026119855.1). Taxonomy (NCBI): domain Eukaryota; kingdom Viridiplantae; phylum Streptophyta; class Magnoliopsida; order Asterales; family Campanulaceae; genus Campanula; species Campanula takesimana. The sequence goes on along the minus strand of JAOWBW010000970.1, from coordinate 84,694 downwards.
GTGGCAGCGGGGAGCTGTTGTACTCAATTAATATGGCTAAAACATATGTTAGACGACTATGGGCTTGAGAGTAAAAATATGATCATGTACTGTGATAGTTTGAGTGCCATCAACATTTCCAAGAACCCTGTCCAACACTCCCGCACAAAACACATTGATATTCGTCATCATTTTTTAAGAGATATGGTTGAAAAAGGCTTAATAGCTATAGAGCATATTGATACCAAGTATCAATTAGCGGACATTTTTACAAAAGCCTTAGACCTTGAGAGATTTTTTTTCTTGAAGAACTCTCTTGGTCTTTGTAATCTCTAAAAATCTCCTGTTTTCTGGTGTTACCTCAAGTGCTACCAGCATCTGAGATAACACTTGTATATTATTGTTTTGTTTCTGTTTTAATCTGTCAATGAGTAGTATTTTCTATTCATTGATTGTGGCACATACTGACTTTTTTTATGTATGGTAGGATAACATGCAAGGAAATATTATTGATAACATTCCTTTTTAACTCAAAAGTGACAAAGTCACTAATCTTTTTCAAAAGCAAAAAGGCTAAAAACACTTATAGTATTTCCTTAGTAGCTCGGGGCACGGCGTTCGCTGCGACGATGCACTCTTGTCAAAGGGGGTATTATCTAGTGATTTTATACTAAGTATTAGGAACATGGAGTTCGCTACTACAGTGTTTCCTACTTGAACGGTACAAATCACTAAAACATGTTTACACTTTATAAGGACTCGGGGCACGGAGCTCGCTACTACGATGCTCCCTTGTAGATAAAGAAGTGTAAAATATGTTTATATTAAAGTGTTTGAAGATGAAGAACAAGCTTTTATATCTAAATTATTAGATTTTCTTTGCCTAAAGTGTTCAAATTTGGCAAGCTTGTTATACCTCAAATGCTTATTATAGAAGCATATCTTCGCCTCATGTGTTCAAAAATGAGGTCTATCTCGCCTTAATTGCCTTAATATAATCAAGGGATGTTATCATGAGTGTTGCCTTAAGTGTTACCATCGTTGCCATCAACACATTAGTGTGTGCTACATTCGTTTTATTTAGTTTAATCTCAGATTTGTTTGTTAAGTTTTCAAAGTTTGAAAGTCTTTTTATTATCTGTAACAAAAAGAGTTTACAATTTTGAAAAAATCTTAAACAAATCTTTTATCTTTGGTAAAATTTAGTTGGAACAATCTTCCTACAATTTAGGGATTCATCTTTTAAATTTTGTGGAGATTGTTGCACTCTTTATTTTATCATTTTTTACTGTTGTGGTTCTTTTCGACTTTTATTTTTTTTCCTTTCTTCTTTTTCGTTTTTAAAAAAAAAAAAAAAAAAAAAACGTGTTTTTTATAAAACCGAATGTGTAGGGGGTTTGGTATTTTGTGTGCTTGTAAATAGGGGGAGTTTAATTAGGTTAGTTTTAAATGTGAGAAAAAATAGGATCTTAGTTATTTTAAATGATAAGAGTTAAGTTTAAAATAATTAATAATCCTTTTCACATTCCATAACTACCTAAATTATCTATCCCTATTTACTCTCTCTATCTCACATACACACACCTTTTATACTCCCTCTCCTCATCGTCTTCTTACTTCCTCAGCAACCTCAAAACCCTCAAAACTCTTCTAAAAAAATTCTCCTTTTCTACCTTTCAAAATTCAACAATGGCTTCACCTTCCCAAAACCCTAACCAATCTGCACCTCAAGAGGAGTCACCGGGTGTTGTCTCGGGTGTTACTTCACCTATGGACATATCTCCCATGGTTTCCAATATCTCTCTATCTATGGCCATGTCCATTGATGATCCTTCCATGGTTGCTACTTCAGTCCAACCTACCCCAACCGTGTGACTGCCTCTCAACCACCTGTTACCGCCTCCAAGAAACCTAAAAGAAAAGCCCCTTCTTCCTCCAAATCGGTTGCTTAACCATCCAAGAATACACCATCGGCTTCATTAATTTGATTTCTTCCCAACCAGGGGGAGATGGTGTGCTGGTACTAGTGCAGATACTAGTGCTGCTACTGATGCTGTTGGTGATGCTGGTACAACTCGTGCTACTGAAGATGTTACTGGAGATGCTGGTACTAGTGGATGATGGATAAGAAGAAGAATAACCTTGTGCTGGTACTAGTGCAGATACTAGTGCTGCTACTGATGCTGTTGGTGATGCTGGTACAACTCGTGCTGCTGAAGATGTTACTGGAGATGCTGGTACTAGTGGATGATGGATAAGAAGAAGAATAACCTTGTTTGAAGGTTGATGTTGCCACAAGTCTTGGGCAATGGTTTTCCTTGATACTTTAAAATGGTTTCAAAACAATTTCTGTTTTTGGTTGGTTTGGTTTTTAAAACAATTTGTATTTTAGTTCTTAATTTAGAACTTTAATACTTTGGTGGTTATGCTTTGGTTTATGACTTGTGGTTTTGTGGATTTTAAAACTTTGATTTACTTTTTGTTTTAAACTACTAATTGTTTTAAACATGGTTCTACTTTACAATTAGTATATTAAGTAACTCTTTGTTGTTTCGGTTAACTCCATAATTAAGGGGGAGTTAATCTTTGGTGAAATGCTCTGTTATACTGCATATGGTTAATTTGTCTTTGCAGGTACCAACACTTAGGTGATTGGAAAGAAATCTCAAATTAAGGGGGAGATTGTTAGTGCAGAACTGAGGTGTTACCTCAGGTGTTGCCCTGACAGTCTAAGTGCTGTGACGAGATTCTTTATAATTTGATATTTCTTTCTAATGTAATTTTTATACTAATGTCATAATATTATTTTCTAGATGTTGGTCCATATTTTCAGGTATAATAAAGTTGGTTTATGGAGCTTAAAATGTGGAAGAAAAATTAATGGAGATTTATTCATAATTGGCGAGTAAATGAAGGAGTCTCAAACTTATTTAACATGTGTTAAATATGGAGAAAAACGTGGGAGACCATTTCAAAGTTTTTGTTGCTGATTAATTGAAGATGTACAAGGCTTTGGAAGCATGAGGTACAAGAAGGAGAAGCAAGGACTTGGGCTTCAAGAAAGCGGTTGAGAAAAATATGGAAAAGAAGACCAAGTCTTCCTTGAAGATAGGAGATCATGGCCAACTCACTCCACTCTCCCCTCACACGATCACAAACAGCCCAAGGCTGTTATTTGTGTAGCCTCCAAGTCTTGGTTGGCTATAAATAGATGCTTGGATGAAGATTGAAGACACAGCCAATTTTATACACACATCCATAGCACAAAAAGACCAAAGTACTCTTGGCTCCTTTTGAGATTCTTTCTTCCATACACTCTTTTATCACTCAAATACTTCGGGTTTGAGTGAGTTTTGGTTAGGATAGAATCTTGTACTTTGTTCTTACTTTGGTTCCATAGAGAGTATATCATAGTTTGTATAGCGAACCATTTTAAACTTTGTAATTGGTTTTGATTATAAGGTTTTCGCCATCTAGGCATCTCAAGTTATATTTATATAACTTGAGAAAAATATTTCTCTTGTGCTATTTATTTTCCGCTGCAAAAACTCTACTATTTTTGTGTGTGTATTTTCTGTCCGTCTGGAGTGTTACCTGGGGGTGTTGCTTAACACTTAAGGTAACATCTGTTCTCAGAAAGTCATTGACAAACAATTTCAAGGGGAATACAAGCAGAAAAATAAGTACTCACTCCGTCCCGGAGTATGAAAAAGTAAGTAAGAGAAAGTAGGAGAAATAAAGTGGGTAGGGAGTTTTTGTTGTGAGAATGACAATTGGATCCCATGGTCCATTTTAGGTAATAAAGCAACTAAGAACCTTAATCTAGGACAAATAAAAAAGGAAAGTCAGAACCTTAGTCTGGGAAAGAGGGAGTACTATGAAATACAGAATGTCTTTTAAGGTGTTGTTCTGTACAATACATTGATGTATAGAGTGTTGTACAGTACAACACCTTAAAGAAGTCGCGAGTGCTTTGTTGCGATACATACTTTTGTATTTTGTTGAGAGAACCACAAAAGAGGGTGAAAGAGTATTTTTTTATTGAGTAAGTCTCTTGTAAAACGCGTTTTACGCTAGGCTTAGTGTAAAACGTGTTTTATTAATAACGGCAAGTAGGGTTTAAGAGACGCGGTGGCATAAGTGTAAATATTTGAAACTTATGAAATCTCAGGAGGCATATTTTAAAACTGCAGGAGGCATATTATGAAACTAAAGGAGGCATATTTTTGAAACTCCACATCAGGCACTTTGTAAAACCATAACAGACATTTTTTTCAAAGAGGCACTTCTAAATTTTAAAACTGGAGGAGGCGTATTTTTATACTGTAGGAGGCACATTTTTAAACTAGAGCAAGCATTTTTTTTTCTAAGACAATGTTAAAAGTTCAAAAAAATCTCAGGAGGCATGTTTTGAAACTGGAGGAGGCATGTTTTGAAACTGCAGGAGGCACATTTTTTAACTAGAGCAGGCACTTATTTTTTCTCAAAAAAGGCACTGTTAATAGTTCAAAAAAAGTGCCTCCTCTAGAGTTAAAACATGCCTACTCTAAAAAAGTGTCCCCTCTAGAGTTAAAATATGCCTGCTGTGAAGTATTGAAAAATGCCTCCTCTTGTTTTAAAATGTGCCTGCTGAGATTTTCATGAGTTCCACTTATTTACAAAATTGCCACCGCGTCTTTTAATCCCTCTTAAGCCGTTATTTGAAAAACACGTTTTACACATAGTTAGTGTAAAACACGTTTTTTTACAAGATTTTGTGTTTTTTATTTTTGTAATTCTGATTTGGATTTTATCTTAGGAATTAGTTTATATATTGTATATATTTAGATTAAAATTATTTTAGGATATAGTAGTATTTATCTTAGGAATTAGTTAAATTAGAATATTATTGATTTATTTAACTAACCTAATAATGTTTATCTTTGGTAAGTTAGTATTTTGTATTTTAGGTAAAGATGGACTCTTGTTTACCATGGATCGGCTATAAAGGGAGAGGAAATCAGCTTTGTTCATTACGGATTCTTCAGCCATTTGAAGAGATAAAAAGAATTCATCATATTCTCTCTAGGGTCTTCTTTGTCCTGAAGTTATATTGTAATCAAACTCCATAAGTCTTCAAGGTTCTTTGCAATTGTTCTTGTATTAAGAACATATATTGCTGTCTTCCCAAAATTATTTTGGGAAGTGTCAAGTGAGCTAGGACAGTCCAAAATGGAAATAAGTGTCAAGTGAGCTGAGATAGAGGGAGTACTCCCTATGTCCCAGCACAAGTAGGACTAGAGGAGTGGAGTGGGCACAATAATTAAGAGAAAGTTATGAATATGTGGTGAAAAATGAAGAGGAAGAATGAGTGGGGTAAGTAGTAGTGTTGGTTGAAGAAAATGAGTGGTGGAAAATGAAGATAGAGAATTAGTGGGGGTTAAATGGTGGGGTTGGTTGAATATAAATATATTAAAACATTGTCATTTTGGGCAGTCTCAATTGTTTTGGGACGGCCTAAAAGGGAAATAAGTCCTACTTGTGCTGGGACGGAGGGAGTATAGATTTACAATTTATGATGATCATCAATACTACTACCTCTTCCCACTACATTGTAGCACTGGCGGATCTACCTTTGGGGTAAGGGGGCCGCGGCATCCATTTGTCAATTTTTTTTTATTTTTTTTAATAGTGCACTTTTTGTAAATTTTAAATTAATTAGTGTAATAAATTAATATTTGCCCCCCTTTCAGTAAAGTAAAAAATACACTAAATTTTTTTCTTGCCCCATTATACTAATAAAAATAATTTTGCCCCCCTTCAAAAAATTTCCTGGGTCCGCCACTGCATTGCAGAATAAAACCGGATGAATAATACAATATGTTGATAGGAGTATTTTGATTGGAACTTCCCGGGCATTGCCCCTAATTTATCTTTGATTTAACGTGGGATCGATCTATAAGGAAGAAATAATTGAGAAAAATATTTAGAGAATGAGATCTACAACTGTACAAAGGTGTGACCAAATCTCTACAATACTGGAAGAGATCAATAACAAAACAAACAGATATACTCCTAATTTATCTCTACCACTTAGTATATTATATATTTTGTATTTGATTTCCCCCTACTTTCGATCTGGAAAACAATGGAAAATCAAGTGAAACCTTGTGACCGGATCTCCGGTCTGCCGGAGCATATTATACATCGCATTCTATCTTTCCTTCCCAACAACGATGCCAAGCTCGACCTGAAGCTCTTGTCCAAAACATGGTACCATATTTGTTCATCCTGTCCTTACCTAGATTTTAATGATCGTCCTTCTGGTTATTCATGTCCTTCTATACACAATTATGTCAATTTCGTTACTAAATCGCTGCAGCGGTTCCTCGTCCATAAACTTCGAATACAGCGGTTAACCATTCCCATTCCCTTCTTCATTCCTGAAATAGTTTCGGTTCTCGATTCTTGGATCACTTTAGGTTTACAAAAAGGTGTTGAGGAATTCAATCTTGAAATCAAAGATTGCGTAAAGAAATCCTACAACTTGCCACCAACCCTTTTTTGTTCCAGCTCGATCAAAGTAGCAAACTTTATGGGATGTAGCTTGTTGCAGTCTTTTCCTCCTCCTCATGAACATCTTTTGGGTCGTAGTAGTAATTTGTTGAACCTATCTCTATATTATGTGCTTCTCAATGAGGCGAGTTTAAGTTGTATCATCTCTAATTGCCCATTGATCGAGGAACTATCGATGGTTTATTGTGATGGCATAAAGTTTGTTAAGGTTTATAATCTTCACAAATTAAAAACTCTTCGGATTGATAACACGGGTGAAAGTGTTGAAATTCACTCGACATGCCTTCAAAGTCTTACTCTAGGATGGATCGAGATAGTCAACCTTGAATGTCAAAAGTTGACTAACTTGGATTTAAACGGTGTAGCGGAATTAGATTTTGAAGACTTTCTGACGAGGTTTTCCTTGCTCAGTAGTTTGTGTTTGTCCAATATTTCTTGGTTGTCCAAGATTAAGGTTTCGAGTCATACCCTCGAAAAGCTTAAGGTTGTCTCATGCAATAATCTAAAAGAACTTGATGCTCCTAACTTGCTTTCCTTTATATATAAAGGCAATTTTTCGTCTCTTCTCTCGTTAAATCACAATGTAACAGGTCGATGGGATGTATCCGCATTGAGGGTTGAAAACTATTTTGTTCAGCTGCTGAGGAACTTTGTTTCTAAAGTGAAACACTTTGACAATTTGTACCTATATTTTGGTCCGTATTATACTCCGCTTTTATGTTATGAGAAGCTAAATCAGAGAGTTGTTCAACTTGAACCCGTTGGTAATGTCGTGGACCATTTAGAGGTGTGCATTATGTACCCATTTCATTATTGTTATCCGTCCCTTGTTGAGGGTTTGCTTTGGAGTTGTCATCCTCGTACTTTGTCTATGAAGTTTGTAAAGAATTTATCAAACGAGGACACCTTTTTAAGGGAGTCTTTAGACAAGATTATAGCTTGTCACAGCCATTGTTGCTCATGTACCCTGCTAGAATTTGTAGAACTATAACGTCGAAGATGGAAGAGAAGGAGAGAAGATGGAGCGAAGAATTGCGGGACATGAATGAAAATGGAATACCTTATTTACGCGCGGAATTTAACTTCAAATGGTGAAATTTCTTTTCACATTTGCAGTTTATTTAGAGCTCTTTTTTAATCAATTCTTACTTGCAACATGTATGCTATCTCTAGGCATGGTGAAATGTTTGCTCGAGATATTGAATCTTTATTTTGATTTTTCTCGAATTTCGGATATGATTTTGAAAATTTGTTCAATATATTGGATCTTTGGGATGTACTCCATTTACTATGTTTTGTTTGTGATTGAGATGTTAGGTTGATTAGGAGGAAGGTAACTGTGTAATGTATAGGCACAAAGAGAGAATTTTGAACAATGCATTCCAGGTGTTTGTATTTTTGCCTCATCCAATTTCAAATTGTCATGCACTCTAGGTGCTTGTATTTTCGCCTAAGTTAAGCCTTGCTATGGGCATGATGTATTTGTTGTATCAGAGACTCAAATTGGCAAGGAGATTGTAATACTAATAAGAGAGATTAGTATCACAAGATGGTCTTCCAGCAAAAACAACTCTTTTATTATTTTATAGTAGTACACTCAATGCAAGAGTACAACCACAAAGCTTGACTCACACAAGTCTAACTATGTACAACACTACACACTAACAGCTCTCTTAAATGACTCCCACTCTTATGCTGCTCTCACAACTCGTCGATGCATTCCCAGGAGACCCAAACACCTATTTATACTACTCCTATGTCGGTGGAGAAATGTCTCGATTCTTCCATGGATTTCCTCCAAGGTCGGTGAAGGTAAGCCGTCTTCTTCTCCACTTCTCTCCGTTCTTCTTTGCTAGTCGATTCTAGGGCTTCTAGTCAATCTAGGCCTAGGCCTTCAAGAAAACCCTAGAAATTGGGGATAATTCTTGAGGCTTCTTGGGAGAGAAGAGCAGAGTTGCTCTTTCACACTCCCCCTCAACACTAGCTCTTCTCGACCTTGTCGTCATTCCAAGTTGTTGTCGGAACTCCTCGAACTTCTTTGCACTTAGACCTTTGGTGAACACGTCTGCGATTTGGTCATCTGTTTTGATCGGGCACATTCGTATCTTTCCTTCTAGTACCTTTTCCCTTATGAAATGGTGGTGCACCTCCACATGTTTCGTCCGAGCATGGAATACTGGATTTTCTGCTAGACGAATAGAGGATTGATTGTCACAATGTAGGTCCACCATGTAGTCTGAAGGTTGATGTAGATCCTCTAGTAACTTCATCAACCATGTACTTTCTTGAGCTGCCATTGCTGCTGCTCTGTACTCTGCTTCAGTGGTTGACAATGACATAGTCGATTGTCTTTTGCTACACCACGTGACTGCTCATAAGCCAAGACTAAACATATACCCTGTCGTTGAGCGTCGGGTATCATGACCTCCAGCATAATCTGCGTCACAGTAGCCAATCACTTTGCAAGCTCCACCTTTGTTATAAAGAATGCCATAGTCAATAGTTCCCTTAATATACCTCAAAATTCTTCTAACGGCTTCCAAGTGGGGCTTCTTTGGCTTCTGCATAAAGCGACTTACTACTCCAACCGCAAATGCTATGTCTGGCCTTGTCAATGTTAGGTAGATCAGACTACCTACCAGTTGTCGATACATCGTCCCGTCTTCAAGATCTTTGCCTTCTTCTGCACATAGCTTTGCATTGGGTTCTAACGGGGTGGAAATTGGCTTACAATCTATCATCCCATATTTCTGGAGTAGATCTTTAGCATACTTCTGCTGGCACAGGAACAAGCCTTCCCCATCTCGATCCACTTCGAGCCCAAGAAAGTGTTTTAGTTCTCCAAGTTCTTTCATTTGAAATCGAACGGACAAGTTCTCCTTTATTCTTCGGATTTCGTTCAAGTTATCCCCCATGATGATTAGATCATCCACATAAACTAGCACTATAGCTAGTTTGCCTTGTTCGAACTTGACGAACAAGCTTGAATCTGCCGGTGCCAACACATATACGCTTTGAACTAGAAACTCTGCAATCTTTCCGTACCAAGCTCTGGGCGCTTGTTTTAGTCCATATAGCGCTTTTCTTAGTTTGCACACGTACTCGTCTCGATCCTTCTTTTCATATCCTCGTGGCTGTTCCATGTAGATTTGTCTATCCACTTCTCCGTGTAGGAAAGCATTCTTAACATCCATATGCCAGAGCCTCCATGACTTACTAGCTGCTAGTGCTAGCAGTACACGTACAGTTGTGATCTTTGCCACAGGACTGAACGTTTCATCATAGTCCAGTCCATACTGTTGAGAAAAGCCACGGGCTACCAAGCGAGCTTTGTATCTCTCAACCGATCCATCAGGACGTGTCTTCACTTTGTAAACCCATTTGCAAGATATGGGTTTTACATCATTGGGCTTCGGAACCAAATCCCAAGTCTCATTTTGCTTCAGTGCTGCCATCTCCTCATCCATCGCTTTTCTCCATTTAGGATCTTGAGATGCTTCTTCAAACGTTGAAGGTTCTGTTACACTGATATCTTCTGTGAGTGCAGCATTTGCATACTTTGGATTTGGTCTTCGTTGGCGGTTAGACCTCCTTACTGAACGTTGTTGTGTTTCTACATTTTCACGCCTTCTCTAGAATCTTCTTGTGGGCTTGGTTGATGTTCTTCTTGACTTCTATGAATGCGGTGCTCCATGGACTTGCGGGTTGATCAAATTCTCTTGGAGAGGTTGGCTCGTGTTCTTCTCTATGGCTAGTCGCGGTTCTTTAAACACTTCAGGATGACTAGTCTCCCCTTCACTTATTTTATCCACGAACTTCTCTTGTAACTTCTCTTCTATATCTCTTTTGAGTCTGGAGTGGTGCATGTTGTGGTGACCACCAGGATGATGCTTCATCAAAACACCACATTTCTTGAGACATGGCAACGACCTGTTGAAGTTCGTAACATTTCCATCCTTCCTTTTCACTGTCGTAGCCGAATGAATATGGCTTCGTATCGCCTTCTTGTCAAATTTTGATCGTAGGTGATCGGGTACGAAGATATAGCACACACATCCAAAAACTCTAAAGTGACTCACCGTAGGCTTGGTGTGCCACAATTTTTGGAAAGGTGAGACATATCCCAGCTTTGCTTGTGGTAGCCTATTATAACATGAGCCGCCGTCTTCATGCATTCAGCCCAAAAACGCGCTGGAACTAGGGATGGCAATTTGACCGAACCCGCTCCGTATCCGTGACAGTCCGCACCGCAGCGGGGCGGGTTTGGTAACCTTTTTTCAAAACCCGGCGGGTCACGGGGCGGGTACGGTCGCACACTAAAACCCGCGGGGCCCCGCCCCGCCCCGCCCCGCTCCGTATACTAGTATATGCATTTAATTACTATAATGTCCCTAACACATTTCAATTATTACCTCAATATATGCTCCATTGGCTTAGAAAAAGTAGTAAGAATGGGCTCTTGCCTTCTTGGGCTTTTTAAAGATTGGGCCAAAGCCCAAATTTAGTAAGATTTTACTGCATACGGGGCGGGGCGGGGCGGCAGCGGGTTTGGCGGTTGGCGGGGCGGGGCGGGTTCGGTACAAGGGGGCTTGGTTGAGGGGCGGGTTTGGTAATGAGCGAACCGCTCCGTATCCGCCCCGTTGCCATCCCTAGCTGGAACATTCTTTGCGTGTAGCATACTTCGACAAGTCTCCACAAGATGTCGGTTCTTTCTTTCGGCAACACCATTCTGTTGCGGAGTGCCTGGACATGTCAATTGTCACCTGATCTTGCATTCGCGAAGGTAGTGGGAGAACTCATCCGATGTATACTCTCCACCATTGTCCGTCCGCAAGCACCGTATATTTCTTCCCACCTTATTTTCTATTTCTTCCTTAAACTCTTTAAACTTCGTCAGGGTTTCAGATTTTTCTTTCATAAAATAAACCCATACGTACCGTGAATAGTCGTCGATGAACGTCACCATGTATCTCATGCCTCCACATGATGGCTGTTTTACTCGACCAAACACGTCTGAGTGGATCAGTTCTAATGGTTCTTTGGCTCTAAACCTTGACTCCTCGTACGGCAGCTGATGCGCCTTACCGTATTGGCAACCGGCACATATTGTATCAGTTCGTATATCTAAAGATGGTAGTCCTTTCACCATTGACTCTACCATCATCTTCCTTAGCGTATGATAGCTGACATGTCCCAACCGTGCGTGCCACATGTCCGCCGTCTCACTCTTCCTTGTCTTATCTACGTATGCTGACTCTGCTGACATCACATAGATAGACTCCACTCTTTTGCCTTCCATGAACGGCTTGCCGTTAATCCTCAAGTCTTGATAAACCTTGACGTCTTTTGGTCCAAACACGACATAATTCCCTGGAGACGTCAACTGAGACACGGACAATAAATTCTTCTTCATCCCAGGTACGTGAAATACGTTCTGTAACTGAACTTGATGAGAGTTAAATCGTGGCACGATCTTTGTCTTGCCAATGTGAGCAATTGGCATTCTCGAGTTGTTAGCTGTCACGACAACTCGACCTCCCTTGTATTCAGACATGCAGCTAAGCTTCTCCTCGTCTCCCGTCATATGGTTAGAGCATCTAGAGTCGACAATCCAATCTTTGTTGTATTCGATCGGCTTCTGAGTAGTTGTGGCGAGTGCTTGATCTTCAGTCTCCACGGTGACGCTTGCAGCTGTCACCTCTTCTATATTGTCTTGAAAACCCCCTTCAAAGCGAAAAATCAACAATTTGGTATCAGAGCGGTACGACCCAGGATTGTGGGAACCGCTGCTGAGGTATTGTTCGAAGCGTTGTTCGGGATCGTTGAAGGTGCACAGTAAGAGACTGTGAAGCTCGTGGTGGGAGACCAGGCTTACTTGGTGAAGTGCAAGGAGGCAGTACCAAGTCACAATGGCAGATCCGGCAAGCGCATTTGGAGGAGTCAGGAGACTCAACAATAGCAATTAAAAGTATTGGCGAACTTGTATGCAGTCATACTTGCAAGGACAAGAGTTGTGGAATATTGTGGGTGGTAGCGAGACCACGCCACCAGAGAAAAATGACGCTCAAGCATTCCGCAGATGGGAAGCCAAAGCCGGGAAGGCTATGTATGCACTAAAGATCAGCGTAGAGGACGAACTTTTGGAGCATGTCGAGGATGCACAAACTCCAAAAGAAATATGGGACACGTACGCGGCGCTATTTTCGAGGACTAATGAGGCTCGTCTACAGATGCTCGAGAATGAGCTAATGTCAACCACGCAGAAAGATTTAACTGTAAGTCAGTACTTCCATAAAGTTAAATCTCTTTGCCATGAAATCTCGAAGTTAGATCTTGACTCGAAGATTAACGAGCAAAGAATGAAAAGAATAATCATCCATGGATTGAGACCCGAGTTCAAGGGGTTGGTTACGGCGATTCGTGGTTGGGCCACACAACCGTCTCTATTGGAATTAGAGAGTTTGTTGGCTAACCAAGAAACTTTGGATAAGCATTCATCTAAGTCGTCAACGCCGAAGGCAATAGAATCGGAGGAGGCATTGTTCACCAACCGAGGGCGTGAAAGGAAACAAGGACGTTTTGCTTCAAGGTGGAATAAGAAGGAAGAGATCCAAGATGATCTTGAAGAACCGAGGTACAAAAGAAATTCTCGTGCAGGGGGAGCTATGATGAGAAATGAAGATGACTCACGACTAGACATTTGGAGGCGAAACAACGAATGCTACAACTGTGGTCGCAAGGGGCATTTCCTTAAAGATTGCCCGTTTCGGAAGAAGGTTGTTGAGGGCAACACAGTCACCAATCATAGCTCATACGATAGTGAAGAAGAATGGGACGTGGAAGCATCGTTCGCCGATATAAAGCTTCATAAAGACGATCCAGAAGAAGAAGAATGGTTTGAAGACCATGCCTATCCAGTTATTGAGGAGAACTGGATGGATGACATGGAAAGTGAAGAAGATATCGACTTCGATGAAGGTCGATGGTTTGAAGATTTAGCTGCAAATCTTAATGTTGAATGTAAGAATAGTCTAGACGACTATGACGCAGTTAGAGCATTAACGAGCTTGGTCGAAGCGACGTAGAAGAAGTGATGGTTGGGATGAACGATGCAGATTTGGATGCTCCGAAGCTTGTGGATGAAAGGAAGTCAGAGATTAAGGGGGAGCATTATGAAAAAGACTCAACCGTTGAGCGAGGTAAGACTACGATAGTAAAGCTCCCATCATGTCTTGATGCATTCAACTTGAGTTCCTTCGAGACGTCAAAGAGCAGAAGCGTAAGGCACGAAGTTGAGAAAGAACTTGGCCCCAAAGATGCTACAACAAGGAAATAAAAGTTCACTCCCAAGTTGGCAATGGGTTACTTGAGAAGTCATACTATGAAACGGAAAGACAACTCGAAATGGAAGCTGCTCGTAGGAAACCATTGGCAAAGTTCAAGAAGAAAGAGTCGGCGTTGAGGGGGAGTGTTGAGAGAGCCAACACCGACTCTCTTGTTCTCTACAAGAATTTAGGGTTTCTAGAGAGTTCTAGAAATACCTTGATACCAGCAAGTGAAGAAGAAAGTTGAAGCTTCCAGACTTGAAGAAAAGCGCCGACATAACGGAGGTTCTAGACTTGGCGGAGGAACCGACTTCGGCAGAATAGTCGGGAGAAATCAAGAGGTTTCCTTCACCGACCTTAGCAAGTATAAATAGGGGACTAGTTTCCCCAATTGTGAGTAAGCCTAAGAGTGAGAGGCCAGGGAGTGAGTCGTGTACTAGGAGAGCTCCTTGTGAGTTTTTTTTTTAGTATACTACAGTGTATAGTGTGTGCATCAGACACTTGTACCTTGTCCTTGTGTAAGTATAAATTAAGTAATAATAATAGTGTTATTATTATTACTTGTGTGGTTCGCCAATTTGGTACCGAAAAACCAACAGTATTAATTTAGGCACGTTTTCGTTTGTCTTTTTAGTTAGTTATGCAGGAGAGTGAAAAGAAGTTGATGATCCTATTATTCATATTACTTTGGTATATTCTCTCCGTCCCATAATAAATTACTTGTCTACAATAGGAAAATTACACTATAGTTACTTTTTAATATAGAAATGCGACAATTATTTTAGGACCCACCAAAAATAAAGGAGGATTTGATTTTGGGTCACTTTTGTTTGATTGAGTCAAGAGGGGTTAGTAATTGCCTCTCTTATGTGCATAATGAAAATCAAGGAACTGTCGATTCTTTGTTGTTCGGGCATACAGTTTGTTCGAATTTCAAATCTTGACAAACTAAAAGCCCTACGGATTTCTCTCGGATGGGGGAGGGGGGAGGGGGGGGGGGGGGAGGGAGAGATAATTATACTATTAACATAACCGCGCCAAACCTTGAAAGTCTCGATATTCAAGGGCTTATCAAGGTACAGATCATGACTGAATGTCCAAAGTTGACAAACTTGGATTTTAAGTATGTAGAGGATTTAGATTTGCAAGACATTCTATCGAGGCTTCCCTCGCTCCTTAGTTTAAGGTTGTCGAACATACACAGGTCGACCATGTTTAAGATATCGAGTAATACACTAAAAAATCTTGAGGTATTCACATGTCATGAACTTGTGGACCTCGAGATTGATGCTCCTAACTTGCTTTCAGTCGTATATAAAGATTTTATCGCACCTCTTCCCTCGTTAAATCGCAACGTAAAAGGCCGATGGGATGTTTGAACAAAATTCGATGGCTTGAGGAGTTTGAAGAAACTTTAGTTGAGCTGAGCAACTTTGGCACATTGAGTATTTGGAACTATATCTTACCGAGGAAATGAAAATTTTCAACGTGGTTCAACCCGTTGCCAATATCGACCACTTAGAGTTGTGTGTTAGACGCGGACCAAAACTTAGTTACAACTTTGAGGTAGTTGAAAACCACGTACGAAAAATCAGTTATCCGGATCTTCTTGATGGTATGCTTTGGAGTTGTCATCCTTCTATTTTTAAAAGGACCGACAACAGAAAAGCTATCAAACGTATATTCAATATTATTGCCCGCCATCGCCATTGTTATTCGTGTACGCTTGCTAGAAGCTGGCTTCATCGTTTGGAAGACGTAACGTATGTGACTGAGGATGGAAGTGAAGAGAACGTGCACGCAGACCAAAATTACATATCTAATTGGTGCAAGAAAATTAAATTAAATTTTAAATGGAGAAATTTCTTTTACATGGATAATCTTTTGTGTTCTTCATATATTCTATTTTTATTTTGGGCTTTCACCGGACCCATTCAATCAACATGGACTGGCCCAGATGGCCTTATTGGGCTTGCGGGCTCGGATCTAATTAGGACAACTCCACAGACGTAAGCTCAGATTGGCCATCAACACCTCAATGCATGAGGTTTAATTATACAATACAATATCCTGAGTGAAACACTCGTTTTAGTGTAAAACCTGTTTTCATTTCTTAATGTAAAACATTATCTCTTAATGTAAAATAAGTTTTACACATATCTTAATGTAAAACTTGTTTTTCATAAGACTGACTCAAGAGGATTAGTAATTAAACATGATTATTAGAGCATCAACTATATCTGTAAATTTCAATTTATAATGGCGGGTATCATCTCTCCACTATGATGTACCCGCCGTGTGGCCAGTTTCATGCCACTGAAAAACGAAGAATTCTTCGTAATACAGACGAAGACACCATACTTAGCGGCGTTGATCTAGTATGAGGACTATGTGCAATGCGAACAAAATAGAACGCGTTTGGGTTTTTGAGAAGGTCGTTATAAATTTACAAATGATGAAAAATTGTAGCCAAGTTGATTAAAAAAAAACAAAACTTAAAACATCCAAGTCTCACAAATCACAATCAAGGGTATCGGCATATTGAGGATATTAAGCCGTCACCAGAATTTGTGCAAGGAGATTCACATTCTGGTGGTTTGCCAAACTGGTTTTTAATTTACCATTAGCCAAAAAAAAAAAAAAAAATACATGTTGCCCTTGCACAAAATAAAAAATAAATTAGCAAAAAGTGTTAGATCAATGTGGCTTGCAACACAAATAATTTGGTACCTTCCATAAATAAAATCATAACTATGACATTAATATAAAGTATGGTCAAAATAGTCAATGTGTAGAATCCCTGAAATGTTATTTATCTATCTTTGATGGGCAAGATGGTAAATCAACATTGCTTTGGAAATGAATAGGTATGGTCCCTATTTGAAGTGTCACCATGTTTACTATATAAAGGCCCCTCCATCAAGCCTTAAACATACTTGATTCTTACTTTCTCTCATCTAAATTATCTCTTCATTATTGAAAGAACTTTTGAGAGACTAAGAGACACTTTCATTTAGAAGATCATCTCCCTACATTATCTTCTACTTCATTCTTATTCTCCCTTCAAGACATCAAGATGGATTCAACAGGTATACATTTATTACATGCTTCCGCTTCATCTCTTCCTCTTTCTCTTACTTAAATATGAGTGTGGCATTCAGGGATTAAAATTGTTCTATCAATTGGTATCAGAGCCCCGCTCATTATTTAGTTTGAGTTTGAGTTCTTGTATTAAGAAAAAGCATTAAACCGCTTTAACTATGATTCATTTTCCCTGTTGAATCTTAAGGTTTTTGATGTCGATTAGGGACTCTAATTCGTTAATAGAGTGCTGATGATCTTCATCTAAATTAAGTAAATGGTTTGAAAAGTTTTGTTCTTTAAAATGGTTCATGTGAGACTATCCCTTAAAAGCATGGTTTATGTTGTAATAAACATACCATGTGGATCTACTCACTTGATTCCACTAATTTAAAGCAAGATTATCTCTATATAACGCGGTTTTATGTTTTAAGTACATACCATGTGGATCTACTTGCAAATCATTAATTTTGGGAAATTTTTAAACAAAATTCAGAAGTGCAGAATTCGTCTTGCTCGGCCGAGTCCTTTGTTCTGCTCGGCCGAGCATATGAAAAGGCGCGAATTGCTCGGCCGAGTCCTTTGTTTTGCTCGGCCGAGCAGATGAACAGGCGCCAAAATTGACATAAACCATGCTTTTAAGGGATAGTCTCACATAAACCATGCTTTTGGTCGAGTCCGGTTCGGTTCTCTTGATAATCTAGTCGGGTTTTTGGCTATGCCCGGTCGGACCAAGACTTGCACGGCCGAGCGTTGGGATTTGCTCGGCCGCGCATTGTATGTCAACAAGGGCAAAATGTTCTGATTAAAAGTACTCGGCCGTGTCCTCTGTTCTGCTCGGCCGAGCAGATCAATTTTCAAACAATCTGATTTAAAGTGCTCGGCCGAGCACTTCCCTTGACTCGGCTGAGCAGTCACTGTTCACAGATTTTTTGGGAAAAATTCTTATTTTCTGTACAACTTTTGTTTCCCTTGGACAAAACATTAATTTTTCAAACCTTAAAGCCCTGATTAATTATATGCTTAAATAATTTTATTCATTGTTTAAATAATATTATCACCCAAGTGATTAACGTTATTTAAATGCAAAATTATTAAAGTGTTGAATGTTTGAGTTAATATGTGAATGACTTGAATTTTCCAAAGAAGATCTTGACATTTGACTAAACTTTAACATTCATGTGATGACAAATAAAATGAACATTAAGTTGTTTTATTAAATGCTTAAGACTACCCAAAGGAAGATTATGCATTTAATCAAATATTGTTCAAATTACTTGTCATCTAAGACAATTATTTATGAATCAACTCGCAATCCAAAGATTAGTTTTGATGTCATGTTAATTGTCTTATTGATGGATTTCATTTGATATAATTAATCTTTGATTTATAATGTAGTTACTTATTATTGTTTTGTATTCATTCTTGTTCTCTAAAACCCCAACAGATTTACTTATTGCTTCATCCGTGATTACTGCTATGAGTACTTTACCGATGCTTAACGGGACTAATTTTAAAACTTGGAAAAATAAATTGATGATGATCTTAGGCTATATGGACATAGATTACGCATTAAGAGAACCGTTTCCTCTTCCTCTTTCTGATATAAGCACTCAAGAAGATTGCTTAAATAATGAGAAGTGAGAACGCTCCAACCGTGTGAGCCTAATGATCATGAATATAGTTGTCCCGGAGACCATTTTGGACGGTGTCTCCAAGGACGTTGATGCTAAAACATTCCTTGATATGATTGAGGGATGTTTGGCATCTACCTCTTCTCATGGGACAAAGAGAAAAGGGAAGGAAATTGCGGTTGCAAGTAAAAAGAAGCCTAAGAGATCATTCAATGATCATAAAGAAAATAAATGCTTCTTTTGCAAGGACCTTACACACATGAAGTTCGACTGCCCTAAGTATCACGCTTGGCGTGCTAAGAAAGGTATGTCATTTGGTCTTGTTTGTATTAAGGCTAAATTTGGTTTCAATTCCTACATATACATGGTGGTTGATTTTGGTGCAACAACTCACATAAGTATGTTTGTGTAGGATTGCCTGAGTTACCGAAGAACCAGTGAAGATGAGAGATTCATCTATATGGGAGCTGGGAATCCGGTTGAAGTGAAAGGCATCGGGAATTTTGGTTATTGTTAAAGTGCTTAGTGTTATTTGTATAAATAATACATTTGTTGTACCGTCATTTAGACGGAATTTGGTATTTATCACACTATTGAACAAAAGAGGTTATTTTGTTCATCTTTTATAAATGTGATTTTTATTTTAAATTCTAAGGTTGTTGGTACTAGTACTTTGTCAAGTGTTCTTTATTTACTTGACAATTTTTAAACAATAAATGTGTCCCTTAAATAATGAAACCAAAACTAGAAAGCAAAAGTTATCAAGTAAAGTTTATATTTTATTAAAGCATAGGCATTTGGGTCATATTTCCAAGAGGAAAATTGATAAGCTTATGTTAAAGAAAAATCTTAAACAAACTTGATAATTTGGAAAATACTTTTGCATTAAATGCCTTAAAGTAAATTTACAAACATTATAGTATTCTCGAGAGCATCAAGTGTCTCAATGAACTAATGCATTCGGATATTTGTAGGCCATTAATTATTCCTTCATGGAAAAGGTCAACAATAGTTATTATGTTCAAAATGACTAACTCTTAGTTTGAATACATTTATTTGCTTCATAAAATATTGAGTTTGGACGTTGTAAAAGTCTTATAAAGACAAAGTTGGAAATCAACTTTGAAGACTATTAAGAACATTAGGGTCATTCATGATGGTGTATACATCTTTGGAATGATTGTTAAAAGGAACAACGTCTAGGTCCTTTTTACTCGCTATTTTGAAAGAGTGTGGGATTATCCCTCTCTACATTGAGCCGGGTACGCCTAGCATGAATATTGTACTAGAGTCATATTGAAATCCTTAAGGATATGGTAATAAGTATGTTTTATACTTCTCTTACCTCACTCATTATGGGCGATACGTTAAAGCCGCAACCTTTATTCTCATTAAAGCTCCCTCTAAGACTACTAATATAAACCCTTAATGATTTAAGGACGCATTCCTTATTCGTCCTTAAATCATATTCATTTATGGGGTTGTCTAGCATAAGGATAGACTTTATAAGTCTACTAAGGGCAAGTTAGACGTAAGATTATTAGTAGTTATTCATGGGGTAAGCCGAGAGAACTAGGGGATATATAAATTTTACAACCCGAAAGTTAGAACGTTTTGAAAAACGAGAAATGCTAGGTTCTTTTAAGGATGTTGAATTTAGTGGGAGAATTTGGAGTAATATTTTGAATTTGAAAAGGAAGAGGAATTCATTTGTATGGAATCCATTTATATACCACTTCCCATAGTTCCAATTGGATATCAAGTTTTGAACTTGACATTCAAGAAGAACATACAATTCAAAATAAATATGATTTCCCTATAAATATTGAACAACATGGAAATGTTGATCATAAGAAGGAAATTCAACAACCTCAAAATAAGATAGAACCGGTGCCCTTTGGTAGATCCAATAAAGTAAGAAGAAAGTGCAAATCCGGATAATTATGAAGTGTATATTGCCGAGAATAAAGGACACTTAGGTTTAGTGGGAGATGAGTCTCTCATTTTTCATGAAACCATTAATAGTTCTAATTCTCATATAGGAAATTAATGTCATAAATGAAAGGTTAAAATCTATAAGGATAACAACGTTTGGGATCTTGTCCCATTACCTAAAGATGTGAAACCTATTGGGATTAAATTAATCTTTATGGCCAAAAGGATTCACAAGGTAATATGGAAAGATATAAAGCCCATCTAATTGTTAAAGATTGACTCAAAAGGAAGACATTAATTATAAAGAAAGCACTTTTCCGGTATCTTCTAAAACCACTTTTAGATCATTATGGCACATATAGCATATTATGATCTTGAAGTTTATCAAATGGATATAAAGACAACTTTCCTTAATGGAGACATTGAGGAATATATGGTTGATTTGGATCAAACTAAGCAATTATCTTGTGAATTTAAAGAAATCCATTTGTGGACTCAAGCAAGTTTCTCATCAATGGTACTTAATCAAGTTATTTTTATTTGGTTTTGAAAAGAATCTTGATTAAGATTGTGTATACCATAAGTTCAGTGGGAGTAAATTTATAATTTTGGTCTTATATATGGATGATGATTTTGCTTGCTAGTAATGATATGAACCTTATTAAGGAAACTAAGAAATTTCTTATTTGAAATGAAAGATCTTGGTAATGCATCTTTGTATTAAGAATCCAAATTCACCGTGATCACTCACGAGATGTTTTAGGATTATCACAAAAGGCCATATGGAAAGGTATTACAAAAGGTTTAGCATGCAAAAATGTAAACCACATGACACCCCTAATTTTAAAGGAGACATTCTTAGTCTCAAACAGTGTCCTAAAAGTAAATTTTGAATCCAAGTATATGGAAAATTCTCTCTTTACATCAGCAGTAGGAAGCTTAATGTATATGTATATCTTACATTAAATGTTGGGATGCTTGGTCAATACCAAAGCAATCCGGAAAGAACATTAAGTAGCAGCCAAAAGAATGATAAAAGTATTTACAAAACACTAAAGAACTACATGCCTATGTTTTGAAGTCGGATCATCTTGAGATCATTAGGTATTTCGACATTAGTTAATGGCTGCATATGTTTTAATGGACTGTAATTTGTCAAAACAAGTGTCGAAAGACCAATTAAGAAATGACTATCAGGTAGCAGTTCTGTACTCTAACAAGAGTTTATGGATTTAGACATTAATTATCTTGTTATAAAGAAAAGAATACAACATGAACGAAAGGGATACAACTTATAGAAACAAACTCTATTTAGAGGATCCATTTATGAAAGAGTTATCATCTTCAGTGTTTCACGAGCATGTTGCTCATATGGGTGTAACAACTTTTGATAACATTTAGTATAGTGGGAGTTTGTGTTGTTCTTTCATTAATTGTTCTATTATTTAAAATTTTGATCTCATTTGGTTAAGTTGGACTAGTTGGAAGAATATGTATATATTCATTAAGATCCATGCTACACATCCATACTTTTGATCTATGTCATTTAATTGAATTAGTATATGTAATTATAGTGGGTTTAGTTGCGAATCAATTACAACGACTGCCCCTTTAGTTCTATACTTGTATGGCTAATGGACGAGATTGTTATAAGTGATAACAAAGTGCACATTTGGGTTATCATTTATGTTGTACTTATGATTTAAAGGAAGAAATTTGTTTTGCAACCCAAGTGGGAGATTGTTAGATCAATGTGTCTTGCAACACAAATAATTTGGTACCTTCCATAAATAAAATCATAACTATGATATTAATATAAAGTATGGTCAAAATAGTCAATGTGTAGAATCCCTGAAATGTTATTTATCTATCTTTGATGGGCAAGATGGTAAATCAACATTGCTTTGGAAATGAATAGGTATGGTCCCTATTTGAAGTGTCACCATGTTTACTATATAAAGGCCCCTCCATCAAGCCTTAAACATACTTGATTCTTACTTTCTCTCATCTAAATTATCTCTTCATTATTGAAAGAACTTTTGAGAGACTAAGAGACACTTTCATTTAGAAGATCATCTCCCTACATTATCTTCTACTTCATTCTTATTCTCCCTTCAAGACATCAAGATGGATTCAACAGGTATACATTTATTACATGCTTCCGCTTCATCTCTTCCTCTTTCTCTTACTTAAATATGAGTGTGACATTCAGGGATTAAAATTGTTCTATCAAAAAGATACAATTTCATATCAAGTCTCACAAGTTACATTTGCAAAACGAACAGAACATAGAAAGTCTAAAAGCCTCAAACTACATGTTATCATATTCGTGGCCGAATGAGTATTACTAAATGCAGTGTAATACTCCCTCCGTCTCAGAAAAATAGTCCCTCTTTTTTCGTTGTTACTACGGAGGAAATTTGAGCAATTATAAAGGCTACTTATGATTATGTTAATGTGAATCTAAAAATTGGTATTAATAGTATTTATAATGGTGTATCCAGAACAATTTCAAAAATTTCATTATAATAATTAAAAGTAGCTTTAATTACTGCTCAAAATTCCTTCGTAATAACCATAAAAATAGGGGGACTATCATTATGGGACAAAGGAAGTATTTGTGAGTGTAGATGGTTTGGTAGGAGATGGAAAGTGTGGTAGAAAATAGTTAGTGAGTAATTGTTGTGAGTATGACATATGGGGCCTACAAATAAAAAAGTATAAAAAGCTTTATTTTTTAGGTTTTGAAGTTTAAAATGGGACACCAAAAATGAAAATTTTTGAAGTTTAAAATAGGACGGATGGAGTAGTCTTTTTTACCAAATAATGCAACATATTTTAGTGAGATTTGTATATGTGAAAAACTAGATTTCCTGATTTTTAAGTTTTCTTTTCTGTATCTGTAACGACCCGAATTTTCACAAACTTAATATTCCATAAAAATCAATATATTACAAATTAATAGTACAAATTACTTCAACAAAGCTCTGTCTAATAACTCCATATGATCTATACCCGCTCCGAGCCAAATCTCGAACCACAATCATCGCTCAACTGCCACAACTGCAATATCAAACTGGAGAGGAAAAGAAAGGGTGAGCGAACAAAAGCCCAGTAAGATCATACGACGCCCCTTCGGTTTCTAAGAAGGGGTGACCACAACGAAAGCTCGAAAATCATTTAATCAAAACGAAAGGGAGTTTCAAATCAACATATAAAAAAAATACTTTATAAATAAATCAAAATCTCATGGCCTTCAAAATCAAAAGTACGAATATTATCAAAAGAACTTTTTGATCACATAGCGGTCAAAGACCAATTCACTAATTCTAAACAATTCTGTCAATTCCAACTCAATAACCGTCAATTCCAATTCAATAGGTATATCCGGATAACCATCACTAATCAAAATCAAAGTATCACAAAGATACTGTCATGTATGCACCCATGACCAGTATCACGTATACACCCGTGACAGGTATCGCGTATACACCCGCGACTGGTATCGCGTATACACCCGCGACAGGTATCACGTATACACCCGTGACAGGTATCACGAATTCACTCGTGACTATTATCGTTTAACTCAATGATCATACCAAAATCTCAAAAGGGTACCCACTGCTACAGTCAAATCAAAATCATTTTATTTCAAATACAGTACCACTCGGTACAACTAAATCAATTTTCAAAATCATTTCAAATAAAGTACCATTTGGTACAACTCTTTGTTGAAAACCAATCACAACGATGATTCTCATGTAACCAATAATTTTGTTGCATGATCTAAGAAGGTTCAAATGACGTACGAGTTACGGACCGAAGTTCATTTTCAAAAATATACCCGCCATAAAGGTATACACAATTTTTCATTAAAACGGAAAGGAGTTCCAATGCAAATAACGAAGTACAAAAGACAAACCGAACGTAATCCCTTACCTTAGATAATTGCAATGTTCCCTAGAATACGCTCAAATATACGTCATTCCGTTTGCCAAAATATAACTGTCAAAATAGACGAACAATAAATATATACCATTCGATTAACTTAATTCAACCTAAAGAATACTTAACTAGCTTATCAAATTCTCTTTCTATATTCAGTTCAAACCTCAAATACCCAAATAATGTGAAGACCAAAAATGCTACTACATGTATAGTACAACCTATACTACAGGGTGTACACTAATGCACCATAACAATCTTATGCAATTAAACCCCTTACCAACATTCATCTTTAAAGAAAAACATAACCATAAAATATTATACCTCAAGCCAAACAGATGGATCCTTCGAGATCTTGCGGCTCTGCTTTTCTTTCCGGCGCCGCAGCTCGTCATTTTTTCTGGGAAAATAAAACTTATTACTGGCCTAGGTTTACATCTTAAAGAGTTTTTATACTTAAAGGGTTTTACCCTAATAACTTAACTAATAGTCTAAGCCCACGTAAATCCTTTCAAATTTATATCTACTAACCCAATAAATTTTCTTAATTGTCCAAACTTAATTATCTACCTTGGCCCAATAGCATTACTGTTATAATTAACTATAACCCAAAATTAATTAAAAACCCAAAATAAAATACTTAAATTTTCGGGGTATTACAGTATCTCTTGTGTAAGATTGATCATATTTGTAATCTTTTCTTGGATCTATAGTAATAATATTTGTTCTCACTTTTACCAGTGGACGTAGCCAATAGGTTGTTGGTGAACCACGTTAAATATGTGTTTTATTTGTTGATTGTGTTCGTTGTTTTTGTCATTTCTTATGATCTGATTTACTAACAAATGGCACCAGAGCATGGTTAGTTGAGAAACGCCAGGGTTTCCCGCTGCTGCAGAAGAGATGAATTCCAGGACAGACCAGAAGATCAACAAGTTCGATGGGAAGAACAGGTTTTGTTTATGGTAGATCGAGAAGCAGATCGCCTGCAGAAAACGTGCAGATCGCGTGCAGAAAATGAGAAGATCGCGAGCAGTCTTGGTGCAGATCGCGTGCAGTCTTGGTGCAGATCGCGTGCAGTCTTGGTGCAGTCTGCGTGTAGTTTTGTTGCAGTCTGCGTGCAGTTTTGTGCAGCGCACGTGCAGTGTCCGTGCAGAAATCTGGGTGTCTAGGTTGGACAAATCTGTATTGTATTCTGTTGCCTCTGACATATTTGAGTTTCAGATTTTCCTGGTTATTCTGAAGCTCTTCACTAAATCTGAGAGCAGTCAGTGATTGCTCATCTGTGCTAGCAATAGCAAATTTGGTAGATCTGAATCTGAATTTTCGTCTGGTGTTTGATGGTGATCCAAAAACACATTGTTAGTGCAGAACTGAGGTGTTGCCTCAGGTGTTGCCCTGACAGTCTAAGTGCTGTGACGAGATTCTTTGTAATTTGACATTTCTTTCTAATGTAATTTTTATACTAATGTCCTAATATTATTTTCTAGATGTTGGTCCATATTTTCAGGTATAATAAAGTTGGTTTATGGAGCTTAAAATGTGGAAGAAAAATTAATGGAGATTTATTCATAAAGGCCGAGTAAAAGATGGAATAACAAACATATTTAACATGTGTTAAATATGGTAAATGTGAAGAAGACCAAGTCCATTGTTAGTTGCTGATTAATTGAAGATGTACAAGGCATTGGAAGCTTGGAGTACAACACGGTGAAGCTAGGACTTGGAGATCAAGCTTGCGGTTGAGAAAATCATGGGAAGAAGACCAAGTCTTCGCACAAAAAGTGGAGAGCAAGCCCACTCACTCCCCACTCTTCTCACACGATCACAAACAGCCCAAGGCTGTTATTTGTGTAGCCTCCAAGTTTTGGTTGGCTATAAATAGATGCTTGGATGAAGATTGAAGTGAAGCCAATTTTATACACACATCCATAGCACAAAAGACCAAAGTACTCTTGGCTCCTTTTGAGATTCTTTCTTCCATACACTCTTTTATCACTCAAATACTTCGGGTTTGAGTGAGTTTTGGTTAGGATAGAATCTTGTACTTTGTTCTTACTTTGGTTCCATAGAGAGTATATCATAATTTGTATAGGGAACCATTTTAAACTTTGTAATTAATTTTGATTATAAGGTTTTCGCCATCTAGGCATCTCAAGTTATATTTATATAACTTGAGAAAAATATTTCTCTTGTGCTATTTATTTTCCGCTGCAAAAACTCTACTATTTTTGTGTGTGTATTTTCTGTCCGTCTGGAGTGTTACCTGGGGTGTTGCTTAACACTTGAGGTAACATCTGTTCTCAGAAAGTCATTGACAAACAATTTCAATTGGCACCAGAGCCCGGTCACTTGACATACTAAGTGATTCGTTCCAGATTGTCATGGCTTTCGATCCTGCTAATCCTAATCAAAAGCGTCTTCCTGTTTTAGATGGCTCGAATTATGCTTATTGGAAGATCCGCCTACGCTCGCATATCAAATCAATTGATCTTCGGGCATGGCGATCTATAACAAATGGTTACTCTCTTCCTATGTTACCTCCAGATGAAGATGGTGACGTTCAAGTCAAACCTGAATCGGAGTGGACTAACGAAGAGATTTCTCTAGCTAATTATAATGAAAAAGCACTTAATGCTATTTTTGAATGGGTTGATATGCATATTTTTAAACTTATTCAAAATAGTTCCACTGCTCAAGAGGCATGGGACACTTTACAAAGATTTTGTGAAGGTGATAGTAGTGTGCGTGATAATAAGCTTAGAACTCTTACTGGCAAATTTGAAAGATTGAGGATGGGTGAAAATGAAACAATTTCATCCTATTTTGAAAAATTGTTTGATATTGCAAATGAGTGTCAACTTTTGGGTGAACCTTTTACCAACAAACAACTTGTTTCAAAAGCTATTCGAACTCTCCCCGAGAGGTTCAATATGAAAGTTTCATCTATTGAAGAAGCTCACAATCTTTCTACAATGAACATCAATTCTTTAATGAGTATTTTGAAAAATTTTGAGTCAAATCTCCTTGAACAAAGTGAGGCTTCTAAAGGGAAAAATATTGCCTTAAATGTGCAATCCTCAGATTTTTCAAATAATAATGAAGATGAAATTTTTGAAGAATTGGATGAAAGTGCCAGTGTTGCTTTACTTGCTAGAAAATATAATGCAATGGTTAAAAAGTTTAACAATGAAAAAGTGCAGGTAAAAGCAAAAGAGAAACAAACCAAGGTGTATGGTTCGATGCCAAGAAGGACGTTCCCATCTACTCAAAAGTCAGCCCCTATGCGTAGAGCATCCTCAGATCAATCAAGGTCTGATCCCAAATACATTGATTCAATTCAATGTCATGCTTGTTCGGGATGGGGTCATTACGCCAACGAGTGTGCCAACACACTACGGAAGAAGGGAAAGAACCTATGGGTATCCCTGAGTGACAATGAAGACGAGGGTTCAGTCCAGGAAGAAGAACCAGATCAAACAACCATGTATGTCACAGTCAGTGACTTGCAGACTGAACATGTTACCAGAGATGTTATGTCAACTGAGATAACACCCGAGACCACATCTGTCAGGTATAACAATTTCAGTACTGATAATAATGTTTGTTTCATGGTTTCCACTAATCTTGATACAGGAAGTTCGCAAGAGGATGAGATGAGCAAAGATGAGCTCATTGAAGACTTAAAAAATCCTCTATAAGGATATGCTCAAGGAATGGAAGAAGGAGAACCAAATGGTTAAGACTTTAACCAAGAAGAACGATGGACTCAAGGCCTACTTGAACCGAATGGAAGCTCAAGCATCCCAGAAAGATGCCGAGCTAGAAAAAGTCAAGGCCAAGTTGACTCTAGCCGAAACCACCTTGAAAAAGCTCAATACCGGATCGTCCAAACTTGATGAGATCCTAAACTTGGGTAAGCCTTTGAGAGCAGGTATTGGTTTCCGAGAATCATTAGAAAGTATTACTTCTTCTTTGTCTTGTAATGAACATAACGTAAATTTTGTAAAAGGTCACGAGTTTGATCAAAATTCTTGTTCAAATGATGTTTCTGACAAAGGGAAAGTGTGTCAATACTGTCACACTACTGGACATCTTAAAAATAAATGTACAAAGCTTTCAAAGAAAGAGTCCAGTCCAGATGTGTTACCTGAAGTGTTACCCAGCACTCCAGATAACACACACTGTCAGAAAGTCAAAATATCAAAAAATAAGTCATGGAAACCAAAAGCCAATGTGAGATGTGATGTTGTATATACTGCCTTAAAAACAAATGTTGAAGGATCATGGTATTTTGATAGTGGGTGTTCACGCCATATGACGGGAACAAAAATGTTTTTAAAAAACTATGAATCCGTTCAAGGGGGTAGTGTAACTTATGGTGGTGGGAGCAAGAGTAATATAATAGGTAAAGGAACTCTAAATGTGAATGGTTTTCCTGCTTTAAAAAATGTCTTGCATGTAGATGGCCTAGTAACTAATTTAATTAGTATTAGTCAACTTTGCGATGACAACATGGAAGTAAAATTTAACAAGGACACTTGTGAAGTTTTTGATGGTACTAACAATTGTGTTATGACAGGTACTAGATCAAGTGATAATTGTTATCGTGTGGAAGATAAATTCGTGTGCAACACCGCACAAATTGATGTCACAAAGGCATCAAAAGTTGGGACATGTTCATTTGAGGAACATTGATAAGATTGTTAAGTTAAATGCTGTTAAAGGAATTCCTAAACTAGATCTTAAAAATCCTATCATTTGTGAAGATTGTCTTAAGGGGAAACAAACTCGTGTTGCCCATAGTGCTGCCCAACATTCTGAGCAACACTCTGGAACAACACACTGTTTTCAACTCTTACATATGGATTTAATGGGTCCAGTTGAGGTAGAGAGTTTTGGAGGAAAGAGATATTCTTATGTCATCGTTGATGATTTTTCGAGATTCACTTGGGTCTATTTTCTAAAAGAAAAATCGGAAACTTTTGAAAAATTTAAACTTTTACACTCCAAAATCAAAAACATGTTTTGTGCCTCTATCTTTAGAATCAAATCTGATCATGGGAGAGAATTTGACAATGTTTCATTTTCTACTTTTTGTGAAAGAAAAGGATTACATCACGAGTTTTCAGCTCCTAAAACACCTCAACAAAATGGGGTGGCCGAAAGGAAAAATCGTACTTTACTTGAAATGACTCGTGTGATGTTGTTTTCTAAAAAGATTTCTAAAAGATTTTGGGCCGAGGCACTTAACACGGCTTGTCACACAACTAATAGAGTTTTTCTAAGACCCGGCACCACTATGACACCTTATGAAATTCTGAATGGCAAGAAGCCAAAAGTTCATTATTTTCATGTCTTTGGGTGTGTGTGTTACATTTTGAATGACCGGGATTACTTAGCAAAGTTTGACTCTAAAAGTGATAGGGCGATATTTCTTGGATATGCGGCAAATAGTCGGGCATATAGGGTTTACAATCTTAGACTAAAAACCATCCAAGAATCTGTTAACATTGTTTTTGATGATCTCTCAAGTATTTCAGGTGAAAGTGCTCAAGAGTCTCCTCTGGTGTTGTTAGAAGATGTCATACAAACTGCAAATGACATCACAAATGTTAACACAGATGCTGAGCAGAATGTTATCATCGATGAGACAGCACCTCAGGCAGCACCTGAGTCCAGTGATTCATCCGAGTCTGATGCAGAAGTTCATGATGATGCAAGAAGGGATCCTCCACCCAGAATTCGTAGGAATCATCCTACAACTCAGGTAATTGGGGAAGTGAATGAAGGGGTCCGAACAAGAAACAAAGAACCCGTGAATTATCGGGAAATGGTAAGGTATGTGTGCATGTCAACCACATACACCAAGGTAAAACACTCTTGTTTTGTGTCATCCATAGAACATAAAAATGTGATTGAAGCTTTAAAAGACAATTTTTGGATTCAAGCTATGCAAGACGAACTAGATCAATTTACCCGAAATAATGTATGGTTTTTAGTACCCCGTCCTATTAATACTAATGTTATTGGGACAAAATGGATTTTTAAAAACAAAACGGATGAAGAGGGTAATATTGTTCGAAATAAAGCTCGTCTTGTGGCTCAAGGCTATACACAAGTGGAAGGTATCGACTTTGACGAAACCTTCGCACCCGTGGCTAGAATTGAGTCTATAAGACTTCTCTTAGCCATAGCTTGTTATCTTCGAATCACTTTGTATCAAATGGATGTTAAAGCAGCATTTTTAAATGGATATTTAGATGAGGAAGTTTTTGTTGAACAACCTAAAGGTTTTGAAGATCCATCCCAACCAAACCATGTGTATAGACTTGATAAAGCCTTATATGGTCTAAAACAAGCTCCGCGCGCATGGTATGGTCGTTTAACTAGTTTTTGCTTGAATATGGTTTTATTCGAGGAGAGGCGGATAGAACCTTATTCATTTTAAAACATGGAAAGGAACTTGTCATTGCTCAAATCTATGTTGATGACATAGTCTATGGCTCTACTTCAAAAATTTGTTTAAACGATTTTGTAGAGGCTATGACATCAACTTTCGAGATGAGCATGATGGGTGAACTAAACTTCTTTCTTGGCTTGCAGGTAAGACAACTACCGATGGAATATTCGTCTCACAAAGCAAGTACGCAAAAAATCTAGTCAAGAAATTCGGCTTGGAGGGGTCAAAAAGTTCCTCGGTTCCTATGACTACTACACTTAAACTCGGCAAGGATGAAGGGGGAGAAGCAGTCGATCCTACCCTTTACCGTTCCATGATAGGTAGCCTTCTTTACCTTACCTCTAGCCGACCCGACATTATGTCTTCTGTGTGTGTCTGTGCACGATACCAATCCAACCCCAAAGTCTCTCATCTTAATTCTGTGAAAAAGATAATTAAATATGTTTCCGGAACAAGCGAATTAGGAATTTGGTATGCTAAAGATACAAATACAAATCTAGTAGGCTTTAGTGATTCGGATTGGGCGGGGGATATAGATGACAGAAAAAGTACTAGTGGGGGGTGTTTTTACTTGGGTAATAATCTAGTATCATGGTATAGTCGTAAACAAAATTGCGTGTCGCTCTCTACTGCTGAGTCTGAATACGTGGCAGCAGGGAGCTGTTGTACTCAATTAATATGGCTAAAACATATGTTAGACGACTATGGGCTTGAGAGTAAAAATATGATCATGTACTGTGATAGTTTGAGTGCCATCAACATTTCCAAGAACCCTGTCCAACACCCCCGCACAAAACACATTGATATTCGTCATCATTTTTTAAGAGATATGGTTGAAAAAGGCTTAATAGCTATAGAGCATATTGATACCAAGTATCAATTAGCGGACATTTTTACAAAAGCCTTAGACCTTGAGAGATTTTCTTTCTTGAAGAACTCTCTTGGTCTTTGTAATCTCTAAAAATCTCCTGTTTTCTGGTGTTACCTCAAGTGCTACCAGCATCTGAGATAACACTTGTATATTATTGTTTTGTTTCTGTTTTAATCTGTCAATGAGTAGTATTTTCTATTCATTGATGGTGGCACATGCTGACCTTTTTGTTATGGTAGGATAACACTCTAGGTAACATTATTGATAACATTCCTTTTTAAACTCAAAAGTGACAAAGTCACTAATCTTTTTCAAAGGCAAAAAGGCTAAAAACACTTATAGTATTTCCTTAGTAGCTCGGGGCACGGCGTTCGCTGCGACGATGCACTCTTGTCAAAGGGGGATATTATCTAGTGATTTTATACTAAGTATTAGGAACATGGAGTTCGCTACTACAGTGTTTCCTACTTGAACGGTACAAATCACTAAAACATGTTTACACTTTATAAGGACTCGGGGCACGGAGCTCACTACTACGATGCTCCCTTGTAGATAAAGAAGTGTAAAATATGTTTAATTAAAGTGTTTGAAGATGAAGAACAAGCTTTTTATATCTAAATTATTAGATTTTCTTTGCCTAAAGTGTTCATATTTTGGCAAGCTTGTTTTACCTCAAAATGCTTATTATAGAAGCATATTTCTGCCTCATGTGTTCAAAATGAGGTACATCTTGCCTTAATTGCCTTAATATAAATTCAATAAGGGATGTTTATCACGGATGTTATCTTAAGTGTTACCATCATTGCCATCAACACATTAGTGTGTGCTACATTCGTTTTTTTTTTAATTTTAATTTTCAGAATTGTTTTTTAAATTTTCAAAGTTTGAAAGTCTTTTTATTTAAAGAAAAAGAGTTTACAATTTTGAAAAAGTCTAAAACAAATCTTTTACTTTAGGTAAAATATAGTTGTAACAATTTCCCTACAATTTAGAAATCTATCTTCAAATTTTTTAGAGATCGTTACATCATTAATTTTACCATCTTTATTTTTTCGTTTTATATATTATTTAAAAAAAAAAAAAAAATAAAAAAAAATAAAACGTTTTTTTTTAAAAACCGAATGTGCAGGGGAGTTTGTTACTTATGTGTGCTTGTAAATAGGGTGATTTAATTTAGGTTAGTTTTACATGTGAGGAAAAATAGGGGTTTAGTTAATTTAAATGATAAGAGTTAAGTTTGAATTAATTGTTTATCCCTTTTTCACATTTTTAACCTCCCTAAAAATATCTCTTCCTAATTACTCTCCTTATTTTTCTCACCAAAACTCTTTTTAACTCTCCCTCTCCTCACCGACTTCTTCAATCGGCGTCAACCCTATACCGGCGACAACCTAAAACCCTCAAACCCTTCTCCAAAAATTCTCCCAAATTCTCCATTAAAATTCAACAATGGTGAACCCAAGTCAAAACCCCAACCAACCCACACCTCTAGAAGAGTCGCCGGGTGATGCCTCGCGTGTTGCCTCGCCAATGGACATCTCACCCTTGGTCTCTCAAATCTCTAACCAAATAGCAATGTCCATTGATGAGCCTTATCACGTTGCAACCTCAGCTTGACCTCAACCCATGACGACTGCTTCTCGTCCACCAAGCTCCGCCACAAAGAGAATCAAAAGAAAAGCCCCTTCAACAGCAACCAAAATAGGCGCGGCTCCAACAGCTCGGAAGAGGACCTCCAACCGTCTAAATGCAAAGGCAATGTCAAAAGTTCCTTCCAACACTTCTGATGACCCAGTACATGTCTCCGACGAGGAAGAAGAAGAATCTCTCGGTCTCTCTTCCGATCACAACTCGGACCAGAATTTTGTTGTTCAACCAGCTGAACAAACTCAATCTGTAGAGAGCCTGGATACTTGGGTAGAAAAAGAGGAAGAAACTCTTGCTGCAGCTCAAAAGCGAGTGACAAAAGCCAAGGGGAAAAAGAGTGTTGTCTCGGGTGCTGGCAGACCTCCGAAACCATCCAAGGTAACATCTCGATCGTCAAAACCCCATATCGCCCCGGTTACGTCTTCTGAATTATTTGGTGCTTCTGATGATATTTTGGAAACAAGTATTGATAAAAATGATGAGGCATTTCCACAACCCTTTTCTACATTCGAATTTTTCGAACGGGCCAATATGCAAAAATGGCTTGATATTTCGGGTTTAAAAATGCACCGTGAGAAGCATATTGATGAGGCTAGTCTTAAAAAGCATGGTGTTTATCAGTTCTTAAAAGATAGAAATGTTTTAAATGCCAATCTCTATCCCGAGAACTATGTTGATGCCATTATTCGAAACTTTTTTGCTAATCTTCATCCCAACCTAGATAATGAAAATTCCAACCAATTCGGCAAATTCTTTCTTCGAAGTAAAGTTCTTCGAATTAACCCATCTTTGATTAATAAAGTGCTTGGTTTGCCTAACATTGATGATGATGGGGTATTAGCCGATAGGGATGATATTGCCAAAGTTTTGTCTAACAATGTTGTTACGAAATGGCCAACAAAAAGGGATGAACACTTTCTTGCCTCTTCCCTAACCTCACTTTTTTCGGTTCTACACAAATTGTGTATCTTTAATTGGCTCCCCACAAAAAATGAACAATATGTAACCCTCGAACAAGCTCGGGTTATACATAAATTGGGGTTGAACCGGAAATTGAATTTTGGGAGATTGATATTTAGACATTTAGCCACTTGGGGAAAGAAGAAATCGATCTCATATTTGCCTTATCCTTCTCTCATTTTCCAAGTGATAAAATCCCAAAATTTTCAACTTATGGATTCGGACGAGTATACTCATGAGCTTGACTATTACCGAGTGGATAGTCTTTTAACTAAACAGGGAAAGGGTGGTATTAGATACACCGGTGACTTACCTTGGGATAAGTCGAAAGATATCATTTTGTCAAGTTCGTCCGTTCCATCTCGAGGTGTTGGGAAAGGTGCTACCTCAGATTGTCCGTCCTTTATTCCTTCTTCTCCAAGCATGTTTGCAGGTACTAATGCTGAAATGATGGCTAGTGTCTCACATATTCTGGGCACTGATTCTCCCTCAATCCCAAAGACGACTGTCCTAGCATTTCTTGAAAAATAGAATGTGATTTTGGGGAGAATTGTTCAAGATTGGACCCTACTAAAAGACAACACAGCAAGCTTTGTTCATCTGATTTCTTCCCAATTAGGGGGAGGTGCTGGTACAAGTGCTGGTACGAGTGCTGCTACAGATGCTGGTACAAGTGCTGGGGAAGATGAACAGGAAAAAGAGGACGAAGACACAGAAGAAGAGTAAAAGAGGAAAAACTTTCCTGAAGGTTGATGTTGCCATTAAATTGGGCAATGATTTTTTTCTTGGGGTTTGGTTCCAAACTATTTATTTTGTGGTTGTTGGCTTAAACAGTTTCATACTTTGGTGGTTTTTTATGGTGTTTTATTTTCGGATCTTATGTTGGTTTTTATGGTTTTTAAAACTTGGATTTACTTTGGATTTTGAAGGTACTAGTTGAAAACATTTAAGGATGTGTTTAATTAGTATTTGTTTGTAAATTCTTGTTTTCTCTCGACTCCTACATTAAGGGGGAGTTTATATTGGGTGGTTGTTATATTATCTTGTTATATGGCTAACTTGTTTTGCAGGTACCAACACTTAGGTGATTGGAAAGAAATCTCAAATTAAGGGGGAGATTGTTAGTGCAGAACTGAGGTGTTGCCTCAGGTGTTGCCCTGACAGTCTAAGTGCTGTGACGAGATTCTTTGTAATTTGACATTTCTTTCTAATGTAATTTTTATACTAATGTCCTAATATTATTTTCTAGATGTTGGTCCATATTTTCAGGTATAATAAAGTTGGTTTATGGAGCTTAAAATGTGGAAGAAAAATTAATGGAGATTTATTCATAAAGGCCGAGTAAAAGATGGAATAACAAACATATTTAACATGTGTTAAATATGGTAAATGTGAAGAAGACCAAGTCCATTGTTAGTTGCTGATTAATTGAAGATGTACAAGGCATTGGAAGCTTGGAGTACAACACGGTGAAGCTAGGACTTGGAGATCAAGCTTGCGGTTGAGAAAATCATGGGAAGAAGACCAAGTCTTCGCACAAAAAGTGGAGAGCAAGCCCACTCACTCTCCCCACTCTTCTCACACGATCACAAACAGCCCAAGGCTGTTATTTGTGTAGCCTCCAAGTTTTGGTTGGCTATAAATAGATGCTTGGATGAAGATTGAAGTGAAGCCAATTTTATACACACATCCATAGCACAAAAGACCAAAGTACTCTTGGCTCCTTTTGAGATTCTTTCTTCCATACACTCTTTTATCACTCAAATACTTCGGGTTTGAGTGAGTTTTGGTTAGGATAGAATCTTGTACTTTGTTCTTACTTTGGTTCCATAGAGAGTATATCATAGTTTGTATAGGGAACCATTTTAAACTTTGTAATTAATTTTGATTATAAGGTTTTCGCCATCTAGGCATCTCAAGTTATATTTATATAACTTGAGAAAAATATTTCTCTTGTGCTATTTATTTTCCGCTGCAAAAACTCTACTATTTTTGTGTGTGTATTTTCTGTCCGTCTGGAGTGTTACCTGGGGTGTTGCTTAACACTTGAGGTAACATCTGTTCTCAGAAAGTCATTGACAAACAATTTCACACATCTGGAATGTTTTGGTGTCTTATATCTGCATCTAAAGTCGGAGATCTGAAGCTAGGGTTTTGTGATCAGAATTTAGTTATTTGGTATAATCCGAAGATCCAACATCTGGTGTAGTATATTCTAGTGATTTAAAGTAGATACAAAATATGTATTGCCTGAGCAATAATCTGGTTAGATCTTAGAGTTGTACATCTGACTCTGTTGGGTATGCTTATCACTCAACCCTCCTACATTTGTTAGAATTGATTGATACCATCACCTATGAGTATTTTTATGGACTTTAGGACCTCATGTAAAGAATTTTATAACTTCAATTTTTAGCCAAGTCCTTTTTATAGTATAGGCTTAGATGATAGGACTTGAAGCGTTGAAGGATCGAAGATTTCCTAAGCATGATTCATTTCACTGCGCAGGTCGCCACTGCGCATAGACATCTTGCGCAAACATTTGACCCTGCTCAGTTTTTTCAAGGCCTTATTCCCCAACTCCGAAGAGATCTTTTAGTAACCAAGCATGGTGCGCATGATGCCCATGAGCGCCGACAATGCTCATACCTTTGTGCGCAGACACTCAACCTTGGTCAAATTCCTCATCTCCTGATCTCATATTCTAGAAGCTTGGAAAGCGACAAGACAAGCTACGCTTTTTGGATTAAGTCAGAGTGCTGAGGTGTGCACAAAACGACAAAATAAGCACACTCAGCAAAACCATTGGTGGAGACATGCTTCAAAGAAATATCTCAAGTGAAGACAGCTGTCAACGTTCTAGAAGAAGCTTTTTGAATTTGGTCTTCATGCTCAGTCTCCAAAAGCTATATATACCTGCGCACCAATCATATTGTGCCAGGTCATCATCTTGATCAGAGCCCCAACGGCTATAAAGGACACCTGCGCACCAATCACTTTGTGCCAGCTCATTGTCCTTGCTCAGAGCTCCAACGGCTATATTCAAGCTCTCAGCTATAAATAGCATGCTCATCTTCATTTCCAAGCTGCCCCTCTTGTTGGCCACTATGCTTCAAGAGCTCGAGTTTCATGCTTCATTGAGAAACCTTGAAGATCTGAAGACTGCTGCTCAGTATTTCCAGATTCTTTAGAACAGCCTTCAAGATCTTCAAACCTTCAAACTCCTGCTCATATCACAAAGCCCTATATCACCAGAATTCTCGGTGCTCTTCATCTTTCATATTCATAGAGCCCAGAATTTCTGTCACACACACACCTATTGAATCTTTGATCATTTTGATCTAACTCCTTGAGATACACCGGTTTAGTCTAGGATTTGTTCTTCATAGATAATAGATCTTGAGTTAGTATTGAGCTTAAATGTTGTAATTTGTAATACTCTCTCATTTTATAAGATCTCCATTAGAAATCCAAGACTAACCATCTTGGTAGAGGATGTAGATCTTTCATCGATCGAACCTCTCCAAATAGCGTGTTCATTATATTTACTGCATATTTCCTGCTTAACTATTTATGAACTGCTTTGTTTGATCTTTCAGATTGCTACACTTTGCTGTTGTAATTGTTATTACTCATTTGCCTTAGAACCATTTTTGCGCCACTCTTTAGCCTCAAACTTAGCGCGTGCGTTTTTATCTCTGCGCAGTATACCCTGCGCAGAGCTGCTTTAAATCTTCCGCTGTGCATTTCACACTCTTGCTGCGCGCTATACTTAGCCAAAATAAGAGTTGTGCGCATTTGCCATTGAATTGCAAAAGGGTTTGAAAAGAATTTTAAAACGCTATTCACCCCCCTCTAGCGATTTTTCACACCCTTGTTGCCCCTTTGGGACCAACAGACTCCGCATCTGGAAAAAATCTGAGTCGGCGCTGAAGGCAATCTGTAGAGGATTCGTATCACATGTGTTCACGCAAGGAGCAGTTTACAACTTATGAGAAGACATTTGGGGGCTATACTTTGGGACGATGAACATATACTTTGGGACGGAGGGAATAGTTTTTTTTCTTAAATTTTCCGCAATTGTCGGTTGGGCTTTTATCTGGATTTTTTTCCCCACACTAGTCACTCAAGTCAGTCAAGGTATCAAAATTTTCAAATAGGATTTTTTTTTCTTTGTTACCAAAATAGGGGTTGATAATATCCTCAAATTTTGTTGATAGAAACTTCCAAAAATTCACCTATCAACATCCAAATCTCTCTCGTCAAGTCAATGCTTGCCCTGTAGTGTACCTTGAGCTAAAATTCGTATAATCAAAAATGGATAATAGTCGACATAAAAATTTGTCATTTTTACTCATTTGTCAATTTTAAGAATTAATTTCAATCAAACAAAAATATCTCTTGTGGTTCCCATTGTTAACGCGTAGATGTTTGAGTCTTTGCATATTGTGTACGCGGTCCTATTGCACGAGTGGCTCGTCTCTCTTCATTACCGACAAAGATTTAGAAAATGGAAGAAAAAATTGTTTTCGAAAGCAACGAAGTCAAATTAAACAACGCGATTTGATACATCATAGGAGTCGAAACGCTCAAGTCGCTTCTTGTCCAAATATTCTATCTTATCAATAATGCCGTTAATTTGCGCCTTTTTTTTTTTAAAAAAAATGACAAGAAACATGAAAGGTTTTTATGTCCCAAATTTCTATCTTATATATCAATATGGGCAATTTGCAATTTGGTTCCTGACATTTACAAACTTTTGCAATGTTGCTCCCAACAGTTTTTTTTCTTTCTCCAATTGGTTCCCAACGTTTACATTTTTTTGCAATATGGCTATAAAAGTCAATGGGCGTTAGTTTTCTCACAGATTTTATGTCATGTGACTAGCACATGACATTTTAAAGGACGTTTTAAAATATTCGTAAAGCTACACATATCCGATTGATATGATTCTTTTTTATATTGAAACTAATATTTAAATCTACAACATAAATTTTTTTTGGAAATTTGTAGGGTACCTAACTTATTTTTACATTTAATCTTAATTTTAAATATTAAAAAAATAAATAAAAAGCACGTGAAATATAATCTAAATAAGATATTAGCCCAAGTATGTTTCATATGAAGTAATTTCTATATGTATCTTTCCTAAAGTTTATTTTTCTCCACCCCTCTGCCACTTTCCCGCAACACCCATTCCACATACACTATTCCCTCGATTCATCGTCCTCTTCTTCTCCCTTTTTTTTCTATCAAACAATTTTACGAACTGATAATCTACATATAGAATTTACTTCATATGTATGGAACATATTTGGGCTAATATCTTTTTTTATATTATTTTTTACGTGTTTTATATTTTTTAATATTTAAAATTAAGATTAAATGTAAAAATAATCCAACTACTCAATAAATTTCCAAAAAAATATATGTTGTAGATTTAAATATTAGCTTCAATTTAAAAGAAGGATCATATTAATCGGATATGTGTAGCTTTAAGAATATCTTAAAACGTCATGTGCTAGTCACATGACATAAAATCGGTTAAAAAACTAACGCCCAGTTACTTTTATAGCTACATTGCAAAAAAAATGTACATGTTGGGAACCAATTGGCGAAAAAAAACTGTTAAGAGCAACATTACAAAAGTTTGTAAATGTCAGGAACCAAATTGCAAATTAACCTATCAATAAAGCAAATAAATTACACCTTTTTTTTGTTGAGCAATAAATTACACCTTTTTTGAAATGACAAGAAGCAAACTTCTATCACCCTTAGGTGATGAGCTTAATTCAATTACCCTCGGTGCATCTTCTATTTATTTAGCATAACTTAAATTAATTAGGATTTGAAGCATAGCACATCAAGTCCTTAAAAAATTTAATTTGTGGTCATTTTGTGAGATGCCTAGTATAAGTAGATATTATTATCTTTTTGAATAATTTAAGTTGAGTCCAACTGAAGATGGGTCAATATTAGTAAAAGAAAATAAGGGTCAAATAAAGAATGATTAAGGGTCTTAAATCACGGGTTTTTGTAATGAGCTAGTCTCCACGAGAACACTATGACCCGTCTCTTCTATGAGACGGATGTTTTGACCCGGATCCATGGCCCATGGGGCATACCCTGCCATGTGGCAGCCACCCATTGGCCCAATTTTTTCGGCTTTTCCGTCATTTACCAAAAGTAATAGTTACCATAACTTAATGTAATGTCTGTATACATATAAAGTAACATTGTTCATAAGTAAACGTAACACATGTTTTATAAAAACAAAAGCTCGTTTTACCCATTTTTTCAAATGTAATACTAACTATAATTACATGTAACCCAAACAATATCTAAATGCAATTATCATTTATACTGAAATGTAATAGTGCTTTTGCAAAAATATAAAATATTGTGTATTTTGATTTTATTTTTTAAAAGAAAGTAACATTTGAAAAATAACAACTTATATACATGAATGTAATTATTTGTACAAGTAAATGTAACACTTTAGTAGATGAAATTGTAACAGATTTCTATAGATACTGTAATACTTTTACATGTATCATGATAAATTGAACCCATTGTAACTTATTATTTGAAAACATATAGATATACTATTACTTGTCTATACATATGTGTTACAAATTATGTATAAATACTGTTACATATAAGTAACACGTTCATTACATTTTAGTTGTAATAAGTATTACTTTTGGCAAACGAAGAAAACATAGAAAAAAACACTGTTACTTTTCTGTATATATGTATTACTTTTATGTATACGAACTGTTACATTTAGTTATAGTAAATATTACTTTTGACAAGCCCAAAAAAAACCCAAAAAAATAATATAAAAATTTAAAAAAAGCAATTTTTTTTGGGGGCCTGTGAGAGACTGCCACGTGGCAGGATCTCCCCCATGGGTCATAGAGCCGGTTCATAAGTCGGGTCGGGCGGGTCAAAAAACCCGTCTCTACCATGAGATGGGTTTTCCATGTTCTCACCTAAGTTTTTATCTTTTGCAATCATGTTGTAATGTCGTCATGCATGATTCATATACATATTGAACAATCTACATATAGGAACGATAGATATTGTCAATTAGTGATATATATATAAAACTATCGACATATATATAGGAATGACAAAATATATTAATTGTCAGTCAATATAAAGTCATAAAAAAATGCTACAAAATTTAATCTACAGAATGATGTGTCGTGATATTGTTGGTGCTTTTAGTTAGAGTGTGGCAGATAATATATCACCACCTCATTTTGTATCTATCTTTTCGTGAACTTATTTTGTAGCCCTAGCATTGCCCATTATCAATATACTCCCTCCGACCCAAGATGGTCTTCTCATTTGACTATTCAAACTTTTTAAGGATGTGAATACTTGCTTCACTATTCATGTTTTGTTTATGCACCTTTAAGCCTAAATTGTAGAAATGAGAAGAACTTTTTGGGATATTGAAAGATGACAAATGAGAAAATCATTTTGGGCCGGAGGGAGTATATTTTTAAGCATGGTGCATATTAATTATGGCGCATGGCATCAGTAAAACTTGTCAATCCGAGCTTGGTTCATATAAGCTTAATACGTTTTCTGTATTTACTTGACACATTCCCCCTCCCCCGTGATAGAAATAATGGATGTTTCAGAGGTAAGAATTTATGGTGACATCTTGGCTGGTTATGACTGCTAGTTTCTTTAGCGTTGACTTGACACATTCCCCCTCCCCCGTGATAGAGACTATACGCGCAGAACAATCGCGTATAGTCTATTCATCAGTGAATAAACTTGTCAATCCGAGCTGGGTTCATATAAGCTTAATACGTTTTCTGTATTTAATTTATTTGCAGATTAGGGAAATTTCATGCAAGTGAACTGGTCGGTATCAGACTACTGGATAGGGATGGCCAAACCGGACCGGAACGGGAAAACCGGATCAGAAAAGCCCAGAACCGGAGCAAACCGGGGAGGAAACCGGAACCGGACGAACCGGAACCGCAAGGCATCCGGCCGGTTCAGGGTCACATATATGCCGAACCGGAACGGAACCGGACCGAAAATCCCTTGTTTTTCAATAATTTTAAAGGGGGGACCGGAACCGTACCGGAACCGAAACCGGATTGTGCCAAACCGGAACCGGAACCGGGGTAAGCGCGGGCCGGTTCAGGGTCACCCTTTTGCCGAACCGGAACCGGCGGTTCCGAACCGGAACCGGGCCCGGAACCGGTTTTGGCCATCCCTACTACTGGATATAGAAAAAGATATACTCCCTCCGTCCCACCTCACTTGAAACTTATTTCCATTTTAGTCCGTCCCACTTCACTTGAGTCTCCTCAAAATGGTAATTTTTTTCTAATTTTATATTCAATCTACACAACCCACACATTCTCTCTCTTCATTTTCCACCACACAATTCATTCAACCAACCTACTATTAACCCCATTCATTCTCTCTTTTCATTTTCTACCACACACATTTTTTATTTTATTCCTTAGTTATTGTGCCCTCTTAGGTCTTAAGTGAGGTGTATATAAGGTCACAATTTATTAGGGTTTATTGAGTATGAAGCTTTACCAGAAACAAAATTATGATTGAAGTTGATAATTGAACATGCATGCATGTTCTGATGGGTCTGATTGTCCATGGATCTGATCTTGTGTACGGAATTTTTAATACGTGTAGGGCATGCATGTTTGCAAACATTAAGGGAAATGATTTGTTTATAATATACATATAAACATAATTTTAATGACAATTTACTTTAGGACATTTTTGTGGTTGTGTTATCAC
Organism: Campanula takesimana; assembly: GCA_026119855.1. NCBI lineage: Eukaryota > Viridiplantae > Streptophyta > Magnoliopsida > Asterales > Campanulaceae > Campanula > Campanula takesimana. Next base: position 41,503 of record JAOWBW010000970.1, on the reverse strand, counting down.
AAAATCTTACAAAATCATGTTTTCTTATAACAAAAAAAATAAAAAAATTTGACTTATAACAGTCTATTCATCAGTTAATATTGTCAGTTTTACTATTCCCTCCGTCCCAGAGTAATAAGAGTCCTACTTTCCATTTTGGTACGTCACAGAGTAAGAGTCCTATTCCTAAAATGGCAAAGAATCTTTACTATTCACCCCTCATTCTCTTCCATATTTTACTTTTATACTCACAACACCAATCAATTCACTATTCTCTCCCATTCATTCTCTCTCCTACTTTATTTTTATACTCACAACATTTACATCACTTACTCCGGGACGGAGGGAGTATTAAATTTGTCATATTTGTCAAATAGTAATATGACAGTATTAACTGACGGTTTGAAAGTCCTAAAAAACTTCATTTCTCCTAATGTTCAGAAGAAAGTGATTTTTATAAACTTACTTTTGTACTCTACATAAATGCTTGATGTAAAATAATTTGTTTACTTTCTCTACATTTCCTAACTCACAGATGTCTACATCACATTTTCATTAGTAAATAATTTGATTTCACCTTAAAATAAATGTTTATTTTTTCGCCTTTGTTATTTATTTTAGAGCTATTTTGATTTCATATACTCACTTTTTTATTTTGGATCAATTAATAAGATTACATATATAAAATAAAAACTAACCACATGTCCAAACATGAATATTTAGTGTAGAAATCTAGAGTTAGTACCACAGAGTAAGGTGGTGTTTGATGTATTAAGCACTTAATGCTTGATGCTTAATAGATTGCAAGGTATATTTTGGAGGTGGGTGCCTTTGATGACATTGAGATATAGATGTTAGAGGTTACGTGAGGCTCTTAATGATTGAGAATCAAAATCATTGTGAAAGGTCCTGTTTACTAAGATTAACAGATAGGTTAAAACTTGAACAGCTAACTGGTTTGGGAGTTAGCTGTTGAGAGATTAAAGGAAGAGTAATTATGCAGCGGAGAATAATTAACTAAGGAAACAAAAATAGACAATGTGCAGTGTGTGTTTAAGTGTAGAGAGAAGAGTGTACACAAGGATTTTCAAGTGGTTTAGAGGTATAGTTCTTCTCTTACATCCACCCCCACTGTTAGAACAGTGAGACCAATTCACTATAATCCGTTCTCTTCAAGAACTTACAAGAATTGATAAGGCAAGTTCCCTGAACTCCCTCTACTTAATTGACACTTCAATTAAGGTTGTTCTTTCAAAGCGAAAAGAAAAAGAAAACTAAAAAAAAGCACAAGTGTGTTTACAAAGAAATAGCTTGGCTGTTAGCTAGGTTTAAAGGGGGTTGTAACTGGGTGCTAAATGGCACAAGATTTGCAAGGGTGTTGTAAGTGCAGAATGTGGTGATACCAGAAGTGATAACCACACCTTCCCAGTGCTGCCGACGGGCAGACTTTATTATATTTGTATATTTGCTTCTTAAATAATTGCTGGACTAATATATAATATTATTGCAAGGTTTGTTATTATGTTGGTCCAATTTACAGGTATAATACAAGCTAGGATATTGCAAGGAAGTTAAAAAGGAGTTATGGATAAAATGAGATTTTATCCATTCAAGCATGTGGGATTTGTGCATAACTAACACATGGGTAATTGACCCATTCAAACGGCTGAGATGATGAATCAAAAAGGTACAAGGCGTTCATAGCATGAAGGTACAAATCGGGTATGCATGGACTTGGGCACCAAGAATTAGTTCCTACATTTTAGGAAATGTGGAAAACAACCTCCCCAAGTTCGGTCACTCCACTCCACCTCTCTACCACGTTTTTATCAATCACCAAGCCATTATTGGAGTATTCCCCAAGAATTATCAAGCCTATAAATAGCAAGGGAGGATGTGTTTGAAGATACAACACTTACAACACTTGAAGCAAGAACACACACTCCTCACAAGAAAGTCTTACACATTCCTTAGTTCCTTATAAATTCCCAAACACATTTATATTCTTGTACCGAGTATTATAAGTGTCTTGGCTAGGTTAGGATTCTGTGTATTAGACTTAGTCGTTCCACAAAGCTTTCATTGTAATAGCATTAGGGAACTCTCGGCCTTGTACTTCACTTCATATTATTTAGTAAAGGTCTCGCCTTTTACAACACTTTAAGCAAGAACACACACTCCTCACAAGAAAGTCTTACACATTCCTTAGTTCCTTATAAATTCCCAAACACATTTATATTCTTGTACCGAGTATTATAAGTGTCTTGGCTAGGTTAGGATTCTGTGTATTAGACTTAGTCGTTCCACAAAGCTTTCATTGTAATAGCATTAGGGAACTCTCGGCCTTGTACTTCACTTCATATTATTTAGTAAAGGTCTCGCCTTTTGAGGCATCCCTCAAGATATATAATTTATATATCTTGAGAAAAATAATTCTTGTGTTGATTTTCTGCTGCAAACTCTTTTCAGAAACTGTTTTCTGCTCGTGTGTGTAAAGTGTTGCCAGAAGTGATATCGTTGCAGTGACAACACTTTTGATATCACTTCCTTTCTGACTTAAGCCTTGACCCTGCTTTTACAGGTGTAATGCAAATGAATCTGTAATACAGATTTGAGGTTCTTGGCGAGCAACAACGGTGGTTTTGGTTGTGTGTGTGTTGAAGAAGAGGTACAAGATAATGTTCCAGTGTGTTTTCTTATATAGGATATGAATATATCCGTTGGGGGACAAGAAAACACAAGGGGAACATGTTTGCAGAAAGTAAGTCTTTGACTGGGTAAAGTAGTGTTGACTAAATACTTTATTTCTTTATGCAGGATGTCCATGCTGGAGGTGCTGGTGGAGATTTGCATGCTTGATTAATTACATAGTTATTTTATGCTAAAATAACTATTCCTTCAAGAATCTGGATCATTTGGAGTCAGCTGCTGGATTTGCAGGGACTTAGATGTTGGCACAGGGGAGATAGCTGTTGGGTTTGAACTGGATGATCTGCTTTGCTATTTTTGCAAATGGGGTTTCTGTAATTCATATGAGTGAAGATGAATGTATAAATGATATATATTCAGTTCATTTGATGTATATATCATTGGTTGATCCTTGAACAGTTTTATACATGAACTGAATAGATAGCTGTTGGGTCTGTTCTTGGGTTGCCTGTGGATCAGGTCTTTGTATGCTTTGTATACACAACTGGAATGATGATTTATTTATCAAAACATATTTACTATGATTAATCAGGTTAATAACATAGTGAGGTACTAACACATTGCTTAACCAATAAGAGCCTCATGGAATTTTCAACATGTAGAGCTCAATGCTATAAACACACTGTTAGTACCTCACTATGCTTAATCACCAATTAATAATAGTAAACATGTTTTGATAAATAAATAATCAATCTCAGTTGATTACATGATGTATACAAAGACCTGATCACAGGCAACCCAAGACAAAGTTCAACAGCTAAGCCAACAGTCAAATCATTACAAGATCTGCCTATCACCTATACATCAAACAAACTGAAGAACCATCATTTACAGATCCTTATACATTCAAATGAATCATCAAGATTCAAATTACAAACAAGCTTCAACATAATATGCCTTAAAGGCCCAACAGCTAAGACCCCTGTTTGAACAGCTAAGACTGATCTTGGCCAACAACTTTCTCTGCCACATCAGATCTTTGAAGAACAGTTATTCTAATAATAGAACATTCTCCCTATCATTGGAATAAATCATATTGATGCTTGATCAAGCCTGCATAGCCCTCTCCTCAAATGACAACTTGCATCCAAAGGAGTAATAAACATGTCAGTCAACTTGATCACACACAGTCAAGACAAACCATTACTCCTCTGTACCTTTGTCCCCCCAAAACGGCTATTACTACACCTCTGTCTCCCAACGGCTATATGTCAACCCATATATAAAGGAGCATACTGGCATGTTGTCAACTAACCTTCACAAAACCCTTTACACAACTCTTTTAGAACCTTTCTGCAGTCTTGACTATTTGCATAAAACCCCTGCAAATATTGTGCCATCTTGCACCCAGCTACAACCCTAATCAAGCCAGCTAACAGCCAAGCTATTTTCTCTCTAAAAGACATTTGTGATTTTTCTTTTACTTTTCTTATTTCGCTTTGAAAGAAGCAACCTTTATTGAAGTGTCAATTAAGTAGAGGGGGTTCTAGGAACTTGCCTTATCAATTCTTGTAACTCTTAGTGAAGAGAATATTATAGTGAATTGATCTCACTGTTATCAACAGTGGGGGTGGATGTAAGAGAAGGGTTTTTCCTCTGAACCACTTTAAAAATACTGTGTACACTCTTGTTCATACACTTACACACACATTGCACATTGTCGTTTTTATTCTTTACTTATTTATATTCCGCTGCATAATTCTTTTATTTATTATTTCTCAACAGCTAACCCAAACTGTTAGCTGTCCAAGTTTTAATCAATCTGTTCATTTAGTTAACAGGGCCTTTCACGCACCTTACCTTCAAATTATACATTGCAATCTATTAAGCATCAAGCATCAAGTATCAAGTGCTTAATACATCAAACACCACCTAACTCTTTTCAGATAATAATGCAAGTGCCTTTGGGTATAGTTGGTGCTCACAGTAACGTTAGTTAGCCATGTCCACAAGTTTTTTTTTTTTTTTTTTTTTTTTTTTTTTAAATATTACTTATACTCCCGCCGCCTCCATAATACCGCAACACTTTTCTTTGTGACCAGTACCAAAATAAAATTTGCATTTCTCAATAAAAAAAATCTAGTGTAATTCTACCATTATGTAAATTCTATAATTTTAATACATTGACAAGTCAATATAAACTTTATAACGTGAAGGATGGAGTTTATTATCACACAAATAACAAAGATATCTTACATGATAATAGTAGTACAAAGGTTAGGGCTAGTTCCAAAACCCTAGTATATGTTTCCCCTATTTTGTTATAAAGTATCTTTTGATTCTTGATTAAGTGTCTTTTTTCCCAAAATAAAACCAAGAGAACGATGTCTAAATTATGAAAATCATCAACACTTTAAGTATAGAACATGTTCATCTCATGCAAAAAGAAATAACAACAAAGATTTTAGGTATTGTGTTTCAGAAAACAAAGTAAGTCTAGTACTAACCTAATTTCATGCACACAAAGAATTTCCGATCGAGTAGGTTTTGGGAGGCGGAAACTAGTTTCTTTTTAAGTTATAAAAAAAGTTCACTTTTTAATATTAGTATTACCTTTAAACCCTAAACCTTAAATCTTAAACCCAAACTAAACCTCATAAAAACATGACTTTTTATAACTTATTTATAAGTAGGGATGAACTAGTTTCCCCAAAAATCTTATGTTTCCGAAAATGTGTTTATTTCGGATGAGAGTATCAAAAACAAAGAAAGCATAACAAGAGTTTTCTATGCCTACGCCTATATAATCTTTTGTATATTTGGTAAGTGCAAGCCTTGCATTGTTGTACGAGCCTCCCGTCTTCAACATATATACTCTCTCCGTCCCACTCGAATTAAAACAAATTTCCATTTTGGGTGTCCCATTCAAATTAGGACAACCCAAAAATGGAAATGTTTTATTTAAAGGGACCCACATTCACACTCACAACAACTTTTCACTCATTATTCTTTACCCCACTTTCTCTCTCTTACTTTACTTTTCATACTCACAACACCTACACTAACACTTTTTCCTTAACAAATTACAATCATATATGCATTGTGTTACACTTCAATTATTACTTTTTCTAACTACAAAAACTATTTTTTTTTCTGCAAAACTGCCGTTACATTTTACAATAAAGTGTTACTTTTTAAGACTAAACTGCTACTTTCTTCATAAAAATGTGGTACATTTTTGACGACGAGCAACTCATTTTTTTGTGTTAAAAAATACGTTTTTCTTTAAATAAAAATGAAACCATATCATGACCTATCTAGTTTTATTCGTCTCGTCGAGACGAACACAACAGTATTTTTAGATTTTTTTTTCGACTTCAAAATATCAAGATCCATAGGTGGGATCCGCCTCACAAGATGAGACGGTCTCACCCAAGTTTTTGCCTATACTGTTTACTCCATCTGTCCTATAACAACTTGCATCATTTTGATTAAATGGTCAATTTAGCTTCACTTTGACCAACACATTGTAAAAAATTTGATGGTTCTAATAAATATCTAAAAATTGTTATGTATAGTATTTTTTTAATGGTGAATCAATTAAAACTTTTAACTTTTTTATTAAGATAGTTAAATTTGCTAAAATTATTGGTCAAATTGCACTTAAGTTGACTATTTTCGTCAAAATGGTGCAAGTTGTTATAAATCAGAGATTATATATAAAACACTCTTGGTTAAAAATAAAAAAAATACATCAGTAAGATCCTCCAAAATCTATACATGAATGTGTTAACCTTTAAGATTAATAACTGTAGATCAAGGAGAGAGGTATTATTGTAAAGGGAGAAATGACAACTAACAAATTAGGAAAATTCCAAGCTCTGTATTTTCTTAGGCTTATCCCTTCATGTACCGCTGCCAACTCGTGTAAGATATGTTTCCAATCCAATGTGCCCACTTGGCTCAATCTTCCAAAACCATGTTGCCTTACAAGAAGGCAAGAAGAGAAAATTAAAAAGATATCCTCCGTCCCAAAATAAATATCTATTATTGTTCCGTTGAACGATAAATAAGTTTTTTCTGAAACCTAGAAATTACATTAATGGCTTTGCTTTCACACAAAATTTCTATAAGAATGTAACTTTTTATTGACAATTGTTGATTGGTGACATAGTTTATAGGTCCGACTATTTAAGAATAGTCCACCAGTTAATAGCATTAGCATTATTTTTTTTGGAGACGAGATCACGTGCTCCACTTTTGTATACCACAGGCGTTCTAATGGTTATGGGTTATTAGGACTCACATCATCACTATGTCATCATTGATGCATAACCGCTGAATCACTTGTGGTGCACAACATGACACACAAAAGTAATACAAGTGATCTCGACTAAATTTTATTTGCCACAATCTGGGGTTATTTAAATTTTCCTTTGTTGGTCCATAGCATTGCTCATACATGCATGATTTCCATCTATAAATACACAACTCACTCTTATAGTTTCACACCACAAGCAACAAGCTACTAGCTCTTTCTTAAGCACAAAGCCAAAGTCAGTCCACTCCTAAAATGGCATCAAAATCTATGACTAGGGCTGCCTTCCTCCTCACTCTCAACCTTCTTTTCTTCACCTTAGTCACCTCAACTCACCATAAGACCTCATGCCCTCCACCCCCACCAGCCCCAAAATGCCCCACCCCCATCCCCCCAACCCCAAAGACTCCCACCCCTAAACCACCACCCCAAAGACCCCCACCCCTAAACCACCAACCCCAAAGACCCCCACCCCTAAACCACCAACCCCAAAGGCCCCAACCCCTAAACCACCAACCCCAAAGGCCCCACCCCAATACCACCCACCCCAAAGCCCCCAACCCCAATACCACCCACCCCTACCCCAATACCACCCACCCCAACGACCCCGACCCCACCCAAGGCACAATGCCCTAAAGACACTCTAAAATTGGGCGTTTGCGCAAACTTGCTCAATGACTTGGTCCACCTAGTCGTGGGCACCCCCGCCACCTCCCCTTGCTGCAGTCTCATTGGTGGACTAGCCGATCTTGAAGCTGCAGTTTGTCTTTGCACTGCCATTAAAGCTGGTGTCTTGGGAATCAATCTTAATATTCCCGTTGATCTCAGCTTGTTGCTTAACTATTGTGGTAAGGAGACCCCAACTGGATTCCAATGTGCGTAAACGAGCTCAATGTTTCGCTAGTATGTTATAGTTCTTGATTATATTTCCCATATTTTCCTTCTACTTTTGGTATGTGTGTGTGTGTGTGTGTGTGTGTGTTGGGCTTAAATGGCCTCAAGTGAGTATTCGTTTCTGTTATGTATTACTTTGAAGGAGGAAGGCTTCTCGCCTTCTCTCGTATCTATTGTAAGTTTACTTTCATTTTGATCAATAATAATAATACAATAAAAAAATGAACTTTCAAGAAATGTGTTACGATTGCAAGCATTTACTATGAGCATTGGACTTGTATGTGTATTCACTTGAAGGGTAAGAAGTAAGATTAATTAAACTGTGGCAAAGCCTTTCTTCAATTTAACAATTGTGATTCTGATCAGAAAAGTTTTAACTAGACAGGATATTCGATAAATGATAAGAATATAAGGAGCCTTCCATGACCAAAACTTACTGTCCTCGATCCTGTGCTTGTCTATCAAAATAGACATGATGGCAGTGGCAAAGCCACGTTCAAGCCAATTGGACCCCCTTTCGATTTTAGAAATAGAATGTGTCAATCTTTTCAAAATTTTTTTCAGAAATAATGATCTTTTACCATTAAAAGTGCTGAATATAGACATTTTTTAACCCCCTTTTGAGAAAAGATTGCACTAATATTTTTTTTGGCCCTTTTTATGCCTAATTTGGATACCTCAGTTAAACAGTTATCCCAAAAGGATCCTTGACCTCATTTCTCGAAAATTACTGATTTCGCCACTGCATGATGGTGCACCTAGTTGGAACCAGCACGCACGCTCTCGTCTTTTTTTCTTTATTCCTTTAAACATAAAAACAGTATGCCCTAAAATTAACAAACAAAACTCCTTAACTTCCATCATGAGAAAAGGATACAATGACAGAAATTGGGACCAATAAATAGAAAGATAGCACAAGACAAGGGTGAAACACTTCAATGACCAAGCACCACATATTGTTCCATACTTTACCATTTGAAATATCAGAGAGGGGAAATTGCCTTAATGCAAAATAAATAAAATTAACGCTTGTTCTTGCATACGAAACGAGCATTGAGTTTTGCCAAAAAAATTTAGGCAGTGTGGATTCTAAAGATGAATAAATCTCATTGAAACAAGCACAGAGTTTATATTTGTAAAACCAGCACCCCTTGATGAGTATTTTTAAGGCGTGTTTCATGAATTTGACAGCAATTCTTGAATCAAGATTAATACCAAACATAAACGATCGTGATCTGATTATAAAGTAAAAAAAGAAAGCTTTTTTCGTATTATTTTGTCCATCCAGATCACATAATTTGCAACCTAGGGCCAGATTAGAGCCAAAGCTCTCTTCACATAGTTTGCTAGCTAGGGGAACTTAGAATCCAAACCACAATTTTCTTAAGTTGACTTTCTGACCATGACATACCATTTACAGATGACATCTGAGTTCTGACATCTGACTACTCTAATACACTGGGAAGGACAAAATTCAGGAAACTACGCCCCACAAATCGCGAAGTTTTAAGTTTTGGCAAACTTGACGGGCAATCAATTAGACTACCTGCAATGGCTTATTGGAGAGGGTATTGGATTGGGGTCAATAGGGTGGGAGCTTCCAATGGGTTATTGAACACATTATTGAAGGGGGGGGGGGTATTGACCGGATCCAACACCCATTGATGCAGCAAATGTGGGCCAGCCGGAGACACGCGTCACGCCAGGATAGGCGCCGACATGGCGTGTGCATGTCACGCGCGCGAGGGAGAGTGAGGCGTGCGGAGAGGAGCCTTATCCCACCCCAGCCAATCCCATTCAGCCACTTGTCCTCCGCTGGTTGGTCCGTTTTATTTTTCTCACCCATTTTTTCAAACTGCATTATCTTTAAAAAAAAAAAAAAAAAAAAAAAAATTATACCAAAATTCAGCATTTTTTTCCTCTATAAGTAGAGCCAAATTCCACTAGATTTCGACACCAAAAAAAAACCCTCATCTCTTTTGTGAAATGGATCCTAATAATAACCATTTCAACCCCCAAAATTCAAGTAATTATCGTTTTCCCTACAACAATCCTTCGATTTATCAATTTGATGGTCAGTCTTCCAACCAACCACGTCCTCCAAATATACCAAATCAATCTTCCAGCCAACCATTTCCTCAAAATATACAAAAATTTTCTTATCCACCAAATTTCATGGCTTCGGCAGTGCCAAATTGGCCTCCTCCATATTATCCAATGCCAATGCAACCACCCCCACCACCTTATAATCCCTATATGCCAAGAAATGAAAATGTTGGTGGAACTGAATCATCAGAATTTCCACTATATTCAACACAAGTGTCTCTGGGTATGTACGCCGGTGCTAACGATGCTACTCCAACGGAAGAGGTTTCAGGCACTGCCAAAAAAAGAAGCGCTAAATGGACAACGGAAGAAAATTTGGTGCTACTTAGTGGGTGGATTAAATATTCCACGGACAGTGTTATTGGAAGAAATCAGAAAATGGAGGCGTATTGGGGTAAGATTGCGCAATACTGTAACGAGCATTGTCAATTTGACCCTCCCCGTTGGAAGAAATCATAGTTAATGCTTCAATCGAGAAGACTCGGGCAAAAAATAGAAAAATATGGATGAAGTTAAAAGAGAAGGGCCATCGATGAGCATGAGCAAATGCTTTTTGACCAGTTGACTGCCGAGCTGTTTGGCAATTAATTTTCTGCTTTAATGTTTGTTTTTTAATTTTATGTCAGTTTTATGTAATGATGTACTACTTTAATGTGTGTTTTCTATTTTATGTCAGTTACCTGCAATAATGTACTCGCCTTATCTTTTAATTAAATCTATTTAATTCTAGCTTTGGAATCCGTCAATTTCAACCACTCAACCGAATCCTTATCATTTAATTAACTCGATTTAATTCTATTTCAAATCCGTCAATTTCAACCACGCAACCGAATCCTTATCCTTTATTTAACTCGATTTAATTCTATTTCAAATCCGTCAATTTCAACCACTCAATTTCTCTATAAATAATACTCTCTTCCTTCATTCTTCCTACACCAAATACACTCTCCTTTCTTTCTTCCTACATCAAATACTCTCTCTTTTCCTTCTTCCAACATCAATGGATCCATCCAAATTTCCATTTTTTTATATCGAAGCCTACAAAAGGCAATATGAAATTGAGGATAGATTTATTGTGAACCGGTTTTTTCAACCCGAAACACAGAAAAAAACTCGAAAATATTTCAAAAGAGATCACGCTTTGTACAATAAGAGTCTGGTCGAAGACTACTTTTCCGAAAATGCTAGGTACAAAGATTTTTTTCGCCTACGATATCGGATGGAGAAACATGTATTCCTTCGCATTGTCGCGGACCTATCAAACCATGACGAATACTTCACACAAAGATTTGATGCTGCCGGCAAAGAAGGGCTATCTCCAGAAGCAAAATGTACCACAGCCATACGAATGTTAGCATATGGTATGTCCGCCGATCAAATTGATGAATACATAAAAATTGGAGGAAGTACAGTGTTGGAGATTACGTAGATTTTGCACTGGGGTCATTCAGTTGTATGAGCAAGAGTACTTGAGAGCCCCAAACGAAGCTGACTTGCAAAGAATACTTGACGTTAATGAGCAGCGGGGGTTCCCAGGGATGATCGGGAGCATTGATTGCATGCACTGGGAATGGAAAAATTGTCCCACTGGTTGGAAAGGTCAATTTACTAGAGGTGATAAAGGAACCACCACGGTTATCCTTGAAGCAGTTGCCACTCAAGATTTATAGATTTGGCATGCCTTTTTCGGATGTCCAGGAACATTGAAGGATATAAATGTTCTGGACCGATCGCCAGTGTTCGATCGTCTTGAACAAGGAAATACTCCACGAGTCAATTTCTTTGTGAATCAACATCCATATGATATGACGTATTATCTTGCTGACGGTATCTACCCTAATTATCCAACTTTCGTCAAATCGGTTAAACTTCCTCAAAGCGAAGAAGATAAGCTATTTGCGAAATTTCAAGAAGGCTGTCGGAAGGATATAGAACGTGCATTTGGAGTGCTCCAAGCTCGATTCAAAATCATCCGAGAACCATGTCGAATGTGGCAGATGAAGGACTTGGCTCTAATCATTAGGTCATGTATCATATTACATAATATGATTGTTGAGGATGAACGGGATACATATACTCAGAATTGGCTTGACTTTAATGATCAATCGAGGCAAGCGGATCTGGTAATCAGCAACCATTCTCGACTGAGATATTACCTGCATTTGAAGATCATGTACGTACTAGAGCGTAATTGCGTGATTCAAGAGCTCATAAACAATTGCAGAAGGATCTAGTCAAGCACATATGGGCTAAGTTCGGAAATTAATAATTTAATAGTTTTATTGCATTGTGAGTCGAGTCTATTGTATCGTTTGTTTTTTTTTCTTCATTACTTGTATCGCGAGTTAAGCTTATTGTAACTTTTTTTTGTTTAATAATAATTATCGTTATTTCTCGTATTTATTTAATTACAATTAAAAAAACATTAATTAAGTGTGATTTTTTTAATTATAAATTATTATTATTATTATCCCGAAAATATAATTATTATTATTAATTATTATTATTTTTATTATTATTATTTTACTAATCATAAAAATAAAAGATATAAAATAAAATAAAAGTGGTGGGGTAGGATGATGAGTTGGGAGGGTGTTGAATGGAAAGTATTAAATAAGCCATTGGAAGGTGTAAAAGTTGATGGGTTGTTGAATGAGTAGGTGGATGGAGAGAGAAGATGAGGTGGAGTGATAAAGTGGGTGTTGAATGGAATATGGTTATTTAACCACTGTGGATGGTCTTACTTTCTCCGTCACTTTACCATATCTTTTTGGTTTTTTTGGTCTTTCTAAGTGATCAAATAATCAGAATTCTATAATCACACTCTTTCTACTAGAAAAAAATGTTACATTTTCATCAAAACTTACATTAAGACGGACTTTAACTCCCCTCTGCTAAAAATAATGAAAGAAGACGTGACTGCATGCGTAGATTCATCGCTGCTTTATGAATTATGTAAGCCTTAAATGGTTTATGAGCTTTACAGTGTGTACTTTTATCATAATTATCAATTAAAAGTTAACTACGACATCATTTAACGTCGACCAAATGGGAATTAATTAGAAGTCCACTCTATACAGATTCATAATTTCAAAATCAAATGAAGCTTAGATTTCAACTTGCATTTGATCTCTTGTGAAAATATTCCATATTTGCAACTCAATGGCCCCACATATATACATGGTTCCATAGAATTTCCTAATTTCATCTTAAATAAAACAAATATTAATATATAATTATACATAAATTTCATCTATAAAAGCCTACTACCCTTCATTAAGTTCCACACCCCAACTTACTAGCAACTGTAGGGACCGCGACCATCACCGCCACTTCCCACATTAGTATGATATTGTCCGCTTTGGGCCCAGCCCGCACGGATTTGTTTTTGGGTCAACTCCCAAAAGGCCTCATACTAATGAAGTGAGTGGGTGCTCTTATATACCTTGCAATTGTTTCCTTAATTGCCGATGTGGGACTTTGGGTTGCACCCCAACAATCCTCCCCTCAAACCAAGGACCACACCGCTATGGCCCGCAGTGTTTCCTCTGGCCCATATCGGCGAAAGCTTGTACCAACCGCCCGCGAAACACCATTGCCCTCGATTGCACCAACCGCCCGCGGAACACCACCGCCCTCGATTGTACCAACCGCCCGCGAAACACCATCGCCCTCGATTGCAAGACTCGATTCGCTATGTCGCACAAGGGGAACCCCACCATATAAAGCACACACACGGTCCACCCGGTCGGGCCCATTCGAACCAGGCTCTGATACCACTTGTAGGGACCGCGACCACCACCACCACTTTCCCACATTAGTATGAGGCCTTTTGGGGGATGCCCAAAAACAAATCCGTGCGGGCTGGGCCCAAAGCAATTGTTGGAGTAGAGATCCTCAAAGGAACAAAAGGAAGATTTCCAGGCGGAGGAGCGAGCGGGCGCTCGAGCCATAGCAGGCGGGCGCTTATTTGGACAGAAGGTTGGGACTTCGGAAAATCCACAACGAGCGGGCGCCTGGGGTAGGCCAGGCGGGCGCCTGGTCCGCTGACGGGAATTCGGGACTCCTTATTTGTTTAGGTTTAGATCTTATTCCAGGGCTTATATTTAAGCAATGTTCCGCCCCCAAACTCATTGTAACTCAGATTTAACATATTATAGTGCAAGATCCTGGCTTGGTAGTGCCCCCAGACGTAGTCAAACATATTGACGAACTGGGTAAACAATTTCTGTGTCTTTTCTTGCTTTGATTTCTTGTGATTTGTTTGTGTGCTTTTATTGTTCTTGTGATTTGCTTGGGTAGTGGAGGGCTATATCCACAACAACTGGTATCAGAGCCTGGTTCGAATGGGCCCCGACCGGGTGGACCGTGTGTGTGCTTTATATGGTGGGGTTCCCCTTGTGCGACATAGCGAATCGAGTCTTGCAATCGAGGGCGATGGTGTTTCGCGGGCGGTTGGTACAATCGAGGGCGGTGGTGTTCCGCGGGCGGTTGGTGCAATCGAGGGCAATGGTGTTTCGCGGGCGGTTGGTACAAGCTTTCGCCGATATGGGCCAGAGGAAACACTGCGGGCCATAGCGGTGTGGTCCTTGGTTTGAGGGGAGGGTTGTTGGGGTGCAACCCAAAGTCCCACATCGGCAATTAAGGAAACAATTGCAAGGTATATAAGAGCACCCACTCACTTCATTAGTATGAGGCCTTTTGGGAGTTGACCCAAAAACAAATCCGTGCGGGCTGGGCCCAAAGCGGACAATATCATACTAATGTGGGAAAGTGGCGGTGATGGTCGCGGTCCCAACAACTGGTATCAAGAGCTCTGGTTCAAGATCAGGGTTAATCGTAAGATTGGTTTATCAAGCGATTGGGTGTTGTCAAGCAATCAAGAATGGGCAAGGACAAACAGGCGGTTGAGAAATTTGATGGTTCTGACTACGGGTTTTGGAGGATGCAAATAGAGGATCTCTTGTACAACAAAGATCTCTATAAGCCTCTAAAGGGTGTCAAACCGGAAGGAGAAAAGCAAGAAGATTGGGATCTCATGGATCGGAAGGCCCTAGGGGTGGTTAGATCTACTTTGTCAAAGTGGATCGCGAAGACTACCAAGAAGGCGAAAACCACCAAAGAGCTATTGGATTATCTTACTGAGAGATTTGAAACTCCATCTGCTGCAAACAAGGTTGATTTGATACGCAAGATGGGTAGTCTCAAGATGCAAGAGGGAGGATCCTTGGCTAAACACATCGATGAGTTTATGGATGTTATAGACTCATTGACTGCGTTGGATATTACGTTTGATGATGAGGTTCATGCGTGCTTATTGCTAGCGTCTTTACCAGGAAGTTGGAGCGGGACGGTGACAGCGATCAATGCTTCAGCGGTAAGAACAAGTTGAAGTATGATGATGTTAAAGATTTCTTGTTGGGCGAGGAAAATCGTTTGAAGAAGTTGGGGACATCGTCTACTTCGGGATCGGCCTTAGCTACTACTAGCAGGGGAAGGCCGAGTACTAGCAATAAGGGGAGAACTGAATCAAGGGAAAATGTAGTGGGTGGTAAGGGCAAGGCCGTGGAGATCAGAGATAAACCAAGGGTTGCGAAAGGATCGGTGCAGTGTTATCATTGTAAGGAGTTAGGACACTACAAGAGGGACTGTCCCATGCGAGGGGATAAATCGGCGAATGTGACAGTCGAAGGTGATGATGTACTGGTTCTGAGTGTTAGTAGTACACTAGAATCATGGGTGCTGGATTCGGGGGCATTATTCCACTCTTGCGGGCATGCAGAAGAGATGGAGAATTATACTTCCGGTGATTTCGGTAAGGTCTATCTGGCGGATGGCGAGCCTTTGGAAATCAAGGGAAGGGGGATGTCAGAATAGGAGCATCGGACGGGAAGGTCCTACATCTGAACGGGGTCAGGCACATTCCGAGTTTGAAAAAGAACCTATTATCAGTTGGGCAGTTGGACGAAGAAGGTTACAAGGTAACATTCGGCTGCAGGAACTGGGTTATTACCAAGGAAGATTCTGAGATCGCTCGGGGTAATAAGGAGGGGACATTGTATTTGGCGAATAACACCAAGGATAGTATCGCGGTGGCGTCAGCCAAGGGTGATACTGATTTGTGGCACTGTCGATTGGGTCACATGAGTGAGAAGGGGATGAAGATACTTTGTTCAAAGGGACTACTACCGGGTTTGAAGACAGTCGACGTGGGGATCTGCGAAGATTGTGTGTTTGGCAAACATGCGAGAAGTAATTTCTCGAGGACATGTAGAGCTTTGAGGGAAGCAAAGTTAGAACTGTTCACACGGATTTGTGGGGACCATCTCCGGTAACTTCTCTGGGTGGTGCGTCATATTACATGACCTTCATTGATGATTCAACAAGGAAGGTCTGGGTTTATTTCTTGAAACACAAAGATGAGGCATTCGAGGTGTTTAAGAAATGGAGGGCCTTGGTGGAGAATCAGACGGGACTTAAGCTTAAGTGCTTGAGTTCAGATAACGGAGGGGAGTATGAGCTCGGGGAGTTCAAGGGAATATTGTGCAGCGAATGGCATTCGCATGGAGAAGACTCCAAAGGGCACACCACAACACAACGGGGTTGCAGAGAGGATGAACAGGACATTGAACGAGCGGGCTAGAAGTATGAGGTTGAAGTGTGGACTTCCGAAGACGTTTTGGGCATATGCAGTTGACACGGCGGCTTTCTTGATCAATAGGGGACCATCGGTACCATTGGGGAATGGAATTCCAGAGGAAGCATGGAGTGGCAAGCAGGTAAATCTGTCCTTTCTTCGCATATTTGGCTGCGTTTCATATGTTCATATTGATTCTGCTGATAGAACTAAGTTAGATGCAAAATCTGTAAAATGTACGTTTATTGGGTATGGTGGGATGACTTCGGGTATAAGTTTTGGGATGACCAAAAACCATAAAATTATTCGTAGTCGAGATGTGGTATTCAATGAACAGGTATTGTATAAGGACAGAAAGGGGGCATCTGATGATATTAGTTCGGAACCGGAGGTTGTAGAGGTGGATATTCCAGACTCGGGTGGGAGCAGACGGTTCATGATGACCAAAGTCAGGGGGTCACTGAAGATGAACCACATACTCCGGAACCGGATATTCCGCTGCGTAGATCCAGCAGGTTGTGTGGATCACCTGACAGGTATACTCCTTCAAATTACTATTTGTTGTTGACAGATAGTGGGGAACCAGAATGTTATGCGGAGGCTGTTCGTAGTTCACTTTGTGATAAGTGGAAAGCTGCGATGGATGATGAGATGGACTCATTGAAAGCCAACAAAACTTGGGAGTTGATTAGACTGCCTAAGGGGAGAAGGCATTGCATAACAAGTGGGTTTACCGGATCAAGGAGGAAGCAAACGGCAGTAAGCGTTACAAGGCAAGGTTGGTTGTAAAAGGGTTTCAGCAAAAGTACGGTATTGACTACACCGAGGTATTCACTCCTGTTGTGAAGATGACCACTATCAGAATGGTTCTGGGGATAGTAGTGGCGGATAACTTGTTGCTGGAGCAGATGGATGTAAAGACGGCCTTTCTTCATGGTGATTTGGAGGAAGAAATTTACATGGTACAACCAGAGGGGTACTTGTCTAAGGGTAACGAGGAACTGGTTTGCAAGTTGACTAAGAGCTTGTATGGCCTTAAACAAGCTCCTAGGCAGTGGTACAGGAAGTTTGATGGATTCATGCATGACATTAAATTTGTCAGATGTGAGGCGGATCATTGTTGCTACTTCAAGAACACAGACAATGGGTATATAATCTTGCTGTTATATGTGGATGACATGCTAATAGCGGGCTCTAGCAGTAGAGAGGTAAACAGATTGAAGGCTCAGTTGTCAGAACGGTTCGAGATGAAGGATTTGGGGGAGGCCAGAAAAATCTTGGGCATGCGGATTGACCGGAATAGGGAGTTGGGTAAGTTGGTTCTTTCACAAGCAGAATACGTGAGAAAGTCTTGACAAGGTTCTGCATGGAAGAGGCGAAGCCGACAGGGACACCATTGGGTATGCATTTCAAGCTATCTGAGAAGGACTCACCTAAGGGCAAGGAGGAGCGTGACAAGATGGAGAGGACTCCATAGCTTCGGCAGTGGGGAGTCTAATGTATGCAATGGTGTGTACAAGGCCGGACATTGCACATGCGGTGGGAGTAGTCAGCCGGTACATGGGCAATCAGGGAAGCAACATTGGGAAGCGGTTAAATGGATCCTGCGTTACTTAAAGGGTACTGCTGGTAAGGCTCTATGTTTCTCAAGCAAGGAGGTCGTGTTAGCGGGTTATGTGGATGCGGATTTGGCTTCAAGTGATCTTGATAAGAGGAGAAGTACTACAGGTTATGTTTTCACATTGGGTGGTACGGCTATCTCCTGGGCTTCAAAATTGCAGAAGATCGTGGCTCAGTCGACTGCGGAAGCAGAATATGTGGCAGTGACAGAGGCAAGCAAAGAGATGGTATGGTTGCAGAACTTCTTGGGTGAACTTGGGAAAACGCGAAGTGGTAATGCTCTCTACAGTGACAGTCAGAGTGCAATACATTTGGCAAGGAATCCAGCGTTTCATTCTAGGACGAAGCACATTGAGCTGAGGTTTCACTACATCAGGCATCTCTTGGAGAGGAAGATCTTAAGGCTGGAGAAGATATTGGGATCAGAGAACCCGGCTGACATGTTGACCAAGGTGGTAAACCTTGAAAAGTTGAAGCTATGTAAAGCTTCAATTGGGCTTGGAGAATAGGAGAGGGGGAAGGCACTACCATGATCGAGGTGAGCACTAGGAAGACACCAAGGATGAGTTGAAGACGGATACGGGGCTTGTATATGCGGTTGATCTCTAGGTGGGAGATTGTTGGAGTAGAGATCCTCAAAGGAACAAAAGGAAGATTTCCAGGCGGAGGAGCGAGCGGGCGCTCGGGCCATAGCAGGCGGGCGCTTATTTGGACAGAAGGTTGGGACTTCGGAAAATCCACAACGAGCGGGCGCCTGGGGTAGGCCAGGCGGGCGCCTGGTCCGCTGACGGGAATTCGGGACTCCTTATTTGTTTAGGTTTAGATCTTATTCCAGGGCTTATATTTAAGCAATGTTCCGCCCCCAAACTCATTGTAACTCAGATTTAACATATTATAGTGCAAGATCCTGGCTTGGTAGTGCCCCCAGACGTAGTCAAACATATTGACGAACTGGGTAAACAATTTCTGTGTCTTTTCTTGCTTTGATTTCTTGTGATTTGTTTGTGTGCTTTTATTGTTCTTGTGATTTGCTTGGGTAGTGGAGGGCTATATCCACAACAGCAACTTCCTTGAGCATAAGCTAGTTTGTTTAAGTGTGATATCCCCCATCCCACATCGGAAATATGTGGGAATTGAGTGTGCTATATAGAAGGCACGTCTACTAAGCATCAAATCATCCATTGGATTTTTGGAGGCCTGTAATGGGCTGTGGTTGACCCAATTGAGGAGATGCTTGGTGGGCTAGTGTATGGTACCTATGTGGCGGGTCGGGTCTGCGGACTCGGGTCGTTACAAATGGTATCAGAGCGGAACCCCGGACTTAAGGCTTGCGAGCTAGCCTGGGGTACGATCTGGGTATTGATTGACCTTGCCAGGGACGACAAGGGTTTGAGTGGGGGAGATTGTGATATCCCCCATCCCACATCGGAAATATGTGGGAATTGAGTGTGCTATATAGAAGGCCCATACACTCCTACTAAGCATCAAATCATCCATTAGACTTTTGGGTGGGCCTGTGGTGAGCCAAGTGGACCCAAGTTGTTTGTGCTAAGTAGGCCAGTTGTGTGGTGCTTATGTAGCAGGTCGAGCTTGCGGGCTCGGATCGTTACAAATGGTATCAGAGCGGAACCCCGGCCTTAAGGCTTGCGAGCTAGCCCGGGGGTACGATCTGGGTATGATTGACCTTGCCAGGGACGGCAAGGGTTTGAGTGGGGGAGATTGTGATATCCCCCATCCCACATCGGAAATATGTGGGAATTGAGTGTGCTATATAGAAGGCCCATACACTCCTACTAAGCATCAAATCATCCATTAGACTTTTAGAGGCCTGTGATGGGCTGTGGTTGACCTAATTGAGGAGATGCTTGGTGGGCTAGTGTATGGTACCTATGTGGCGGGTCGGGTCTGCGGACTCGGGTCGTTACATTAAGTCATACCAAATCTTCCAAAAAATGGCTTCACAATCTCTAACAAGTGCTGCCTTTATCCTCACTCTTAACCTTCTCTTTTTTCACTTTGGTGACCTCCACTTACACCACCCCATGCCCACCACCACCTCCGAAAGGCCCTAAGCCCCACCCGCCTACTCCCACCTCATCACCACCACCAAAAACCCCTACGCCCCACCCGCCTACTCCCACCTCATCACCACCACCTAAAACCCCTACGCCCCCCCACACAAACTCCGACCACCCCCACCACCCCTACCACCCCTACTACCCCTACCACCCCAACGGGACAATGCCCGAAAGACACTCTCAAATTAGGAGTTTGTGCTAACTTGCTTAGCAACTTGGTCAACCTAGTTATAGGAACCCCGGCAACTTCCCCTTGTTGTACTCTCATTGGTGGTTTTGTTGATCTTGATGCTGCTGTTTGCCTTTGGACTGCCATTAAAGCTGGCGTCTTGGGAATTAACCTCAATATTCCCGTTGATTTTAGCTTGTTGCTTAACTTTTGTGGCAAGAAAGTCCCTACTGGATTCCAGTGCGCCTAAACTCCGTCCCATGGTTTTGCTTATTGTAGTCTCCGATACTTGAATTATACTTTCCCTATCCTTTTCCTGCCTGTTTTGCTGTTTTCGTAAGTGTACGTACCCTTGACCAAGGGCGTAGTGTTTATTTGTATAAGGTATTACTTTGAATAAAAAGTGAGATTTTGTCATATATTAATGAGTTAAATTTCTTGAAGCGCCTACCCTACATCAGGGAATTAACAAACCTTGGCTTCAATATATAAAGATCCTGGGCTACTCCTCTCATATATAGCCAATTGGTTTTGCGATAGAATAACAGACTTTATCACAAATCCTCCATGGAAATTAAGAAAAGAAGCTAAAGATTAATGTAGTTACATGTTGGAAATGCCACAACAACAACATTGGACTTGTTTATGAACGACAATCACCTGTATTGGAAAGAAAATAAGTAAGCTAAAGTTCCTTTAAATAGCGTTTTCACGGGGTAGATCAACCTCCTCAATAATATAAGGTTTTCATGAGGTTGATCTTGTGCTGCTATATCCAAAGCAGGAATACCTTCGTTTAAGAGAATATATAGAAAGTCTTGGGATGCATGGCCCGCTTTTTCAGTTTCTTTCACTTGCATGGAGAGTAGCTAGGAATTAAGTATTAATATCAGAAAATATATACTCTAAGTCACGTCTTTAACTTCTATTTCGTAATGTTTATTTCAATCACCAAGCACCACGTACATTCACGTTTGGAACATGAAATTTGTCATTCCATACTATACCATTTGAAATCTTAGAGAATTGAATCCACTTTAAAGAAAAATAAATAAAAAACATATTTTTGCATGCCATACGAGCAATAAAATTGTCACAAAACCTTGATAGTGTGGATTCTAGAGACGAATCTATCTCATTGAATTATGTACAGAGCTTGCATTTGAAAAAAAGCACCCATTGATGATGATTTTTAACTCGTGTTTGGCAAATTTGAGTTCGGCAATTCTAGAATTGATAGTAACAAAAAATAAACATCAAGAAAACTTGAATATTTTTTATTAATGACAAGATCATGATCTGAATAAAACGTAGTACTAGAAAAGAACAATCTCTCTTCAGTGGCTTCTTTCATATTAATTTGTTAAGCAAGATTATAGGATTGATTACCAAGCTAGGACCACTACTTTGAGCCAAAGCTAGAGTCTCATATATAGTTTCCTAGCTATGGCAAATTTGAATCCTAACCTCAATTTTCACAGGTTGACTTGCTGATCATGACATGCCATTGAAAAATGTCATCTGACTGGTACTTAAGTAAAATGACAGTATACAACTGCCCAAAATAATGCAATAATTCATTTTTAGCAACGTTAATTTCACGTTGTGAAGGACACTATTAAGAAAACTGACCGACCATCAAATTGAGAGGCTTTAGTTCCGACAGACTTGTTAGAACCCTAGTTTCTTAAACAAGAGTTTTGACAAATAATTAAAGTGCTTAAAACAAACTATACTCAAAATTACTAGAAATCATTGAGTCATCAAAGGTCCACTATCTTCATCAATCGAGATAGCAGACCTTGATCATCTTGTCAACTCAGCTCCTGGTCAAAGTCAAACCTAACTTTGTACTGTTCATAAACACTATTTCAGTCAAAGATAATAGACTGACAATTGCCATTTCCAAGATGTTCAAAGACTGTTGGAACTCAACGGATATAAAGTGAAGACCTATAAAAGAAGCTCTCAGTAACTGAAGTAAACACACTTTTTTCCATATAACAATACAAGCTTTTAAGCAATTGTAAAGCATTCTTGAAACTTATAAATCTGTGCTAAATAGATTAGAATACATAGAGATCTCTGTTGGTGTTGTATGATCTAGGCACGTTATTTGAACGATTAATGTTATCTCTTGATTATGTACTAATAAAGATATTGAATATTTGATTATTATATCCTTTGCATGTTTATTATAATAATCCCCGTCCCTGATAATTATGATTAATTGTTAGTATAAGTTTAATAGATAATCATACGATGATTCTGGTGTATGGGATACAATTAAACTTATGGGTATTTGTTAGAGAATGAATACTGGACTGACCCGTATGAGATTTATGTCATGGTCACAATGTCATAATTAAATCTCATATAGTTATATTACTGGAATCTCTAGACCTGAGGTTATTACAGTCTTCCACTTGATGAACATTACGTTTGACATATTCAAACGTTACCCCTAACCGGGTAGCTATAAAGAATATGATTGGCATAATCAGAATCATGTAGGGAAGAGTAATAAGCCAAGATGGGATTTGTTCCTCGTAAAGAGAGATGTCAAGCTTTGGCTACTCGATGAATGGTATTGATGAAATGCATGGCCGTGCTCAAATAAGATTTGTAGTATCAATACATTCGGGATCGAGAAAGCATTGAACTATGTAAGTTGACCATTGACCATGGCTTACGTTCAATAGACATCGTGAAACAAAGAGATTGTAATATGTTCTATAAAGGATACGAACTTATATAGTTACACTAATTGGGTAGGTATGACGGTTTGCTAGAACCTAATCATATCTTATGGGTTTATACCAATTGCCAACTTAGTACAATCCTAAAGGGTCACACACATTAGAACGAATCTTAAAAGGACTTAATTGGAATTATGGGTCGAAGGGCCTTTGAGGAATATTAGGAAATTAGAGGAGAAAACTGGAAAAAGGAGAGGTCCGGTCGGACCACCCAATGGACCCGGGCGGACCTTGAGGGATCCGGCCGGACCATGATCAATACCCGGGCAGACCATCAGTCCTGTTTTGACTGGGATTTTCCTAATTCCTTTTCTTACGGGTTTAATCACTTGTTACCTATTTGGAATAGGTTTAACAAGTATATAAACAGCCTCTAACAATCCTAATCAGTCCTATGCATTGTGAAAGCCTCCAAAGAGTTTGGGAGACTATTTTCTTGTTCCACGATAAAAAAAGTGAAGAACAAGAACACATATTAATTCCATATAGTTTATTGTGAAATTGTGTTTCACAAATTGGTCTAGCAACCAAGATCAAAAGTTTCTTGATATTCGTTCATGGTGTGGATACCTTTAGAGGGTGAAGCTTATCACCTCCAAGTTCGTGATCTTGTTCGTGATTGTGTTCGTGATCAAGTTTGAAAAGCTCCATCGAATTCAAGGTTGTTAAATCAAACGCTTTAAGGGTTAGTATTCTAGTATTCATTGTAGATGTATTTGACTTAATCATATGAATGTATCTATTGGCTTTGGGTTTCATAAAATTTTAAATGCTTAATTCCGCTGCGCATGTTACTACGAAACCCAACAATCTCATCTAGCTATTTTAAGAGCAAACAAGAGATCATCAAAATTCACTTTTGTGAAACTTTTTCTTTTTCTTTTTCTGTACTTTGCAACAAGTACAAGCTTAGTTTGAGGCTAATTAGGCTGGAAAATTCTAAGGGAATTTTCCTGCAATTTATTGTAATTACTTGACGAAAGATTATAGTGGATTGCTTCTTCACTGTTGAGGATTGTGAGGCGTGGATGTAGGAGGGTTGCATTACTCTGAACCACGTTATATTATTGTGTTTGACCCTCTCCTTCTCTCACACTTGATCACACACTAATCACTTGTTATTTACTCATTTATTTCTTCTCTTTATTTATTCATTATTCCGCTGCATAACTCAACAAACACACACTGCACCTCAAGATAGTCGACCTGTCCTACCAAGATAGTCAACCTCTTGTGAATTAACAGTTTACTTGTTTAAAGTGCATAAGTGTAACAGGTTCTTTCAATTGGCACTAGAGCTGGTTTCTAAAAGACTTAAGTGTCTTCAAGCTTAACATCTTGTGAAGAATCCAGAAGCATTTATATCATGCCTCAACCAAGAAGAAATAATGAGAAAGACATTCCACATGTTGATGACTGTGAATCATTTGAAATTTTCTCCTCTAAAATCAAAACTTATCTTGATGCCAACAGTGTCTGGAACTGGTTTGTACTTCATGAAGAAGTTAGAATACCCACTCAACCTGACACAAATGGAGGAGATGTCAAATATAAAACTCCAGATCTATGGACTGAAACTGAAAGGCACTTAATCACAGCTAATCAAAAAGTTAAAAACATTTTACAAAAAAATGTTAATGACTCTTTGGCCCAAGAAATTGGGAAAGTTGAAACTGCAAAAGAAGCTTGAGATCTAATTAAAACCAAGTTTACTAAGCATACAAGTGTCAGAGCACAAAAATTATATAACCTATTAAGGCAACTTCACAACTTCAAATTTACCCATAGTGAAAGAGTTGGTGCTGCTAAAGACAGATTTGAAGACCTCCTTAGACAAGTGTCAGACAATGGCAAGAAATTAGACCAACAAGACCTATGCTTGAAAATCTTTTCAATCCCCCTTAAGAATATGAAAAAGTAGCATTACCTATAGGGAAGGTGTTGAATGGCCTGTTGGGTTTCGAGCAATCATGCGCAGCGGAAGATAGACATGAATAAAACCCAATAGCCTAGATCCGCTATGAACAATAATTCATAATAACAAGATGAAAGAAACTAACCTTTGTAGATCGTTATGTAAAACTTGGATTAAGCGTTAAGATAAACTCCCTCTACCGGTGATCCACACAACGAACAGATTTCAAGAACGCCTTCTTGAACTTGACTGCTAGGTCTTCAGATTGATCAACGATGATGAAGAATGATTCTTCAAAGCTCCCAAGATAATTGTGGTTGATGATTAGGAATTATCAAACACAATGATCCTAGTATATTATGTGTATTTTCTTTCTCAAAGAAAAAGTTTGAAATTGATCAAATCAATAGTTAGGAAACTTTTCCCGTCTGTCCACAATATATACAAGGGGTGTCCAAAACCCTTTAGGACTTAGGTCTTCTTGTCCAACAAGAATTAACTTAAATAAACTGATTTACAGGCACGCCGCCGTACGGCTTCTTGGCAGCCGTATGGCTCCAATTCAGCCGTACGGTGGCCATGATCAGTTTCCTCATTTTTCGCTCCTTTTAATTATCCGTTCTGCGTGTGTGACCCAATAGGATTATACTAAGTTGGCAACGAGTCCGAACCAGTCAAACATCGTAAATCATAAGCGGACTCTAGCAAGACATTATGACTACCCAATTAGTATAACTTTAGAATCCAAAGTTTCCTAAAATAGAACATAACACAATCTCTTTGTTATACGATGTCTATTGAAGGCAATCCATGGTCAATAGTCAACTTACATTTGTTCAATGCTTTCTCGATCCCGAATGTATTGATACTACAAATCATATTTGAGCACGGCCATGCATTTCATCAATACCATTCATCGAGTGGCCAAAGCTTGACATCTTTCTTTGACGAGGAACAAATCCCATCTTGGCTTATTACTCTTCCCTACATGATTCCGATTACACCAATCATATTCTTTATAGCTATCCGGTTAGGGATAACGTTTGAATATTTCAAACGTAATTTTCATCATGTGGAAGACTGTAATAACCTCAGGTCTAGAGATTCTAGTGATATAACTATATGAGACTTAATTATGACATTGTGACCATGACATAAATCTCATAGGGGTTAGTCCAGTATTTGTTCTCCAACAAATACCCAAAACTCTAATTGTATCCTATACACAATAATCATCATATGATTATCTATTAAACTTATACTAATAATTAATCATAATTATCAGGGACGAGAATTATTATAATAAACATGCAAAAGATACAATAATCAAACATTCAATATCTTTATAAATAATAACATTAATTTTACAAACAACATGCCTAGGGCATAACACCAACAATCTCCCACTTGCACTAGACCTAATTAATGTATCGAATACACATAGACCTAACATGACAATCATGCTTTGCTTGCGGAAGACCCTTTGTTAATGGGTTTGCAATATTATCATCAGTTGGTACTCTGCATATATTTACGTGTCCTCTATCAACGATCTCTTGAATGATATGAAAACGCCTAAGTATGTGTTTGGATTTCTGATGCGATCTAGGTTCCTTTGCTTGAGCAATAGCACCATTATTATCACAATAAAGGTCTATTGGATTAGCAATCCTAAGAACCACCTCTAGTTCACCAATGAACTTCTTAATCCAAACAACCTCTTTAGCAGCTTCGGATGCAGCAATATACTCAGCTTCAGTTGTAGAATCTGCTACGGTACTTTTCTTAGAACTCTTCCAGCTAACAACACCTCCATTAAGCAAAAATACAAATCCATATTGCGATCTAGAATCATCCTTGTCAGTTTGGAAACTTGCATCTGTGTAATCAATTACAACAAGATCATCTTCCATACCTCCATACACTAAGAACGAATCTTTAGTCCTTCGCAAGAACTTAAGAATCATCTTGACTGCAATCCAGTGACTCTTACCAGGATCTGATTGGTATCTGCTCATCATGCTTAAAGCATACAAGACATCGGGTCTAGTACATATCATGGCATATATGATTGATCCAATTGCGGAAGCATATGGAATCCCAATCATTGTCTCACGTTCATCAGTCGTCTTAGGACACTGATTCTTGCTTAGAGTTATGCCATGGCCTACTGGAAAATTTTCTCTCTTAGAGTTTTCCATGCGGAATCTCTTAAGACCTTTGTCAATATATGTATCTTGACTTAAACCAATCAATTTCTTGGATCTATCACGATAGATCCTAACTCTAAGGATATAAGAGACTTCTTTTATATCTTTCATTGAAAAACACTTTCCTAACCAAGTCTTTACATACTGCAGTGCAGGAATATCGTTTTTCCAATGAGTAATATGTCATCAACATATAGTACTAGAAATAATACTATGCTCCCACTAATCTTCTTGTATACACAAGGCTCATCTTCGTTCTTGATGAAGCCAAACTCTTTGACCGATTCATCAAATCGAAGATTCCAACTCCTTGAGTCTTGCTTCAATCCATAGATGGATCTTTGCAATTTGCATACTTTGTTAGAATTACAAAACCTTTAGGTTGTGTCATGCAAACATCCTCAAGTAAGTTCCCGTTAAGGAACGCTGTTTTGACATCCATTTGCCATATCTCATAGTCAAAATATGCGGCTATGGCAAGTAAAATTCTTATTGACTTGATCATTGCTACGGGCGAAAATGTTTCATCATAGTCGATTCCATGAATCTGCCTATAGCCTTTCGCTACAAGCCTAGCTTTATAAGTATGCACCTTTCCATCCATGTCAGTTTTCTTTTTGAAAACCCATTTGCATCCTATGGTTTTTACACCTTCGGGTGCATCAATCAGGTTCCAAACTTGATTATCATACATGGACTTAATTTCAGATTCCATGGCTCCAAGCCATTTATCTGAATCAAGAGCGGACATCGCTTCTTGATAGGAAGTGGGTTCGTCATCAACTATGACTTCCACTTCATTGCTATCCGTCATGAGAAATCTATATCTCTCAGGTTCGGATCGCACTCTACCAGTTCTGCGAGGAACTTGAGTATTTTGAATAGGTTCCACAACTCATTGTGAAACTTGTTCAGATCCAACGGTTTGTTCCATATTATTTTTGGGTTCTCGAATCTCTTCGAGATTAATTTTACTCCCACTAATTCCTTTGGAGAGAAAATATTTCTCTAGAAAGGTACCATCTCGAGCAACAAACACTTTGTTGTCCGTGCGGTTGTAAAAGTAATATCCCTTAGTTTCCTTAGGGTAACCCACGAAAATACATTTGTCAGATTTTGGTGCAAGTTTGTCAGAGATCATTCTCTTAACATAAGCATCACAACCCCAAATCTTCATGAACGACAAACTAGGTTTTCTTCCAGTCCACATCTCATATGGAGTCTTTGGAACATATTTAGTTGGAACTCTGTTTAGTGTAAGAGCAGTAGTTTCTAGTGCATGTCCCTAAAATAATAAAGGAAGATCAACTTGACTCATCATAGAGTGAACCATATCTAATAAAGTCCTATTTCTCCTCTCAGACACACCATTCCATTGTGGTGTTCCACGTGGAGTTAATTGTGAAACAATTCCACAATCTTTAAGATGATTGTCAAATTCTTGGCTTAAATATTCTCCACCATGATTGGATCGAAGTGCTTTAATAGTTTTGCCAAGTTGGTTTTGTACTTCATTTTGAAATATTCTAAATATCTCAAAGACTCACTTTTATGTTTCGATAAGTAGACATAGCCATATCTACTAAAATCATCAGTAAAAGTTATGAAGTATTGATATCCTCCCCTAGCACTGCTACTCATTGGTCCACACACATCAGTATGTATGAGTCCCAATAAGTCACTAGCCCTTTCACTACTCTTAGTAAAAGGCGTCTTTGTCATCTTTCCAAGTAAACAAGACTCACAAGTTTCATATGATTCAAAATCACGTGAATCTAAAAGTCCGTCCCCATGGAGTTTTGAGATACGCTTCTCATTAATATGACCAAGACGGCAATGCCACAAATAAGTATGATTTATATCATTAGGTTTGGATTTCTTATTTACATTATAAATATTCTCATTATTTCCATTCTCAACATCAAGAACATAAATGCCATTAAATGAACATGCAGTACAATAAAGCATATCATTTAAATAAATAGAAAACTTCTTATTTTTAATAAGAAAACTATAACCTTCATTATCCAAACAAGAAACTGAAATAATATTTCTACTCAAATCCGGAACGTAATAACAATTGTTCAAAACAAGAATTTATCCGCTAGGTAAAATGACATCATATGTTCCTACAGCTAATGCAGCAACTCTTGCTCCATTTCCCATGCATAGGTCCACTTCGCCATCTTTGAGTAGCCTCCTATTCTTTACTGCCTGCACATTCAAACAAATGTGAGATCCACATCCGGTATCTAATAACCAGGAACTAGAAGTAGAAAGTATAATATCTATAACATAGATACCTGAAGTAGACACAGTCCCACTGCTCTTCTTCTTCTTTAACTCTTCCTTGTAAACCTTGCAATTTCTTTTCCAATGACCAATCTCATTGCAGTGGAAACATATTGCATCCTTTTGGGAAATAGGTTTAGTCACAGTAGCATTGGCAACAATTGCCTTGCCAGTCTTGGGTTTGACAACCTTTGCCTTACCCTTTCCTTTGCCTTTCTGGCCCTTTCCTTCCTTAGACACTATGAGAAAAGGAGTGGCCACTTTACCGATTTTCTTTTCTACTATCTTAAGCATCTCATGCAACTCAGACAGGGACTTATCCATCCCATGCATATTAAAGTTCATGACGAACTGATTATAGCTTTTGGGCAATGAATTAAGAATAAAATCAGTGGCCAACTCAACATCAATTGGATGGCCAAGCCTCTCTAGATGCTCAAAAATGAACCTTCATCTTAAGAACATGAGGGCCCACAGCCTGCCCTTCGCTCATCTTGCATGAGACCAAGGCAGCTATAGTGTCGAACCTCTCTTGCCTTGCTTGTTCTTGAAACATATATTTAAACTGAACATCAAGGTCAAACGCCTCCAAGTTTTCAAGAGTCTTTTGAAGCTCTGGACACATGGCCGCAAGAATGAGACAACCCACCTCACGAGAATCACTTTTGTGCTTCTTGTAGGCGTTTCTCTCATCCTTGGGTGCATTATGAGCAGGTTCATCTACAGGAATGGGGTCATCAAGAATATAGAGCTTGTCTTCATGCTTTAGAACAATTCTAAGGCTACGGATCCAATCCGTGAAGTTAGCTACATTTTCTTGAAGCTTTTCCTTCTCAAGGATAGATCGCAATGATAAAGAACTTGAATTTTGAGCCATTATCTACAATTATGCAAACATGTAATCACATATAAGTACCAACTTCATTAAAGATATTATAAACATTAGTATTTCACAAATACTCCCACTAAATTATATAACCTTCAAATACATCCAATGTATCATATAATTTAAACGGGCTAAGATCCAACTTTAATTTAATTTCAAGTCCGCTTTGGCGATACTGCTCAAAATTAATTTAAATGGACCCCGAAGATATCATCGCCACCATACTCAAAGGCTTGGATTATGATACCTTCAAACCCATCATTGACTCAACCCGTGCACGTGACAATCCTATTTCCTTTGAAGCCCTCCATGAAAAGCTCATCCAACATGAACTCACCCTCAAACAAACCACTTCTCCCTCTCTTTTTCCCACCGCTGCCTTCACAGTCAACTCCCGCCCCACCACCAACCGCACATCTAACCGTGCCTCCAACCCCTCTCCTCCACCTCAAAAACCTAACAACCCACCCACTACCTTCAAAGGTAAATGCCAATACTGCCGAGCCATTGGTCATGTCATCTCCCAATGCCGCTCATTCAAAAGAGACTACCCCTCCGTCACTTCCCTCCCCCTCCCACCTACCCCACCCGAAACCCTAACCCTAACCCCCAAGCTCACACCACCGCCATTCAAACTCCTACCCATCCTAAGTCGTGGCTCATCGACAGTGGTGCCACCAACCACATCACCAACGATCTTTCTAATCTTTCTCTCCACACCCCCTACAATGATAGTGACGACGTCATTATTGGTGGCGGCTCTTCTCTTACTATTTCTCACATAGGTTCATTCTCTCTTTCTTACTCTACTTCAACCCTCCTTTTCAATAATGTGTTACATGTTCCTCGTATATCTCACAACATTCTTTCTGTTTCTCAATTCTGTCATGATAATAACGCCATCATTGAATTCTCACAATCTTCTTTTCTCATTAAGGACAAAGCCACGAGCCAAACCCTTCTCAGTGGACACCTTGAGCATGGCGTCTATGTCTGGCATCCTCCCTCAATTCAAGTTCACTCCAGCATCGTCTCTTCTCAGTTGTGGCATCATAGATTAGGACATCCCGCTCCCCCTATCCTTAGTTTGTTAAGTAGGAATTTTAATTTATCAATTACTTCTAGTTCCTCTTCGTGTAATTCTTGTTACATCAATAAAAGCAACAAATTACCTTTTGCTTCATCTTCTCTTATATCTCATGCTCCACTTGATCTCATTTTTTCCGATCTCATATATGACTCTTAGATCCTTTATGAGATTTAGACATCATATGTCTAACACGTTTTAATCTCATTTGTACCTTAGGCCCAAAACTTTGTCTTTTGATAGCCCAATTAAGTCAAACTATTTTAAACGTATAGGAATCACTCTTTCCTCATGTTGCTCATAGATGAATAGAATTAATGCGCCTCGCTTTGGCAGAGCCCCCATAAAACTACCCATGTACTCACAAGTGTTTAATCATGGATTGACACATAACTTAAAATTTTAAGAAGGTTCACACACATAAAGTTAATCAATTAACCGAATTAATTTTATGTGACATTAGTTGCGCTAGTTAAGGATTAAAGTCTGAAACTTTGAGATCACGCCAATCTTAAACTCCTTTAAGATTCTAATCTCAATGTCTGGACTTCTGAACTTACATCTATTTAAGGAAACACGGTTTCAAAAACCAGCCATCTGAAACGGATCAAATCATTATAGTCCAAACCATCCGCAGAGCATCTTGAAATTGAGAGCACAAACCGTACGGTCGAAACTAAGCCAAAAGGCATCCACATTCCCATACTAGGATTAAGAAACCAAGCAACTTCTCTATACGGTCGAAACTAAGCCAAAAGGCATCCACATTCCCGTATAGATTGGCCACTTGTCTCAAGATCTTTCATTGTCTCTTAATCTCACAGATTACAGCAGTTCTAAACTCTTTAGAACTCTGATTTCTGCAGTTACTTTGAATTCTTCGCAGAAAACTGTTTCAGGTAACACGGTTTCAAAAACCAGCCGTTTGAAACCAGTTTCTGTTTCC
Source organism: Campanula takesimana (assembly GCA_026119855.1). NCBI lineage: Eukaryota > Viridiplantae > Streptophyta > Magnoliopsida > Asterales > Campanulaceae > Campanula > Campanula takesimana. Next base: position 8,958 of record JAOWBW010000970.1, on the reverse strand, counting down.
AGATTCGAATTCCGTAAACAATTTACCGAACAATCTGGATACCAGAAAACAGAGAAACAATCTGGAAAATCATGCCGGCGCCGTACGGCTTGGACCTAGGCGTACGCCGTCTGTCCATCCGTACAGAAGCTGTGATCAGTTTCTCCAGATTTCCAGTTTTTCAGAAATTCGATCAATCGAATATCGTATTTTACATAATCAGATTACAGAAATACGATTTTAACAGAATACAAATTTTAACCCACTTTATTCATTCAAACAATAACCAATTTATTCCTTATACAAATAAGATCAATATTATCAATGATTATAATCCAATTATATCAAGATAATCTAAGCATGCGATCATACATATTAATCAAATCAATATTACAACCACATCAACTAGCATGCATATTTTATATCTCATATAAAATCCATCACATAAATTCATCTTTCTCATGATCATATCAATTAAATAATTTCAGTAAAAAATTATATCATGACTATATTAGAATTATTGATCATCAACGGGGCTCTGATACCACTGTTGGGTTTCGAGCAATCATGCGCAGTGGAAGATAGACATGAATAAAACCTAATAGCCTAGATCCGCTATGAACAATAATTCATAATAACAAGATGAAAGAAACTAACCCTTGTAGATCGTTATGTAAAACTTGGATTAAGCGTTAAGATAAATGCCCTCTACCGGTGATCCACACAACGAACATATTTCAAGAACGCCTTCTTGAACTTGACTGCTAGGTCTTCAGATTGATCAACGATGATGAAGAACGATTCTTCAAAGCTCCAAAAGATAATTGTGGTTGATGATTGGGAATATCAAACACAATGATCCTAGTATATTATGTGTATTTTCTTTCTCAAAGAAAGAGTTTGGAATTGATCAAATCAATAGTTAGGGAACTTTTTCCGCCTGTCCAGAATATATACAAGGGGTGTCCAAAACCCTTTAGGACTTAGGTCTTCTTGTCCAACAAGAATTAACTTAAATAAATTGATTTACGGGCACGTCGCCGTACGGCTTCTTGGCAGCCGTATGGCTCCAATTCAGCCGTACGGTGGCCATGATCAGTTTCCTCATTTTTCGCTCTTTTTAATTATACGTTCTACGTGTGTGACTCAATAGGATTATACTAATTTGGCAACGAGTCCGAACCAGTCAAACCTCGTAAATCATGAGCGGACTCTAGCAAGCCATTATGACTACCCAATTAGTATAACTTTGGAATCCAAAGTTTCCTAAAATAGAACATAACACAATCTCTTTGTTACACGATGTCTATTGAACGTAAGCCATGGTCAATGGTCAACTTACATTTGTTCAATGCTTTCTCGATCCCGAATGTATTGATACTACAAATCATATTTGAGCACGGCCATGCATTTCATCAATACCATTCATCGAGTGGCCAAAGCTTGACATCTCTCTTTGACAAGGAACAAATCTCATCTTGGCTTATTACTCTTCCCTACATGATTCCGATTACGCCAATCATATTCTTTATAGCTATCCGGTTAGGGATAACGTTTGAATATGTCAAACGTAATTTTCATCATGTGGAAGACTGTAATAACCTCAGGTCTAGAGATTCCAGTGATATAACTATATGAGACTTAATTATAACATTGTGACAATGACTTAAATCTCATAGGGGTTAGTCCAGTATTTGTTCTCCAACAAATACCCAAAAGTCTAATTGTATCCCATACACCATAATCATCATATGATTATCTATTAAACTTAAACTAATAATTAATCATAATTATCAGGGACGGGAATTATTATAATAAACATGCAAAAGATATAATAATCAAACATTCAATATCTTTATAAATAATAACATTAATTTTACAAACAACATGCCTAGGGCATAACACCAACATGGCCAACCATGACTGTTGAAAAATACTTTGGGAAATTAGAGGCATAGGAACTTGAAGGGACTGTCAAATTACCCACCATTGCATCATCTCTAGCCAATGCTCACACCATGGCTCTAGCAGCACAAGAAGCTCCAAAAACATTCTCTCAACAGGACATTGACTCTCTATTTTGTAATGCAATTCAGAAAGTCAATTTGTCCCAAAAATAAGAAGTCAAACCCTTGACTCAAGAAGATATTCCAAGTCTAATGACCATAGCTGTCAAAAATGCCATGAAATATCAAAAAAGAATGTTTGACAAGAGAAACAATGCATCAACTTCAAATCAAGATCAAACTGAGAAAAAGGAAGTCACTTGCTACAACTGTGAAAAGATAGGACACTACTCACAAGAATGCCCTGAGTCTAGAAAATCAAGAAACTTTTCATCCTAAAAGAAGCTTTCATACTCCAATGAAATCATACATAGCTCAAGATGTAACTGCTACAATTGTGCTAAAGCCAAAAATGATGGAAAGAAGGAACATGTCATGATAGCAGACCTGTCAAAATTCAGTGATGATGAATATGTCTCCTCAGATTCAGATGATGATATGGAAGCCATGATTTGTCTTATGGAAAATGAAAAAGATGATTCAGAAAGTGAAGAGGAACTTGAAGCTCTTGCAGCTGCAGAAGAACTGAATGAGGTAAGTGATTTTAATTCCCTTGACCTTGAAGGTCTAAAAAATTTAGCTTGTACTTTATTTATTCAAAGAAAGAAAGAAGAATCAATTCATAGAGCCTTGATAACTGAAAATTTACAATTTTCTAAGGAGTTAGATAGCCTTAAAACAAAAAATACCCTTCTTGAAACCCAAAACCTCACTTTTGAAAAACAGAACAAAAAATAAGCAGATGAGATAGTAGACCTTCATGTTGATGTCTTTAATGCAAGAAACAATCACCTCCACATTAGCAGTCAACTAAAGGAACTCAACCTCAAAATAGAGGCACTAAATGATGAGAACCAAGCATTCAAAACAAAAATTGAGTCTTGGAACAAATCAAGTTCAGCAATGTCACATTTCTTATACACTCAAAGGCATCCATGTGACAAAACTGGATTAGGTGCAAACAATCCAACTGTGATAGAATATAAACTACCTGAAGGTGAAAGAAAACTTGAGAAAATGCTTCTTGTAAAGATGGGAGACAAGACAATCAGAAAGCCCATCCATCCTATTCAAACAAAACAAGATGTATACAAAGCTCAAGGAAAGATGAAAGAGATCTGCTATCATGATCAAGCCTTCAGTAGCAATGGTCAAAAAGCAGTCTCAACAAACAAAACTGTTGTCTCAAATGCTGCAAAGCTCATCCAGGCTTGTAACAATCAAACAAGTCAGTACAACAGAAGACAACAGACCTACCAAGGCTACAACAGAAGACATCAGACCTACTAAGGTTATTCTAGAAAAGAGCAGACCTATCAAAGGAGTAACAAATGAAGAAAAAGACAAAATTACAGCACTACAAAGTTCTGATTATTTACAAAAATGCCACCGCATTTTTTATTTGTGGTCATTTTGTCGCGCCCCAACCCGTGGTCCTACTTGGCCCCACGTCCGGGACACGCACGGAAGACGTCATAAAACAATTTAAAGGAAATTTTTCAAAATATACTTTCATAAAAAGGATCACACGACCAACACAACTACTTGAAACTTGACTTGAAGTCATAAAACAAACCACCTTTCACAACGAGTACTGAGCCACTTGGCCACAACTTTACTTACAAATATACAACACCGACATCTACTAAAAGAGATGATACAAAACTAAGTCACGGGTACACTACCCAAAAGGTGTTACATTTACATAATGTATCCTTTAACATACACCCACTTCCCAAAAGTCTTACCAAAGATCCTCTTCCCAACGTCCTCCCTGTGTGTGAACTATCCCCTGGGATCCTTATCTAAAACGGTAAACAAATAAGGGGTGAGAATAAATCTCAGTAAGTTACTAAAATGCAACTACATTACATGCTTATATGATAAACATAAAGGAACAATGTCACAAATGATCATATAGCATATAACACATAATATGAGAGGCTCCCTATCGCCAACCGTCCCATACCGGTTGGAAATAACGACCAACTCATCATACAACACATAGTGTAGGAGTAAACACTCCTACGAGGATACCAAGCCAAGGTTTACCGAAATAACATGATCATCAGAGAAACCCATCTGAGAAAACCATCTGAATAACCATCTGAGAAGACCATCTGTCTGAAACCATCTGAGAAGACCATCTGTCTGAAACCATCTGAGCAGCATAAATAGCTGAAGCTGGGATCCCGAAAACCAAACCATATCCAACAGAACCAAAGTAACAACGGGCAGCATCAATAGCTGAAACAGGTTCCGGAACCATATAACATAACAACAACAATAGTGGGAGAAAATGACACAAAGTCATACCCCTAAATGCTCACGCGAGGGAGCGAGTTCATCCATCCAAGGCCAATCTGGACTGAGGAAATAGGTCCAGTGGAAAAGCCTTATAGTGCACTTAACTGATGCCACTACAATGCCTTCCACCTCCACTCGATAACATCCCAAACCTGGGAAATAGGACCAGTGGAAAAGCCTTATAGTGAACTTGGCTAGTGTGCCACTATAATGCTTTCCACCTCCACTCGATAACACACAAAACCAGCTGGACTTTCAATAAAGAGCACAGTAATAAATACTTGCTAAAACAACAACCAGGGCATGATTCCATAGAAGGAAACCACACAAGCTCATCATAGAGAAGTAAACACGTTTTCACAATAATGTGCACAATCTTGACATTAAGTCACCACACAATCCATCTACACAATCACATTAAGTCAAACCCGATCACAAAGGACCAATTCTATCATTTTGATACCTCATAACAATTATCTAGGCATCTAGGACATCGCCTAAGACCTAGCCAATACTTAACGAAAAACAAACAAGTTGTTAAAACTCAGACTGCTCGGCCGCTCTACTTACTTGACTCGGCCGAGCGGATCAGTCGAGTCCTTTACTTTGATCGGCCGCTCTCCTAGAACTCAACATTCAACAATAAGGGGATCGGCCGCTCTAATTTACTGACTCGGCCGCTCCACTGCAGAATGGCCAATTCCCAGGAAAAATCTAACAAAGTTCACTTTCATTACCAAGTTGTTACCCAATCCTAAAGCACAACAACATCATTATAACTTCACAACACTACCATACTAACCTCATCTAGCATATACCCATAATAATAAAAGTTATTACTACTCCCTCTGTCCCAAATTTACAAGTATAATAAAAGTTATTACTACTCCCTCCGTCCTAAATTTACAAGTATAATAAAAGTTATTACTACTCCCTCCGTCCCAAATTTACAAGTATAATAAAAATTATTACTACTCCCTCCTTCCCAAATTTACAAGTATAATAAAAGTATACCAAAACATCATTTCACCACATATTAAGCATATATAGCATGATTATGACCATTTTAACACATAAAGGGGATTAGTAACTTACCTATTTTCCGGAAAAAGTATCGCTGAAATAAGTTTTGTTCGGCTAGAAATGACCTATTCGACGCCCTACTTGTCCAAATTCCTCCGATTAAACTTTTATATTTTGTAATCAAAATGATTCCGTACGCAAAATCTTGTTCGGAGTGAGGAGGTGTGAATATTTGAATACAGAAAGACTTCAATACGAAGTCTCTAGAGGGAGGCTCCTCAATTTATATGTCCTTTATAAAATTTATTATTAGACCCTTTTGAAATCAGGTTATTGACACATAAACCCCTCATTTCACTCTCTCTGATCAAACGCTTGGGAAAATAATAGAAATGGCTGGAGCTTTCTTTCTGCTTGTGAGGCAAACACAAATCATGATCCAAGTGATACTAAATTGACCAATCAATTTTAAAGTTCAAGCCAACCTTCTTATATTAAGTCAAATGTTGTAGGCTTTTCCATTAACTATAAAAATAGAACAAGGAAATCAGTAGCAAGCAACTATGTGTACCTTAAAGTTTCAACTTAATCATTTAACTCCTTTAACCTTTATTACTACTAACTAAATAAATAACACAATTAATCTAACTATATGAGCAAGTCATAAAATATTTTCTAACACATAAAATACACATAAAAGTTCCATTTTAAGTTAAGAAAATTAGGGTGGTTTTGGGGTCGTTACAATCGCTCCCCCTTAAAGAAAATTCGTCCCGAATTTTAGGATAACTTACCTCGACCCTCAAACAACCAAGGATATTTCCTCTCCATTTTATCCCAAAGCTCCCAAGTTGATTATTCCACATTATGGTTCCTCCACACAACTCTAACAAGAGGAATACTTTTAGTTCTCAATTCTCGAATTCTAGAATCAATCACCTGAACTGGATGCTCCTCAAGAATCTGAATGGTTCTTTCTGACTGGCCATCTGTCTGAGGATGAAAACCTGTACTAAATCCCTTGAAATCGAACTATCTTCTGAACAAATAAGTAACAACTGGAAATAACATTTATACCCTCAAAATAGGTAAGGTGAGAAAACTTGGTAATCAATACGCTATAATCAACATCATTGATCTCATCAATTCAGTGTAACTCCTTTAATGAAACTTTTCGCAATAGATTCATATCCACTCAGAAATCTCAAAGGCTTGTCACAAACCAACTGATCACTGATATTTTACTTCCAGATTATTCGCAACTCAAGGACTTAGTTGAATGCTTAGAATTTCGCGGGTCAACAAATCAAAGGTAACTCTTCAAATTTATCTCAATACTCTACATTTACTTGGGTTCATAATTAAATTAGTCTTGTGTATCTCTTCAAGTATCTATAGTTGAATTCCGTTATACATGTTGGTTCCACTAAGTGTTGACCACATACTCTACCACAAATGTTAAAGTTCCATCACTAGCAACGCACAAAATCGGGTTGTCTATCCTCGTTCATTTCACTAGAAATTTTCTATAGTTGAAATCCTTCAATAAAGTAGAACTTAAAGTTTTCACAATCGCAAAATCACCCCATATCTCAACTCACAAAGATTTCAAAATGTTAATTCCTCTAACATTCTCCAGTTAGTTTTATCAAACATGAACTATAAGTCAAGATATCCTCTAACACATTACCTTTCTCCGATGATATAACATTGTAAACACTTCAAATATAACTCTATCAAAGTCATTCACTAATGCAATGGATGTATAATCGCAATAAATCTCAATTTATGGGTAGGATAATTTTTGTTCATAAAGAATCAATCTTCTCAAAGCACACATTGTTACCGTTCCATTCTGAAGCAATAAACATCTCAATCACTCTTTAAGGCATCTCAATGAATAATGAATTATTAAATCCACTATAATGGTAAAACTCGACATATCCACTAGAAAATAATAACACATATCATATCCTCTAGATAACGATAATACTAGTCAAATCCATTAAGCAATACCAATACTGAAGTTGTCATCAACTCTCGTTTCAACAATTAACTCGAAACAATTAAACTCGTTCCACTCTTACCAATCCATCGAGAAAGTATCTTTCTATGCCGAATAGTTAACACGGGAACTACCTGAGAATCCATCAATGAATCTCTAATAATATACCAATCTCAACCACTCAAAATAACCCAAGGTTCTCCTCAAGAAACAAGTACCACTCAAGGGGAAATACACTTAAAATCTCACAAGGAAATGATATCTTCTAATTTAAATGCAAATATTTCACTACTAACTCCATAAACCAACTACCAGGCACTCGTGACAACAATTTACAAATGTTTAATGCATAAATAGCATGAAGGCTAAACACATATATCTACCATGCTTAACTAAAACACATTAGCATATAAAATTCCACCATAACACTATCAAAATCTTGCTATAACAATATAGCTAAACCAGCAAGTAAAACATGCTCACAACTTTGCACATCACAAGTGCGCAACACTCTATCAATCACCAAACACTTCCCCTAAGAGTAGACACCTCTAAAACATAAGGTAGAGACTCAGGAGACACAGTAATCAAGAGACAAAATGCACAAACACACAAGTATGCGAAGAGCCAGGGTCTATAAGTGTATGTGCCCTCAACTAGACATAGAAATTATGCCTTCAGTCACATTAGAAGGATCTGAAATTTGCTGTTGAGTAATGGCAAAGACACGACCCTGCACTTTATGCCTTCCTGAAGAATCCCTCTTGGGCCCTGTGAAGACCCAACTACTCTCCCAAAGACTGATTAGTGAACCTGGGACAATGCCTCTGGAAATGACCCAACTGACCGCAATTCATACATCTACCTTGTTTCTTCCAACATTTCTCTTCAGAATGCCCTTCTTTTTGACAATAGTTACAAACCTTCTTATTTTGATACCTAAAGTGTTAAACCTGATTTCTATTACCTGTCTGTCCTTGAGAAGACCCTTTTGATTGTGAAGATCCACCTTGATTCCCTTTATTATCCTCACGTTGTTGTTGTTGCCTACCTTGCCTCCTTCACCTAACAATTCATTTTCTTCTTGTGTTCCTCAATATCATTCTCCACCTGGTAGGCTGATCAACTGCATTCTTGAAAATCTTGCAACTGTGGGATACTAGTTGAGTTCTAATCGCAGTTCTCAATCCCTTTACAAATCGCATAGCCTTCCTCTCCTCAGTTGCCACTAAGTGGGTACAGTACCTGGATAACTCCGTGAATTTGGATGTATACTGAGCCACAGACATAATATTCTGCTCCAAGTTAAGAAACTCCATTTCCTTCTTGTCTTGATCTACCCGAGGAATGAAATGTTCCTAAATTTCTTCAGAAGTTCTCCCAAGTATATGGTATATGATTCTCATCCCAGTTAATTTTCAAACTTTTCCACCAGTGCTCAGCAGCTCCACTCAACTTATAAGTAGCAAACCTGACTTGTTCTTCATCAGTACATCTGAGAACATCAAATATTTTTTCCATCGATTCAATCCACCTCTCAACCTTGGTCACATCCGGTTCTCCATCATAGCCGGTTGG